>WHYT01017932.1:1509720-1629621 GCA_009806455.1 Tetrax tetrax
GCGCCCTTCAGCTTTATACAGTACAAAGCACGGATCAAAGTCCCTCCGAACAGGCTGGGTTCAGGCTGCTCGCTGGAATTTGAGCCCTTGTCAGTCACGTAGGAAGTCTGCTGGTTGGACACTTTCTGTACTGAAAACAGGCCCTTTCTTAATTAGTATTGAGCTTTGCCCTTCAGCAACATCAGAACAGGCACCAGGGGAAAAGCTAGAATCTCAGAAAAAAACCTGTAAATTAAGCATCCAAACAACAGCTGGGCCCTGCTTGAATTTAATCGTATGCAGGCAAAACACTTTGAGGTTAATCAAATGAAATAAACTGCTCAAATCAAGCATAGTACTTGAGTCCAGCCAAGAAAACCTGAATAATAAATGACACCAAATCAGAAAAGTCTTAGCAGAGATTTCCAAAATGTCTGAGAAATGCTGTAACTTCCAATTGACAGATTTTTATATAAAATAATATCTCAAACAAAGGCTTGATGAAATAGGTCAAATTTCAGCCTGACAGTCTTTTAAAGACACACGTACTACTGTCACCAACAGTCTTTTGTGGTGAAGCAAAGACAGACACGAATATTGTTGAAATGAGATTAATAAGATGCTCTTTTTTTTTTTCATTTGCATACAATACTTTTGCTCAGTTCTACAGAGGGAGATGGCAACAATAAATTCAAGCTTGAGATGAACTGTGAGAGAACAAGATTTCTGGCTATTAATAGTTTCCTTCTCCAGACTACAGCTAGGAAAGAAGTGCTGCCTGTTTTCAGAGACTGAAATTATGGAAATTTGTGGGAGTTTAGGGCTAAGGCTAGGATGATTTTTATGAAAAGTACATAATCACTGGTTTTTAAATATAAATTCTGCAATTAGACTAAATTTCAGAGGCCATATCACAATTAAAAGGTTTTATATACACTCTGTTTTCCAGCTGGATTTTATTCTGGATGTTTAAGTGATACTTTGTACAATTTATTTACATAAAGTGCTCAAAGTACCGACAGAATTAGGTCTTTAAGGGATCTCTTAAGGTATCTCTTTTGATCCCGAATTTATATTGAAGTGGGTTTTTTTAATGCTTCACATCGTGTGTACCAGAAATAGCAAAGAAAGAATTCAGGACCAGGCTTATTGTAAAATATTTTTCCATTTTTGATTTGTAAAGTATATATCCCATTACAGCATTCACAAAAATATTTACTTAATAATAACTAGTAACATCTACTTTTCTTTTAAGATTGTTTTCATCGTGAAGGTGTCTAAAGCCCTTGCTCCTTGCTGCAGCATTTGAAGCCTCTAAGTTTCATGCTCCTGACAAGTTTAATTTTGGGGGAATTTCCACGTCAGGGATTTGGCAAAAGGAAAGATTTCTCTGGTGGCATTTAAAAACTCCATGTGCTAGGAAGATCAGCTTTAGGGTTGCTTATAGGTTTAGAGTTTAAAGACTGTCTCCATGGAGATGGCTTAGAAGGTGGGTGACACAGTCGAACACAATTAAGTCAACCTTTATACAACATACAGAGTGTGTACAGACATATATATATATGCATACAAGCACATACAGGTTTATAAATGTGCTGCTTCTGGATAGGCAAAACCAGATGCACATGTCTATGTATTTTTAACCACCCTGTTGAAAATGTTACCCCTCCAATTAGACCAGTAGAAAAGCTATGGGCATTCTCACTAAGTGTTCAGAAGTCCAGAGACAATATGTGGGACCAGATCCCCAGTCAATACAGCGTGAGCTAAACAGATCAAATCTGACTTATTTCTCACCCATGCAGCAGAATTAGTTTAAGTGAAAACGAAGCCAAAATGTACCTATCATTTTTTTTTTAGCTTAACTCAGTTTATTTGAAATGTTGTAACTCCAGTTGTAACTTGGAGCTGACTTTGAAAAATTGTCTGGAATAGGTAATGTTACTGGATGCCAGCCTGAATGGTGTTTACTCCACACAAAGGAATACCCATCAGAGATATAGGCAATGACTTCTAAGTAACACTGGGAAGAAATTGGATGCAACCGGCCCAAATGAACCAAACAGTGGCCTCATTGCTTCAGCTGCAGGGGACAATCCCGTGCCATTCTCACTCACTTGCACTTGTTACCATATTATAGGCTACAGCATTGCTGGCGTGACTGGAAAAGGATGGAGACTAAAGAGAGTAATCTCTCAACATATCAGCAATAAGGAATATGCTAGTGCTTTCTGTTCAGAACTAGCAGAAGGAAGGAAGGGTAAACTGCTTTTCTGCCCACAGAGTAATGTGAGGCATAGTACCAAAAGCCTGAGTCCAACCCCTCAGTTGTGGGCAGGGACATGTTCCACTAGATCAGGCACTTGCAGGAATCAAATTAACTCTTCCGGATAACACCAGCTACTGCTGAGTGGGCATTAACAGGGCACTCAGAGTGGATGTGGGGATGTCTGTGATTGAGCTGTGTCACAAGCCCAGCCACAGCCCACCTCCCTGTGCTCCCCACTGCAGGGCAGAGCTGCTGCAGCCCTGTGGTTTTGGTGGAAAGAAAAGCGGTGTGCAGAGGACAATGGACTTCTTAGTGACTACTCGAGGCATGCTGGATTAACTCTTCTGACCTCTTGGTGTTGGTTTTAGTTTGTTGCTCTAAGCTGGGTGTGTGAAGAGCCACCCAGTATAGAAAGATGAAGATCAGTGTCTAAAATCCATGAGAGATGGAACCCCGCACCAAGGACAGGCATGCTGGCTATAAATTCCTGAACGAATAACCCCAAACCAGAATCTATCTTTTGAATTTATGAACATTGCAGGACTCCAATATTGTCTGCTTCACCAGTTCATTCTCAGAACTCAGGACAAACTGGCAGTCCATACTGCTACAGGGGTATAAACACTCACAGGTGTTCTGCAGCCACCTGAACAGAGCAGAAAGTGCCAAGAGTAGCTATTCCACATTTTCACATGTGGTAGTCCCGAGAGAACAAGTAGCTTTCACACAACTAGACATTATTTTACCACAATGTGAACACAGTGCTACTTCACCAACTGAAATAATTTATTGAAAATAATGGCAGTATTTATAGATCTAAATAATCAGTATATCTACATTCCGAAGAAAGGCCCTCTATAGGTTGCCCAAGACATCAGGGAACTGCTTTCTTGAAATGCAAAATTATACTCTCTTGCTACTGCATTTCAGCTTTCCTTGTGAATGGCAGCTACAGTTATGTCCTCAATTTCATTTGAAAATCACTGTACAACAGATTGTTCAGCAACTATTTGGTAACTTCATTTGAAACCATAGTAACCACACAGGATTGTAGCTCACACACCCTATCTGGCATTACTTTCTGATAACATGTTCAATAACTTATATTACCGATGTATGACAATTGGAAGGACCACCAGGGAGCTTTCTGTGAAATAGCCTAGTTTCCAGTAGTTATATATTAGCATGGTTATTCCCAAATATGAATTCTATATATAACTGTATGCTGTGCTTCCCTCCACATCTATCTGTGTTTTGCAGGGTTTATCTTTGTGAAATTAAATTATAATGAGTTCTATCAGAATCTACAATTCATCATCTTTCTTTGGGCTTTTTTTCAATTCATTCTGAGGAAAGAGTGAAACTGAACTGGACAGGACTGTTGTCACATCCAAAGTGTGGAAACTCTCCTTTCCATTTCAACTGTGTTTGATTACAAGATTTCTTCTGCTTGAAACTAAGGCAATACAGACACTTCACGAAAAAATTAATTTGAAAAACACCAAAATAAATAAATAGTAGAAGTCTCCAAAAGCATGTGTTGGTAATTGAATTTAGTAAGAGCTATTATCCAGTGTGATAATGTATTCTCTGATACTGTTTATGATCACAAGCAAAAATACTTACATTTGCTGAAAGCTGAGATGTAAGGGTAGCAACTTTCTCTTGTGATGCAACGAGCTCTCTCCGTAGTTTTTGAATTTGCTAGAAGAAAAAAAAAAACTGCTGTCAGTATTTCAGCAATTTCCTTTTCTTGTGGTTTTTTTTTTGTTTGTTTTATTTTCTTAAGCGATTGCTAATAGGTTTATAATGTCTTAGTTTCACAGATTAATCTCAGAATTATCCAGAAATATAAATTATTAAAAGTTGGCACTTACTGCTGCTCCAACAGTTTTCTTACACTTAACCAGTGTATGAACTAGGATCCCAGTTAAGGGTGCACATACGGGCAAATGCTTAATTACTTCATATGTACAATCCTCTGTTTGCATATGTAAATGTTGGGGGTTTTTTTATCAAATCCTGTAAGTTACAAACATATCCTTAGTGCAGTCAGTGACAGCAGCCCTGGGTGAGGGCTGAGATTATGAAACACAGAATTTGAGTGAGGTTCACTTTGCTTGACAGTAGAAGTGATGCAACTGACATATGTTAAATGTCTACATTAGACTCAGATGAAGTGCCAAAAAGTACTCTCTCACTGCCTGGCACAAAGAAGGTTTTGATG
Source organism: Tetrax tetrax (assembly GCA_009806455.1). Taxonomy (NCBI): domain Eukaryota; kingdom Metazoa; phylum Chordata; class Aves; order Otidiformes; family Otididae; genus Tetrax; species Tetrax tetrax. The sequence goes on from WHYT01017932.1 coordinate 1,514,196, forward strand.
ACTACCTCAGACATAAGCTTTTTTGCTTTATGGATGTCTAAAGTTACACGAGGTACAGTAATATATTTTTACCTTATATGTCTTTCAAAAACTTGCTTGCCAACTTAAAAAAAATGTAGCTTTAAATGTGCCTGTTGACATGAAAATAAACTTAACTCGAGGCTCCTGTATCCTTTTATGAAAAACACAATCCTTAAGGAAAATATGTGTTTACATTTCAGCTAGGATAAATACCTAGCATGAAGCTTGTGCATCATTTTAGGCTCATTTAACCCTATTTGAGATCTCATAGGGACTCCAGGCATTGCACTGAACTTAAGCACAGCATGGAGTTTCCTGTCAAAACCACTTTCATATTCAGACATAAAAGAAATTATTCTAGACTAGAGAAGTAAAATTTCTAAAAGTAGCCTATGAAAGGGACCACATAACATTCACTGGTAAAGACTATTGTAGTATTTTATTTTATGACACTCATGAAAACTAACAGAGAATATTGCACAAGATTTAAGAATTAACAAGTTCCTGTACAACTATGATACAAAAATAGCTAGGTCATTTGCACTGGCTCAGAGCAAGAGAGACAGATCATTGACCTGTTCTCCATCCTGGACCGCCACTTTTCCAAGTTTTCTCTTTGGTTTTCAATGGCAATTATTTGACCTTCCTGCATAAACTACAGTTTCATCATATCCCTGCACTATACATAGGCAGTTCTTCTGAAGTGCTGTTCAACAACTTCTGCAAGAGCATCACAGAGCAGACCTAGATACTGAGAAAACATCATATAGAAATCCATGGAAACAAATGTTGTTTGACCTCTATATACAGTCCTACAAAAGGCAATGAAATAAGGAATTGTCATTTACACTACTGAGCTATGGCATGCTTCTTACTTTAACTTTCATAGAAAGGAGCTTGGACAATTCTGGTAAAAATAATATTGAAATATACTGTGGCAAGTAAGACAGATTATGTTTATTTGTTCAACTTCTTCAAAGTATCTTCTAGTTGACTTTTGCTCTGATTGAGTAGTAAAAATAGGAGCAACACAGATGCAGGAGTTGGAAGACATGTAGCTCTGTGAAGTGGAAGTGCACCCCTTGGTGCTGCATTTTATTACTGCTACTCCTTGGTGCCCTTTTAATACAACCAGGACTTCATTTTGAGAAAGGCTGTAATTGTACCCAGCTGCTGACCCGGTCTTGTCACCCGTTCTTATACACTGTGAGGGGAAAGAAGCTGTTGTCCATGTCAGATTTGATTTATATCTGAAATCAATCCGCATTGCTCTGAAAGCCATCAAAGTGTTCAGTTTCAGAAATTTAATATAATGCAAAATGTAAAGGAGAGAAGTTCAAAGTGAACATTTGAAGTATTTTTCTCCTGTAAGGCAGCACATTACCTAGAATTGCACAGTCCCTTAGATCCAGTACAGAGGGGTATTAAGTCTGAAATTAGACATATCACAACTCCTCCACTCAGAAGCCCGATTCTCATCTATTCTTTTCAGCTTTTCAGAACCTCAGCCAGGAGGCATTCTTCAGCATGATGCTAAGAAAATACCTTCTAATGCACTATAAGCTGCATCGGCTCTTTACCAATTCTTCTCAAAAAGCAGTACCAAGACACCCTTTCCTCAGCGACTCATCAGTTTAGTCATAACAGATAAACAATAAGGTCTAAAATAATAGAATACAATGCACAACTACAGAAACAAAGAAACATTTTTACCTCTGAATGTGCCTTTTCTTCTGCCTGGAAGAAAACAAAGAAGAAATGGCTTAGAAACAGTCTGCAACATAATTGCGGTAATCGAAAATAAAATAAAAGCCAGTTACACTGAAGTGAAATGAATAGTTTCACGGACTCATTACGTTTAAGGAAGGTATGCAGTAAAAACAATAAATGGAATTCTTTTCAACTTCCTTGGCAAACCTCCAGGCGAAACCTCAAAGAGTTTGCCAGCATTCTAACAACATGAAAGTGGATAAAGGGAGAACAGGAGAGAGCTGCAGAAACTGCAGCTACATTTCTAAGCTACAAAAGAAAATTTGCTATGCTGTCACTGCATGGACCTTCGTCTCTTACCAGCAAACTTTTATACCAAAATGATTTTTACGGCTCCTGGAACTATATTTTTTTACTGTATACCAAGCAATATTCCTAATAGGCTAATCCCTGCTAAGGGAAGTTGGCAGCCTACCAGTAAAACACGTATGGGGGAACATGAAGGGAGAGAGGTACTTGCACTTTAAAGTAATTTCTTCCATATAGAGAGTACCAACAAAAATATTAAGGGCTATCAAGGCACATTAAAGTTTCAGCTAAAACTTGCTAATAATATTTAATAATTTTAGATATTTTCTGTATTGTTATGTATTGTGTCATATAATGATGCTACTTACTCAGCAGTCTATCAACAAGCTAAGAAACTAAATAATTTCAAAGCGAACCCTTGAAAGTCATTAAATTTGTAAGCATGGGAGTAGTCTAATTTAGGGGGCACTTGGTGGACAGAAAATTCTTGCTTCAGTGGGATTCTAATGGAAAGGAATGGCGTGTCATGAGAGAGGAACCCTTTCATAACATAAAATAAGAATCACTTAATGTATTGGAAATCAATCCGCCCCATGATCTGAGGTGGCACAAGTTCAGACAAGCAGTCTAACATTGTCTGGAAGGGAAGTAAGCAGTAAAAGGAAAATATAGGTAGAAGAATTAGCTACAAATAACACTACAAAGGCTAAGAAAACCCAAGATAAGAGTTCCTCAGAAAATTTCCAAACCTCAGGCACTATCCGTGTTACTACAAATCAATATAGCTGCTTTTTTAAGCTGGTATTAAGCACAACTTTTACATGGTTAGAATTTTAATAACCAATAATAGAAATGTTTTCTTACTTTCCGTGGTGTAGGAGAAGACAACTTCTAGAAAATGTTTCTTTCCATACATGCTTATCTGTTAATGGGCACTAAAAAGACAGACACTATGGTATTTCCCTGTGCAACACCTAGAACTGTGCTTGGCTGAAACTACTGTAATACCTGGTACAACACTACATGAGAATGATTTAGAATAATGATTATTTTATTTGCCAGCACTGGTATGACATACATACTGACACTAACTTTCTGATCTATGTTCGCAAAAAGGAGATCTGCCTATAGAAAAAACCCAAAAATCTGTTCTCAGTATTGTTACTTCAAACATACAGTGCATGAAAAGTCATCAAAGGATCAAGACAGACTATGGCTCCTTATGAATTCTACCGTGCCAAAAAAAAAAAAAGAAAAAAAAAAAATTAGGTTTGGTGACCTTTTCCTGAAACTGCAGTGTGGGGATGTGGTCTACTGTCCTTAGACCACCGGCCTCCACTGATGAAGGCAGAACTACATGTTGTTACCAGATGACTCTCTCACTCTACAAGGAATTGTTACCTCTCTCCCAGAGTTCAGAGAGGTGGCTCCCACAAGTCAGCTTTTGTGGGCCGTGAAAGAAGTCAGTGAAAGAGGAAGAACAGGATTCTGGGCATACTATCAAATAAAAAAAAATAAAATTTGGCAACCAAATACACCTGAGCAGTTCTCAGTTAAGAGTTCAAGGTGACACCATTGTAATCAAGAGTCAGCCATTGGTTCAAAAGGCTCTAAAGGAAGTAACTTTTTTTTCTCCCTCTACTTCTCCATCATATCCACGCATCACATCCTTGTAAGGATTTTGTTTTTTTCTTTTTTTTTTTAAGACTTAAAATACTAACATACCAATGACATGTCCTCACAAATCTCCTTCGAGCTTGGCTTAGCATAGTTAATGAAGTCTGAGAATTCTAAGTGTAGCTAATGTTGAGCGCCAGCGCGAGAAATATAGCAATTAACTAAATATGTGCAAATTGCAGTGTCTCACCTACTGAGCAGGAGGAGATTAAAATTGGAGACAACCTATCATAATTTACACTATCACACATCTTTTTCGACTTCTCAGAGAGCTAGATATATTCATTGCCAAAATTGAATCAGCATTTCAATCCTACAGTCTACTAAGTCCCCTTACATGGCATACTTTTGTGTGAAACCAAATGGTTGTCTCTGTACATGCATACCTCTACAAGCTAGATTTCTAGTCTATTAAATTAAGTCCTGAAAACCTAAATGAAAACACAAAAGAAAGCCAATACATAAAGAAAATAGTAGTGAACACAGAACTTCTGTCTCATTGAACTTATTCATAGCAATGGCAGTACATCATGAAATGTCTCTTCTGAATCTCATATTCTAATTCTCAAAGAAACAATCTTCAGAAAATAACTTCAAGATTTTCAGCTATCCTTTGGTAATATTAAATAAAGACCTTGATCTTTATTTAGTTCTTTGAACCTCTCCAGTGATTAGGCTGCAGAAAAACACTAGCTCCAAGGCTTAAGGCAATGCTTGAGAATTCTGATAAATATATTTGATTGAGATACTCATGGAAAGGTAGGGCCTTTGGAATTCCTGCTAAGTGATTTTGGCCTGCTTAAGTAAGGTAAAAAAGCTCTTGTACTCCTCCTTGAATCTTGTAATAGCTGAAAGTGATTTATTTGTGAAGGTATCCCTTTCTGGAGGAAATGGGGCACTGTACTGTATCATCAAACAACGAAACATTCTCTGCTTTCACCTGATGTGATACTGATTGCCAGCCTTTCATGTTTTTATACTCCACTTCTGCAACATCTTCAGATTAATTGCTGAAAAGTTTAAACTTTTTTTCACAGGATCAAGAGGGATCAAGCAGAAGAAATTCTAATCAAAAATAATCCCTAAAGGTCAGTCCTAGTAATTTTGTCATACTAACTCCTTTCTTGCCCTTTATAGATTTTTGTGTAACTTCCATTATCTTGTCTACATAATCTGAAACTTAAGGAGTAAGACTTAGCTGCAGTGTTTCAGAAGATATTCCACTTACAGTATGAACCTGGGTAAACAGTTTAAAGTTTGCTTTGCTAAGGACTCCTGCTTAAAGAGAGACTCCTAGACCATTAGCTTCTTTTTAGTTTTCAAAATGTACTCTAGGTAATTTTAAGCAGTTCTAAGCAAATCACATAAAAAGATGAAAAAAAAAAAGCATTCGAAAATAGCATGACAGTAATACCAAAGTTGAAAATAAATGTTCTTGCTTTATTGTAGTACAATTTTAAACCTTCTAAACCTCAAAGCATTGCAAATTTCATGAACAATGAAGAAGAACAGAGGCAGGCAGAACTTTTTTTTTTTTTTTTAAATGTCAATACTCACCGTAGAATAGAGAGAGGATGTGCTGGAGACAAGTGATAATGAGGACCCATGTACTTTAAAGAAAGGAAAACAACATGAAATATTGATGAAAGCATAAAACTTCCCCCATGTAGCTCAATAACTGAACATCTTTTTAAAATGAGAACCAATCTTCCACGAAGAGCAATTATGAGCTACCAGTATAAAAAAGCTATTGATATTTTTTCCTGCATTAAAAAGATTGTTCTATACAAAAAATTACTTTATGAGGTAGGAGAGTGAGCCCGTGAGATGCAGTATCATTACCAGCAAACCAAGCATCACTTTCATTGTTTTGAAAACAAATCACTTGATTAATACACTCTTTAGAGGTATGAGGCTTTGCTCAATTGTTTTCTCTTCTCAGCACAATGCAGACACGAGCATGCTGGAGTCTGTGTGAAAGGGTTACTGCAAGATGTAGTGCCATATTTCCACCAATCACCAGTAGAGTCAGCCTTAAGAGCACCAAGTGAAGTTGCAGGACTTCAACTCAAAAAACGGGGTTTCTGGCCTCTCTGAACATGGCAACTGAGACAAAATTGCCCTTCTGCTTCTGCTTCCTCTGCTGAGGAAGGACGCAACAACATAGAATTTTAAAGAAGATAATTTTTTTCTTTATTTCTTTTCATTTTTTTTTCAAAATAAATTTGTTTAATATTAATAATCTGCCATGTTTTAGTAAAGAAATTATTTTGTATTAACATTGGTATCTGTATTCCAAACTGACAATACAAGAATATTTGGATTAGCCAAATAGACTTTAAATGTAGCTTTGTAACTGGGCAAATATTTACAAAGATGTGGTACACTGACCATTGAAATCCTGCTTCTTTCAATCTATGTCTGGTTTTCGGTCTCTGCTTTAAATCTCGCAGCTAAACTCCCATTCTGCTCTCGTGCACTCTGGCTCTACTCATTACCTCACTTCTTTCACTATAACCTTCCTTAGAGCTCCAAACTTCTCAAATAAAACACATTTGGCCTTCAAAAACCATCATTTTGTTAATCTCTAAGGACCGTAAACTGCTGAAAACTGTGTATTATTGCTGCATTGACTTTCATTTACTCAGGTTGATCTGGTTATCCACTCTAGCTGGACCTGGAAGATGACCAATGAAACAGCTTCTGTCAAAGCCACTATGACCCATTACTGAAATTTTAGATTTAACACCTCTTTTGCTATGCATAAATTATTTGCTCTTTTTTTCTCTACTATTCTTCCAGTTTTCTCTATTATTCTTCCAGTGTTTCCTTTGATAATTCTCCTGTTCCTCAGAGAAGGGTCTGCAGTCACCTCTGTCCTTGAATTATGCGATATGCTCCTGTGCAGTCAGCCATCCTCTCTGTGCTGACAACTCACAGCTTGATCTGTCCTGCACCCTACCGCTAGTATTACATACTCAGATGTCTGCCTGAGATATCCTCTAAAATACAGAAGAATGAATTGAAAATAAAAGTATTAGTTGTCCATTACTTCATCTAGGACTTTTTTTCCCCCCTTTTATCTCATAACTATGAGCTTTGAGGCTAGGGAAAGACTTTTTAATTTGTTTGTTATAAAGACTGTTTATATTGTCATTGCTTAGTAGTAAGAAAGATTGATGAAATGATGTTATAGAATGAATCTTCATTAAATTTTAGTGAGTTTTTGGTTTTTGGATTTTTGGGGGTTTGCTTTTTATTCTTTTTTAATTAAAAGATGTGAGAAGTTTGTGCTTATGGGAATTCTGCAAATAATCAGATTTACCAGAATTGTTAGGCAGAAGAAAATGTTACAGTGCATTTAATTAGGAGTTGTCAGATGCTCTGTGGTTAAAAACAAACAAAACCCAAAATTGTAAAAAAAAATATTCCCCAAATACCAGGTGTTGTACCTGGCATTAAGAAACCAAACCAACAGTAATAATCTGTATAAAGAAAGTAGTGAAGTCAGAATTAATGACACAATTTAAATGCAGAAATCCATGTACTGTTTGCTATAGGGGGCTCTAGGAAAGTGGGGAAATGAAATTGCTACAAAAGAAATGGGATACTAAGTAGTGCTGACATTTCGGGGAAAAAAAAAACGAAATACAGAAATCGGACTAAGAAAGTATGGAATCACAGCAGTCAAGGTATGCTCAGACACTTCAAATTTAGAGCCAAAAAGAATAAAATAATTTTCCAAGAGTGGCTTCCTTTCCTCCAAAATTTCTGATAAAGGATTTATACATGCAAGACATACGCAGCATTGCATATTACTGTATAAAAGAAATATCTTCCATGCTTTAGGGTAAGGAAGCCCTGTGAGTCCAGCTCAACAGAATTTTTTAAAAGATTCAAAAAAATTATTTAAGGTTTTATGTTGCAGAAGAAATATTTTAAAATTTTACTACACTTTGGAAGCCCATTTTGGGAGCCTATTTTGGGGCCTATTCACTGATACAAATAAGAACTTGGTCTTACCTTCTTCCATGCTGTCCCTGAATGAACCTGAATGACTAATCGCTCGTGGTCTCTCTTCTAAGGATGTAGCACTGCCACACAGTTGGGAGTCATCATACAGATCAAAAGAAGTGTCTTGTGCAGGGATACTGTTTGAGCGCATCATACTGGGTCCAGGAAGGTTAAACTGAGATAGGTTGGTTGGACTCACTGGAATACAAAGCTTTATTAATGAAGCACATTTCCATTAAATGAATTTTGGTTCTGCAAAAGATTGTAATGTAGGACTAGCATGGTTAGGTGGACTTCATGCTGTTGAGAAAATGGAAGACTTTTATTCCTACATACAAAGCCACCACAAAAAGGTGAAGCAGATGATCTCCAAAGAGCTGGAGGAGACTAATCCTGTAAAACACATGGTAACACTATATATTGGTGTCTGAATACACACATTCACGCTGACAGCCCAAGACAGAAAAACAATGGGAGAGATACAAAAGTTAACAGTTAAAAAGGAATAAGAAGTTGTAAGTATCTTTTATAAGCAGCAATTCTGATAAATCTAGCTGTATATTTATTGTCACTAACCTATATTACTAACTGCTGTTACGACCGAAGTTTATTGGCATATTGGCAGGACGTATTTATCCTTTGATTTTCTATGGCACCTAACACTACATTAGGTTAAAACTCCTGCATAGGCCAGTTGAGTCTCATAATAATAAACAAGAATAGTCCCAGCACTCATGGTTGAAATCGAAGACGGCAGTGATGAATCTACTTTAACCTTTTGCAAAGTTTGTTTGCCAGTAGAAAGGAAAGTCTGGTTATGGTTCACCTGGACCACATGAACTCAGTAACTAGAAGAAAAAGCTAATGTTTATCCAAACTCAGTCTACATGTTTGGACTCCTATTTTAGATAATGTTAGATGTGCTTTAAGTCATAAATTACAAGAACAGCTGTGTTGTGAGAGCAAATTACTCCACAGGGCTATGATAATGCTAAGAAAGAAAGGACAAGGACAAAATACATTTTAAAAAGCCTCTGATCTTATTGCTCTCTGTTGTGAGCACAAGAACTACAAACAAAAAGAAAAGGAAGATAATTGTAAGCAGAAAATGATAGAGTAAGAGCAACACTGCTTAAAAAGAGCTGTGCCTAAAACTACTGCAAGTACATGGAGGAAATCCAAAGCAGTGGCTTGCTTAGCTAGGATCCAATTTCATCTTTAAAAGTGGCATTGTTCCACTTCCTTTTCCCATATGTAATAAAGACCAACATTTGTATGTCTGATCACATTGCTTTTGAGTAATTGTAACCTACAGATGCCATAAGCTGCGATAGAGTGACAGAAGTGTGAATGCTTTGAAGGTTGCTGTTAATTCCATAGGAGTGGCCAAAAACACAAAAGCTCATTGTGAAGCTTTATGTGCACTGTGCAAATAAATGGTTTTCTATTAAGCATTAAAGAAAAAAAAAATATTAGCAAAACTAAATTTGTGTTGGATTAACTTGAAAGAAAATCCAGAAGGACGAAATCTAAATTTTGTCCTGTAATCAAATAAATCTGAAATGGGTCTCACATTCTAAAATATTATATTGTATTTAAGGATAGGGTTTGGATTGGGCCCAGTGCAGTTATAGCCAGGTCCAGCAACTGAAAAACATTGGAAACACCTCTCTCGAAGCAAACCTGTGTACAGGGAAAAAGCATGGTTTAGTGACTGGGTTGACGTTCACTAAAATTGCTGGAAAGAATCCTACTGACTGTGAATTCTAAAAGGAGTAGCTTTGAAATAGAGGCTAATTTCAAGTTCTGCCTCAGATTTTCTTCTCTTTGGGCAAGTCATAGAGAATCTGTGCTTTTTTTCTGGATGCAAAATAGGAGGTAGCCTGGCCTACTCCATGAAAAACACTGTGAGTTTCCCTTCATTAGTGAGATGCCACGATATGGTGATGGAAATGTTAAACTAAATTATCTAGTTCGGCAAACTAAGAAGTATGAACAATTGAATTTCATGAGTCTGTTCTAAAGTGGGAGAAATGTTGAAGGGAAACAGCATTTACCCAGATTGGAAAAGTGATATTTTCCAGTTGCAGATGAAGACATAGCTGAAGGAGAAACAAGCGGAGACTGACTGCCAGTGTCTTGCAGGCCTCCAGTTGAATGGGACCGCAGCCATTCCTTGCCTTCCTCCTGACTCGTCTGCCGGGATGATGGAGTATATCTGAAAAACCAGAGCTGACATGCTCAAAACAACAACAAGGCGATAGCTTGGAAAGAAACAAGTGTCCCATAACTACCCTTCATTGGTTAGAAAAAACAAAACCCTTGCAAAGCATCAAGTCTAGTCGAGTGATTATCACCGGGGATTTTACCAAGGTAAAATTTACCATCTTATTACAACAGAAAAAATACAGGACTTGAAACCCCTTTCTTCTTCATCCCCCTCCCCAAAAAACCATTCCCTTCCTTTGAAGAGATACGATGATAAACCACAGAAGACAGACAACTGAGCTGACAGGAAAGGACTTCAAAGTTGTAGGAAGTGTACAGGTTGATGCAAAAGCTCGGAAGGGGTATGGCTAGGATGGGGAATGGACAGACTAGAAGCCAAGGAATGTGAGTAGCCACTTACAAAATGATATCTGCCACAGATCATGTGGGCAATTAGTTAGATGACAGAAGTAAAACAGATCAACAACTCTGAAAAAGGAGTTTGCATTGGTAATGACAGCTACTCAACAGCTACTCATGGTCATACACACAGTCTGTCACTCTGAATGCTACTTGGCATTGTGTCCTGCCCCAAACTGGAAGGAGGGAAAGGGACAGGAAAAATTCACAATTAGCAGAAAAAAATTATCTGGAAGGAAGAAGTCTGGCAATGAAATCATTCATCAACTGCTTCCTATGGCAAACCAATAAAACAAGTGCAACTTGACACATGGTAAGTCAAGGGCCCAGCTTCTTTTGGCTGGGCTGGAAGAGGGCAATTCTGGCAGTGCTTAAACATTAAAATAGGCAAGCAGTGCAAGTCTTCACCAAGAGATTGTTTTCAGCAATGCCTGCAATAGCCTGTTTCATTCAGCACAATCTCCTGCTGAGAAATGAGCACCTTCTCCACCACTGTCATGAGCCATCAGTGTTCCCCAAACAGCAGAGCAGAAAGGGCTTTTGATACTCTGGCTTCAGGCTCACAAGGCACACTTATTTCTGCTTAGACAGCAGATTAAATGAGCATGTAAGTTCTCATATCGTGCTTGGGGTTTTATACAATATTTTACAACATTAAAACATCTTGTCCCGATTAAATATTTACTTCCTTTCTCCTTTCAAAAAAGACAGCTATGATCTTGGCTTATAATTGTGGTAAGGCAGAGTTACCCAGTGGTTATTGGATCAGAAGGATGGCAATATGAGAATTCAGGATCTGGGTCTTGGACTGAGAATTCTGCTCATTAAATCAAACTGATGGTCTTTCTGTGATAACTGATCAGCATTATATGCCTATAAGCAGTTTTCCCACTCCATTTCACTTTCAGCTTTCAGCCACCATAACAATTGTACGGCCACAAACTTCAATTATCCCTTTGTATCATTGTAGGGTCCCCTTGATGCTTCTTTCGAGTCCTCCACCTTTTCCATTCTCTCCCAATCCAAAGTGATTGTTTTGGAATAATGAGAATTTGATTAAATTCTCTTTAAGGAATGGATAGTGCAGAAGAGCAGAAAGTGCTATATAGTGACAGCACTTTAGCACTATCTTAAGATTTCATAAAATATTTTTTATCAAAAGAGATTTAACTGTGTGATTTCAGTGATTAGAAGGCTACAGACTGTCTGTGTGCATGCACATATACCCTTGCTTGCCAAATCTCCTTCCTGGATTAGGGAGATAGGCTGCCATGCCTGAGGAGACCAGACAAGTTACGTAATGATCCCTTCTTTTAACGACGGAGCACAGAGGAAGGTAGATGACTTATTTTTTCTGTGATGAAGACAGCTGTAATTAGTGGGGAATTAGTAGCAAAGTTAGACTCTGAGTATTGCTGGAAGGGATCAAAAAGACTAGCTTACAAATCTTGGATATTCAAATCAGTATTTCCTAACCTTACCCTTCAGTAGATGTACAGTTCAAATTGCATGAGTGTTTGCATTTAGAGTTCAAGTTCAGATCCACATCTAAAACCTTGATTTTCTTAATCATGTTCAACAATTAGTCTCACTGAATAGCAAAAGCATGTTGTTCTGTCTCTTTTAGCTCTCCAGGATTCAATGCTGTTTAAGAGTATAAGGAAACTCCTTAACAGTATTCCCTTTCCATGATATATCTTGAAAGGAAATTTATTTACTAGGCAGACTTAGAAAGAAGTCCATTGTTAAAATCTATGGGGTTTTTTTGGTTTGAATCTAAGTACCAAGAACTCTAATGTAAACAGGGTCAACAAAAGGAGTAAGAAAAGGAAAGACAGTGTAGAAAAAGTTACAGAAAAACAGAGAAGTAGCAGTCATGCTCAAAAAAATATATACCTTAATCCCTTTTTGGGTAGTGTATTTCTGTCAAGCTGCATGCTGTTAAAACAAAAAAAATCCCTAAGGACATATAGTAAACAGGACTGTTCAGAATTACAAATTTTAAAGGTCTTGATCTGTGTGCATAACAGAAGGTCATTTAATGCTTTTTAATATATCTTTCATTATAAATCCTTGACTCATTGGAGGGGACAACAGGACATGGAGTGCTGCACATTCATTTTTCATCTAGACATGCTCTGGGCTGGGTCAATAGTAATTTGGAGACTGTCCAAGTCAGAAAGAAGTCCTTTCTTACAATTTCTAACCTTCCTACAGCTTCACCCTGCAATCTGTGTGAGAATCATATGGTCACAGCATGAATCTTTATTTTTCACAGTTGCCTACGATATGCCAATAGATTTCTGAAAGAAATGAAGGTTGTGGCACCTGCTAAGAGACAGCATGGCCTTGCCAGAAGCCAAATGACAGCTCTGCATGTAGAAATACATGCTAAATATACTGGACCTTGGCTTTCTCTTGCTATGGGGCTCACATAATGAGGTGATCGTGGGGACAATGAAAAGTGGCACCAGAGCAACATTGTTCCATATTCATGCACATGCTGTTGCAGAGTGGCTGATCAATGAAGATCTATGGCTGGAGTTTTCCTAATTTAAACCCCATCACTAGAAGGGCATCCACTAGCTTTCCTCCAAATCAAGTGCCATTTGGGCATTTCCTCATAAAGACTTGGCAGATTGGTCCCTGACCAGCGTGGGTTGAATTTGAATTAGTTATCATCAAGGAAGTGTCGCAATGTTTTCTCCCTTAAGAATATAATTTAGTGTCACCATATGGATTAAATTGTGAAACGGCTTTAGAAAGTCTCTGTATTACATATCACAATCACACCTCTGAGGATAACAGTACCTTAGGACCCTTCCTACCCAGAAAAATTCTCACACCATTACTAAAGGTCATTTTGTATTTTGCCGGGGTGCTGGGCACCCCACTGTCACGTAACCTGGATCCAAGTAGGTAAAGGCAGTGAAAATACTGTTGGTGTTAACAATCCATTACCATTAGGGCTGAACCTAATGATAGAAAAACCCCTCTTACCATCAGGCAATTTTACTGGTTTAATCAGGGCCTTGGGGAGAAAGCAAATGGAAGGAGAAACATAGCAGGATTTCAACACAGGTACAGCTATCACGGTCCATGTGAGAGTAGTTCTCTATCAGACAGAGAACTAAATTTTCAGCATTTTGCTCCCAACATAACTAACGAGTTCAGGAATGATTGATAAAATGAGAATGTGCATTTGAATGCATAATTTATGGATTTTTTTAGTTCCTTTTCAGAGAAGAATGGGTCCTTTATGTACCTTTATGCACCTCTCAATTTCACAACAAACAAAGACAATCATAATAACAAAACCAGTTTCTTCTGCAAATACTTCAAACACCCTAATGAACAATACATTTTCTAATATTCCTTTAACTTGAAGTTCTATATATTTCAAAATAATATATAGCACATTATCTAAAAATAAAGGAGTCAATCAGTGCTCCTTCAAAGCAATCCACAAGCCCAAAGTTATAAGTCAGTCAGATAAATAAGCTAATAGTGACCATGGGATTTTGCTAAAAAACTTTTGAATTCAGATACACAAATGAAATATGGTAGAATATTCCTCAACATGAGCATAGAGTTATTGCAACTGCATAAAAGTGAATGTAGAAAACATTCATTTGTGTTTTTAAAATAGTAAATCTTGCAAAGATGCCTCTAGATTTCAGATAATTGCAGGAAACTGAACTATAGTTCTATAAAACTATTAATTCAGATCCATAACTGCCCAGATCTTTTTAGTATCTGAAAGCATTCCTCGACCAAGAAGCTGAGTATGTTACTTCTACAGAAAGTGAAGTTTTGGTAAACCGTACTGAACTGTAATGTGCAGTGATCCCATGAGGACACTACCAGTCTAACCTCAGTGCTCAAAAGTTCTCTAAAGATGATTTGACAAAAGGTCAGTCCTTTCCTGAAAGAAGCAATGTACTAATGGAAAACTGTCTCTTCAGCTCAAAAGAAATACCATTATAAAGTGAGGCTATTGTAATATTCCTGATGTTCTCTTTTGCCACGTCAATTGCCAAAAGCAGTCTTGCGGGAAAATGCATGCAGATGTAGGCTGAAGTTATCAAGCCCACTGTCTCTTCATTTCCTTTGGTTTATTTTGCACTGCTGAAATCATCTGCAAATTCTCTGGGGGAAATTACAGGAAGTCTTACAGTTCTCAGGTTCCCACCTGTCCTTGGTGTTGAGGCTAACTTGGGAAAGGGCCGTAACGCCGTATCTTTGGGCTATATCTAACTGTTGCAGAGCTGTTAGGGAATAAATAAACTATTGCAAGCTAAGAAGCACCTAGGGAGGTTTAGGGCAGGCTAGGCCAAGCTGATATGGGTCTTACAAATGAGTTTCTACAAATGGCTGAGCACACAAGAAAATCTGATACATGATGCACCGTTTCACACCTTAAAACCACAACTGTCAACTATGATGATAATTTAAAACAATTGAAAGTCTTGGAGAGCTTAAGCGGATTTCAATGCACTTTCATGACCCTCAAAACTAAACATTATTTTAGAGTAAACCAGAGTGCTAGTCATGTAATCAGAAACCACTTCCACTCTGCCAATCTTAAAACACAGTCATTATTGCTGATAAGACCACTGTTAATTCCCATATTTCTGCATTTTTAATGCATCCTTTACTGTGTCACTCAGACCAAGCAGAATAAAGAAAAAGAATAAATAAATTTGCAGTGCCCAACAGCAAGTAAGGGTTCAAAAGAACTATTGGTGATGTGTCCACCTGGAAAATTTTATCAGCAGAGATATTTCACCAATTAACTCCAGTAGAGAGTTTTATTTTATAGTACCCGTATGATTTATTTTAATCCTTCTAAATTGTTATAAGTTAAAATACACATGTCCTCCCACACAAGGAGTTACACTGCTATAACAACAGAAGTAGACTGGTCTAAATAAATACTGCTAGTGCAAAACCAGCAAAAGTCCTGAGCGAGTTGCAACTTTTGCTGAAAAAGCAAATATTTTGTAGTAACCCATTTTCTGGTTACTACAATGCAAAAGAATCTCATGGAATGACATAAAATTTGGCTGGAGTAAACCTTGACACTGTATCAATACAGTAGTTGACAACGAGCTCTTTTTTTATGCCCTACTATTGCTTGGTGGGCTTGCATCGGGTACTTGCCTGAAGACTGGGTGTGGGCAATGTCTGATCATCCCTGGAGCGACTGAGACACATCAGGTATGCACTGGCACAAATGGCAGAGACCTTGCACATCTGCTGTCTCCATGGCAGGTAACCATTTTTCTGGAGGCAGCCAAGGTCTACTCTCCTTAGTAGGAAACACAGACGTGCCCTGAGATTTTAGCATCGTTTTCTGGGTTCCTTATTTAAGTTTCTTAAAACTTGATATTCCAAAGTCTTCAAGTTAAAGCTCTCACATGAAAATATAGACTGGCATAACTACTTCCTAAAACTTAGATGTGATACTTTCATTTTCAAAATACTGGGAAAATGCTCTGCCCTGCACTTCAACCCCTTAGACACTGTCTCCTTTCTGCAAAATTGCCTTATCGTTTTCCATTTTGTGTTTGCGCAAATACATCCTGCCCTGTCATGTCCCTACAGGCTAATAAACTGTTGGCCACTAGTCTTTGACAACTCTTTTCCAACCAGTCAAGCACCTTGCTTTATTTCCCTCATTTGCTTATGAGAATGTTATTTGAAATAGCACCTAGAGCTTTACTAAGTTCAAGATTTCTTATTATATCTACTAATTCCTTTCCTCTATTCACAAAGCCTATTTTCCTGTAAAAGAATTAAAATAGTCTTATTTAAAAGGCTGTTAATGCCTATATCCCACGTTATCTGTTACTTAACCCATCTTGTTTAATATCCTCTGTCTCTTTCCAGGAATGAAGGCAAGGTGGCCTTGCCCATAATCCCTTCGACCTCCATCCCAGCCCTCCCTCCTCCTCACTCCTTCCTCAGCACGGACCCTTTCAAACCTCTTCTTCAGTCCTAATGACTGCAGGGCTGTTTCAGACTGTGTCTAAAGCAGGGATGTGAAAAGTTCATCAAGACTGGTAAACTGGAGTAGTATTTAACCTTTTCATTCCCACTTAGCATGCTTGCTAGTAGTGATGCTCAGCTATCAAATTGCAGTTAATGCTTCAACGAAGCAAAGCCTCGTTTATTTGTATCATCTATTGTTAGCTCTCCTCTTCCAGCTTTTCCCAGGCTTTCTTTGTGTAAATTTATGCCGCTTGCTAATTGTATCTTATTTTGTGCTTCAGTCTTTCTGATCTTGTCTCTATGTTATATTACTGTATCTCACTGTAGAGACTGCTCATTCAGTCTTTCTCAAGCTCTAGAGTGACTGAAGAATAAAGAACAAGCCTCTTTGCAGATAATTTCTTATGCCATGCCAGGCTACGACTAGTATTGCCAGAGGCATCACAAATATAATCTCAGCTTACAAAGGAAAAAGGACATAATCTGTTGCCAAATATATCTGCCTCTAACATTGCAAACCAATGGTTTTGCTGTGAAAAAAATACTTTGCTACGTCTAGGTTTTACTGTACGAAACAGTTTAGAAATAACACAGCACTTGTAACAGGCTTTTCAGAAAAATACAACAGCAAAAACCCTATTGGGGCTTTAATTCAAGAAATGACACCATATTTCTCTAGGTACGCATATTTCTTTTGAGGCCAGATAAACATGAGAAATGGCTCTCTATGGACTCAATCATAATATCCCCATATGGACAAACCTGAAACTTAAAAATATTGCCAAAGGCAAAGTATTTGGAACCACTGAAATTAAGTCAGTGAACAAATACATGAAGTATTAGTAGTGGGGCTTGCTCAGGAGCTTATGCCAAATCATTAACATTTTAAATGTGATGTTTAACATCCTCTGTATAAATATGATCTTTGGCACAAATTCATACTCTTCCACATCATCCTATTGACCTCATCATCTGTACATGTAGCACTAAAAATTAGTAAAGGCTTTTATAAGCTAAATGTTAATAATTAATTTTCTGAGAAATATTGTCACATTCAATTCATGGCAAACAATGCAAATTACTATTTAAAAATTAAAGGTACAGTGCAAATTACAAATAACTAATGTATCACTATTTTTAACTACTGTTGTTACAATATATTATATAGGTACACACATATGTTTTATAGTGTTGTAATTATATCAGTAAGAGGTGTGATTTTAGCTGATATAGTAATACGTATGAATGCAACACAAGAGAATGAAATGTGCGGAGAGTTTCCATCTAGATTTGGCAAAGAGTTGTTTGGGGTTTTGTTTTTTTCATTTGGTTTTCTTTTTAATGCTGATTCACTGAAAGTGAAATCTTTCTATGGAAAGGATTGGTATTGAAAAAGCTCTGGTTTTATACAAAAGGAAAAGAGTTCTTAACATTGTATATTTTTCACATATATATAAAAAAGACCTTTTTTTTTCCTTCAAAGAATTGTGTATTTTCTAAACAACTAAGTGTAACCTTTAGAAATTTAAAATATTCCCGACTGACTCAGTATAATTTTCTTTTTCGGGTCAAAGGCTAATGAAATATTTAATATTGACTTTTCAGTCCCTATGTAGGATAAGAGTTTCATTTTCAAATCTTGAAAATTTTCACAGGAGAATTATTTACTGCCTAGCAAAGTTTATTTTTTTCTCTCTTGCAAAAGTCAAATGAATATTTCACAGACAGAAAAAAGGTTTTTGAAAAAAACTTAAAAATCATGGTACAACTGTGCCAGGGTGGATGCACCACTTTACAGTATCAGTTAAATGTTAAAATAGGTGCATGTCAAAAAGATCTTTAACAGAGCAAACGGAGGAAAAACCCTTTTTTGCTTTTGTTTGTCTGTTCCAGACACTCAGCAGGACTGTGCATACAGCGAGGGTCTCATCTTATAAAATGTCTCCCTGCCAGTGAAACTGCATTTTAGTAAGGATCTGTGTAACGATTACCATGTAAGAAGCAGCTTGTCAGGACTGGGAATTTTATGGCAAGACTGGTCAGCTGAAGGCAGGAGCCCACCAGCTCTGCCTGTGCTTTGAGTTAATGGGAAGAAAACTGGTGGAGTCCCACTGATGGAGATTTGTTAGTAAGAGGGCAATGATACAGCTTTAGAGCTGCCAATTGCTGAGACAGCAGGTAGGTCCAGCAAGCAGGAGTCGTTCTGTGGCTGTTTAGATTTCTCTTTAATTAGACAATTTTCCTCTTTTCTCTGTTTTTTTCTCCAGAATGAGGGAATAAAAAAAACTTCACAGGATAGAAAATGTGCTTGGAAAACCTTAAAAGGCAGTTGATTCCATGTCCAATGCCTGTGATTACTTTCAGCTTTCTTTTCTTTCTTCCTTCCTTTTTTACATAAAGGACTAAGCTGCTAATTAAAGTGTCCCTTTAGGAAAAAAGGTGAAGGGTGCTTTTTGCATTTTTTTTTTTTTTTTTGGCTCCTGTCCTTTTGCCTCTCACTGGTTTTGTGGTCACTGTATCTACAGGCAAGCTCACCTTTCCGAGAGAGTAGATCTGACGCTTCCAGTCCTCATGAGCAGGCTCTGAACCTCCTGAGTGCTTGTTGTCAGTCCAGAGAGAGAGCCATGATGGCTAAGAGGAAGGTCAATAGACTCGGAACTGGTGTGAAGGCTAGTCATGGACTGGTAACTTGGTGTGTCCTTACTGCCCGCTGAAGAGCTGCTCAGGTTTGCAGCCCACACAAGACCACCTGACGTGAAAGAGTGCACTGAGGCGGGACTGGAAGCCAAGGAGTGACTTAAGCTTACAACATCTGCATTTAAGTCCGAAGGTTTACTGAAGAGGGGGCTGCTGCTACCGCTTTGCCCACCTGCACTGCCCATGCTGCCTGTGCCCGAGGATGGCGATTCCAGGCTGCCTTGCCGTGCCAATGTGGTACTAGGGCTGGGCATTGCCGATGTGGGTTTCACACCTTCAGTACTGGGTGCAGAGGCAGCTTTACCACTTGCCTTGGCACCAAACAACCTAAATGTAAAACAAATAGCTTTAGAGAAACTGACAGCCACATTAAACATTCATGGCGTAACATCCTAAGAGCCAAACTACACATTTTTAATTACCGCTACTAAAATCATGCCTACCTAGTCGATCAATCGCATCGCAAAATTAAATTCACTTAAGCATATCACAATAATTAGGGTTTGTTTCATTAGCAACAGCTCTCATTCACTCCTGTTCAGACGTGCTCTTTGCACATACAGACCCTCCCAGACAGAGGTAAAATAAGCACATTTTTGTCTTATTAGTGCATAAACAGATTACACTTTCACCCAAATTCAGGAATTAAGCGTTCCCACGGCCAAGTTATTAGCTTTTAAACCCTTCACTTCCCAAATCAGCTAGAAGGATTGCAACAAACAATTGCAAAACCCTTCAGAGTTTAGTAAACATCTAAGTATCTGTGTAAAATTTCCCTTTCCTTGTTCTTTTGCACAGATGGTCATGCGGTCAGCGGTCACGTAGTAACCATTCAGACAGAATAAACTGCACCGGAGCTAAATGGGCTCAGTTTGTCTCCAAGGGCAGGCATGACAGAGGTGTATTTCACATATTTGCTTCCAGCAATTCTATAGAAGAAAATTCTGCAGTGATGATGAAAAAAATAAAAACCAAATCCTCTAAAAGTGATGAAATAAAAGATCATGGGATGACTTAATGTTTTACTGGAAACATTTTAAGCTGCAGCTAAGGTGAAGCTCGTAGATTAATAAGGAATAAAGGCAAAATTTATCACGATGTAAAGTAAACATGGCTAATAACATAAGAATCCATTTTATGTATTACTAAGCCCACAAAAATAGCAGGCTGGAGATGCTGTTTGGGTAACTAGGCACAAGAGGGCACTGTTGGCTTTGTCTCCAACAGTGCAAACGCTCCATCCCAAATCCTGCTTCATCCAGATTCGTACTCCCAGAAACGTTACAATACGGCATTTCCAATTGAAATTTAGCTTTGCTTCTGATGAAAGATGTAGAGAAGCTGCTAAGATAATGAAACGTTTTTAGTTGGAGCTGCCAACAACGTGAAAGCGAATGCTTTATTTATCTATAGAGCTTCAGTTCTCTGACCAGGCTATGGCATGGCCTGTTCCAGCAACAGAATGCGCTTGAACGCAGTGTCCTTCTTCCCTTTGAGAGTTTATCAGAGTATTGAGAGGGAACGTCTCATGTGCCTGAATATTCAATAAGGACTTAGAATAATAGAATATTTCGAGTTGGAAGTGACTCATAAGGATCATTGAGTCCAACTTATTCTAGCCTTCAAACTGCTGTTATAGGAATGTATCTACAATACACAAAGCTCAAGGAACAGCCATTTCAGGTCTGGGGAAGTCTTTAGATCTTAGAGAAATAATTGTAGTGTGTGAAAAAATATTACCCTTCTACTTTTTTTTTAAACTTGTTTCTCTGTTTGTAGCAAAATATGCCCTGAAAAGGCTTTCTGCCCAGTGCTTCAACATACATATACTGTAACTTCAGGAATTCATAGAAAAGCACTAACCTTCGAAAGGTGGGTGAGGCAATATCTGGGTATTTGGATCCCGGCTGCCTAAGTCCTGGAGTGCCAGAGGCACTCGCCGAAGTTGGGCTGGATTTGGGGGAACTGGACAGCGAGACGCTCTCAGAATCGGACACGGCCACTTTCTCTTTTTCCTTGTCTGTCTGGTTGATGGTGACAGGGCTGGACCGCCCAGACCCGATCTTGCTTGGTTCTCGCAGTTTAGTGGCAGCAGCACCAGCAGACTTGCTGCTGACATTGGAGTCAATGCTGCTGGTGCTGGAGCGGTGGCCACCCCTGCCAGGGATTCCGCTGCCACTGGATTTTGATGGGCGAGGCAAACTTCGATACTGCAGAGTTGTCTTCGAGTTCACATGCAGGACGCCATCATCCTGGTTCTGGGAACCATCTAAGCTTGTCTTCCGCCCTGCATTTGACTTCCCACCAATGGCTGAAGATTTTGGCATTTTCCCTAGAGTCGCTGACCCACTTGTGATAGTTGCTCCACTTGTGGTGATTATGGTTGAAGATCCCATCCCAGACTTCTTGAATCCGAAGGACCCTGTAGCAGTTGATCTCCCAATACCAGAGGGAGGCTTTTTTCCTTCATCACCGCTGCTTTTTCCTGCATCTGATGGAGAGCGCTGAATGGAGGCTCCTTTCAGGGGAGTTTTCACTTTTTCTGAAGCTTTTGCATCATCTGTTTTTCCTAAATAAAAGTATATTTGAAAAGATCACTTGTGTTTAAGCTGTAATGTCTCGATGTCTAATTTTAACACTACATGGTTACAATTTTAAAATTAAAAAATACACAAATAGAAAAACTACCCTAAGAAAACAGATCAATTTGGTCTTCAGTCTCCCATCAGCAGTCAGTAGCAGGTACAATACACTATGGATAAGCATTAAGTATTAAAAGCTTGAAATTATCCTGAGAACTTTCAGTTTCATACAGAGTTGGAGAGTATAGATGTAGAAATTTACCCTGAAAGAACTATAAGGAATTTTATTTGGCTTTTTTTTTTCTGTTAGTAGTGTTTCTATATGAAGAAATAATATTTGAAAATAAAACATGACATGTAATTAACAGTTCCAGAAGTATGGCATTAATTATGCATTTAGAAATTAGCGGTACTTATTGAATTCCTTGGTTTTTACTGATTATATTTTTTGTAGCTTATAACTAAGTTTGTTCTGGTTTAAGTTACACAAAATTATCAGGGAAAGATTATATTATCATGGCATGAATCTTCTTGATCTACAATGATATCAATTACATGAGTTAATAGAGATGTCATATCCTTGATATCTTTTCTACTTCTGAAAGGCCTTTCAAAATTAGGTAGGAAGTTGTCTAGCACTTAAGAAAGTGTGTAAAAGGATGTTTTTTACAATTTTTATCTTTTAACAGCAGTCTATTGAATATCTGCAGTATCTGGAATGTGACAATTCATCTTTAGTTCAGAAACACTCATTCTGAGTCCCCTCACTTGAATGTTAAATGTTTTAATCTCAGCTTCTAATCTTTGGCCATTTCTATACATATGTTCAATCACCAAAGGTACAGGTTTTCTAAAGAACAAAGATAAGGCAGAGATGAGTCCCAAAATACCTTTAAGAATTCCTTAATAAAGCTGACATACTCAAATGACAGCAAAACAAAATGCAATCACAGTTTTTGTTATGGACACATTCATGTGCAATTAATAAATTATTAGTATGCAGTGAAGCAAACTAAGAGTTAGAGAGATAAACAAGTTAGTACATTATTACAAGCTTCACTTGCAGTCATTTATGAAAAGAACTACCAATATGTTTACAGTTTCTCATGCCTGTCACACACTTATAATATCCATTAATAATTTTTAGCCTGATAAAGATTCCTTACTGCTTGTAAGTAAAGTCTAAGTATAAAACCTTAATTTTCAGTGCTGTAATCTGAACTACACAAGTTTCCTACCCGGGGTCTTGAGTGTACTTGTTCCTGCTTTGTGCCTGGACTGAGTTGTTCCTACTTGTGCAGTCATGCCTCTCCTCCAGGATCCGGTCTGTGAAACAGAGAGAGATGCTTTCTGCCCCCCCTTCTCTGACTCTTCAGACAGCCCCGAGGGAAGGCCTTTCCACTTGCCACTGCTGTCTACACTGCTGTCAAATTCTTCCTCTGGTTTCTTCATTTCTTCAGTGCTGCCCCACGTTTCGCTGTCCGTAACCGAGCGCTTCTCTGAGTCTGTCTTCAGCTACAAGAGATTTGCATGAGAAATGGTCAGTCTCAGTATCTTCAGTATTAGCTGATTTCTTAAATTACAGGAGGGAAGGAGGATAAGCATATTGATTTATTTGTAGCAAGGGTCATGGAAAATTCCTGTCTAAAAGATCAGTATCCCAGTCCCAAAAGTTTAAAAACATTCCAGTTTGGGGAAGACATTTTTAATTTTGTCTTTTATTTTCAAAAGTTTTCAACTCTTTCCTTCATAGATAAACCATAATGAAGTGAAACATAATTTACTCAAATCCTCAGTGGTGATACCCTCACCACTGCTCAACTACCTCTGTATTTCACTAGGCTGAGAGGTTTTACTAAAAGCTTGAATGAGGGAATTCCTAAAAATACTACTAAAATCACCTCAGGTTTCATGCCTTTTCCTACCCAAGCCTTCCACTGAGCAGATTGGGACTATAGCTTCAGCAGCACTGAACATGTTGTTCCACCAGTGGGAAAGGGCAACATCTTCAGTAAAGTTTTCAGCGCTACAGCTGATGGCTTTTCTACTGGTTTATCTCTGCTGAAACAAATTGTTTCCAACAAGAAACTCACTCTATCAGTGAGCAGAGCAGCTAGAAAAGCAGCTTACACAAGAACTACCCACCAGCGCGGTGAAGGCAACCAGCTGGGGTCATGTTCGCTCCGAAACTCAGACCCATGCGGAAGACACTCCAGTGAGGACTTAACACCCCTGCAGCATCTGCTTTCCCTGGTGCGTGCTGATAAGGGTGTGCTGCAAGGAGCGGCCCGAGAAGGCAGACAGTGTAGAAGCCGTGAAAGTGGCTTAAATAGAAGCGTTGGAGGCTGACCCTACCCTCTGTGTTTGAGAAGACCTGCGTTCTTTCTGCTGACAGGCTGTTCATTCCCTCCTGTGTTTTCCTGCAGCCTCCTGACCTCAGCCTTCAGCCTTATTCGCACATCATCACCTCGCCAGTCCTGCTTACCTCTGCCCTTCTTTAACAGCAAAAAAGTGGTGCCGCTCTCAGGTATCGCTTCTAGCTGGGCTAGCAAGGAGCAAGCATATTGCTTTCTGATGAATCTGCCTGGTAAAGGCAGACCTGATAAAGGTCTGCTCCGACCCTTCATAACATAAAGCAACTCTGGCAGGAAAGCAACGTTTGAACGTGTTGCATCTCTGCCTATCACTGAGCAAATTGGAATTAGTATCTGGATGAGTACCTAGAACATTAAATCACTCGAGTGAAAAACTCACAAAGAGTTAAACACTCAGCCTGGGATTTCCCAGTCATGATGACGATACAGTGGAAAAAGTAAGCCAGGACTAGGTAGCCATCACTGTTGATGTGAAAGGGAAGAGGCTGATCTCCAGTTAGCAACCATAAGAGAACCTGATGGGGTGGGAAAGGCAATTGTAAGGGCTGAAGAATGCTGGCCTCTGTTCTTTGTTTGAGCATGATATTGGCCTCATGAAAGTAATCTTCATTCCCAAAGTAAGTTCTCTATTGTCTGGGGGAAATGACAAATATGTTTTTTTCCTATTGACATAGTCTGCCACAGTGTGGCAGATATATCTACATCTAGATGTATCTACAAAACAGGTCTCTGAACTGCAGGCACTGACTGCCTGTGGGAGTCCAAATGGAATTGGGGGTGTCAGTCTTGTGTCCTGAATACTTGACATCAAATCACTGGAGATAACGACTCTTCCACTATGCTGAGTGTTCAGTCGTAAAGTTCCCTGCTTATAAACAGGAGATGACATGGCAGATGACACTCTTCTATTGGGACTAACTCTTCAGTTTTCTTTTTTTTTTTTTTAACTGAGTAAGCCATTTGTATTGTCTTTTTCATCACTTGCAATTTTGGGAAGAAATACTGGGATATCTGGCACAAGGGCTTCATACACATACACACATTCATATGTATTCCATATATAGCTTGTGACTGTAACCTGCTTAGAACTGTATTTTGACATTGTGCATTGGCAGCTTGTGAGCCAATGGGACACTTTCATTTCTGGACCTAACCGGTGAGAAGAGAAGCACTGCCACCTGTGGGCTCTCCTCTTCAGCCTCTTTTCTCCCAGTGGAGAGAACAGGGAAAGGATAGTATAGCCTATGTACTGCCAGCCAGCACCTTCAGCAACGGGATGTGCTCTGGGAACACAGCATCTGAGGCGTCAGCCCATGGGTCAGGGTTGGGCCCTGCTCAGTGAGGTCTGTGGGCTTCCCACACACAAACGTGATAGAGGAGTTTGTAAAATATGAATATTTCATCTGTTTCAGAGGCATTATTACTAAACTTTTCTTTCTCCTGTTATCCCACGTGCTTCTAGGATGTTGCAAGAAATGGCAACTAAAAGCTACTCACCTGGGCATGAGTGTTCTTCCTTGAAGAGGCAGTTATATTGGAGTAAGAGCTGACAGATGAGGTGGTGTTCAAATCATCTGTGCTGAGGTTGTCAAGGGTGTCACTGAGGCCACTGCTAACTGAGCTGCTGTCATCCCAGCTGCAGAGAAAGGAGCGTATCTGCTTTACATACTGCATGTCAACAGGCAGAAAGCATCTCAAAATCAATAGATGCGATTACTAATTCTTCAAGAAGTTTACTGTAAAATTTTCAGTAATATTTCCTAATATACAATGAATATTAGTTTTCAGACTTTTTAATTAATTATTCACTCACTGTCAAGTGGTTGCTTGTTCAATTAATGAACGTCCCAGGTGCCTTTTAAAAAATTAACATCAGGTCTAAGCAAGTACTAGTGTAAGTCATTAGGAACAGGCTGTTTCATGCTTCATTGCAATCACATTCAGTACACTGGCAGGGAAATCCATTAAACCTACCTGGTATTGCTAGCCAAAGCATTATTAATAGCTTGGAGAACACCTGATGGATTTTCAGGCTATAGAAAAATAGAAGGAGTATCTCTTCTGCAGCCTAATCAACTGTCAGCAGGAAGCCAGTATTTTCAAAAGTTTTATTCTCTTGTCTTCAGCCTTTGTCTAGTGGGTGGAATGTCATCAAAATAGGATTCCCTGACAATACAGTCACCCGAGTTGACAGAGAACACATTATACATCTCTCAAGAAACAGAGGCTGTCAACTCTTCTGCTTTGGGAGATTGAGGCAGGGGATGCAAATGAGAGAAAGGCTACTCTTACAGAAATGTCATTTACCTACTCTCACAAAAGCCTTGCTTTTGCACGCAGGAGAGGTTGATCAGTGTTACATTATAACTCTTAGCTTACTGTCACATACGGTCATATACTCCCAGTTTTGCTGCATCTCCACCTGTTAATCTTGTTTTGGATTATTCCCAGGCCACAGAATCTGAAAAATATTCACCTTATCATGTGCAGTGGGATTAATCTTCTACAGTTTTAGCTGTATAAAAGTTAGATATCTCATTTAAGAAATCTGTCTAGGTGCCCTCTCTAACCAGTACAAAGCAGCAGGCTCCTCTAAGAGGCAAGTCATCCTGTCTTAAAGTATTCCAGGTTTGTGGGCTGAACCTCCCTCTGAAGATGCCTCTTTATGCCTTTCCCTCTCCTAGAGAGGAGAGAGCTGCTAAAGCCGGTTCTAGACACATATCTTGTGGAGAGACAAAGCTAGGTCATGTTTATGCATGCTAGTAAACTTCAAAGCACACACAAAAAAAAAAAAGAGTATATAATACCCTGGTTTTGCTGTAGTCTACATCACAAGATGACTTTTAGGTCAGATTCTACACTTCCTCAAAAAAAATCTTAAATTCAATCACAGTCTAGTTAAAGCTAAGTATTGTTGCTACTAGTCATGCAGAGCAAACAAGGCAAATATCAGTGAATCCTTATTTTGCACATGGTGATTTGGGAGGTTAAATTCACTTGTGCACTTGTTCATGGAAGGCTTAAGGAAGTCGTAACAGCAGCAAGAGCGAACTGCATGGTACAAAACGAGTGCTAATGCACCAGAAAGTTCAGTGCACCAGTCTTGTATCATAGCAACTGCAGCAAGCATTACCTTCATTTTGCAAAAGGTAGAAAATCACATTAGTAAGCCAGCTTAGTGACAAGATAAACATATTTCAGAGGGCAAGAGTTTATTACAGTGCTGCATCTTCCACTGTTGAGTACAAGGACTACAAATAAACACGTCTTCTGCAACATTTCCAGGTAATATACACACGAGTGATTTAAAACTACAATTAAATATCTAAACAATTGCAATATCATACCTTATAGGCTGCCCACATTCATCTAAGAACCATCTCTGAAGCACTAGTCATTTTTACTTTCTGTATTTTTCACTGTCTAACGTGATACAGAATTTCACTGATACTAAAAGCCATTATTCAAATGCTATGTAACACATGGGAATATACCTTGTCTAAGAGTGTTAAGATTGAAAATCTAATGGCAGATAAAAACATAAATAATATTAAACATGCTTAAGTTTTATAAAAATAATATTCCCTCATTAAAAGATACTTTGAAAAAGGAAAAAAAATAATAAGCCAAAATGACATATATTGGGTACTTTCACATGCAACTCGAACTTTTAATGTATGGCACCCATGTTGATTAATACCTGACCATCAGTTTCCTGAGTCTACCCTAAGGCCCTGGGGACCAAGATCAACATTTAATTCTATTTCTCCATGTTTGTTTGTTATTTCATTCTTTTTTAATTTTTGGTACTTCATTTCATGCTCATTTTTCTCTGTAAGAAGATTCACATTTTCTAAGTTTTGAAATAGTTCAGGAATTCACAACATATAAACAAGTTCTCTACAGCTGAAGTTTTTTGACAAAAATGACTATGATCATGTTTCTTATGACTTCTCTGTGGTGTTTCACACTCATCACATCTTACTCACCAGTGGATTATTAGAGATGTATCCTGGGAACACTCATGGCCACCTTGTAAGATATATAGAAGATTATTTTGACACCTCCGCTACTGACCTTTCAGAGTTATCACTGTATTTGTCTGGATTTTTTTTTCTCTTCTGATAGGTGCTCAAGATGTTTTCTAAATTTGGGGGCTTTCATACCACAAAACTTCTGTTAATATTCAGTATCAGCCCTCTTTCCCTATGTCTAGATATTATAGCTGCTATCAGACAAGTTAATAAATTTTTTTAATAATGAAGATGGCCATTTATAATTTGGAAAAATTATTGATGATTCATATTCATTTCTCCTTTAAGCTAGCTAATGCATTACAAACAAATCTGGTAAAATTAGATATGCATCACCTTGAGACTGAAAATCCATTGTTGGTAGTCTGCATCACATTCTCACCGTAATTTTTGTTCTTATTCCTCCTACCCCTCATCAAAACAATATTCATTATTAAACTATCCCTAAGGGACCTAACATAGGCTTTTAATGCATTGGCTAAGATTCTTCTTTTATTTTAATTTTATCTTTAATTTACTTTTCTCTTTTTCATGCATCCTACAGAGTTTATGACAGGTCAGGTTAGTATCACTGCTTACTAATGCCTGACACCACTTCCCTTTTAAAAATACATTTTACATACTTATAACTTTGGCAAAATCGGCTTTTTTTTTTTTCTTGTTGAATGTCAGCCTGAGGTCAACTTCTTTAAAAGAAAATGTCAGCAAATGCAGTTCAGCTATTTGGGAGTCTGATGCTGAGAGAAATGGCTTGTTTTGATAAGTTCTGGCAACCTTTTCTTTGACAAACCTCTGGGTCCCAAGAGGAACTGAAGAACCTTGAAATTCAGCAAGTCATGATCTTCATATTAAGGATGTGCATTTTGTTGTTTCAAAGAGAAATCCTCTCAAATCTGGATAATTTATAAACATCTCAAAATCACTGTTTGTACAGCCTGACAGAGAATTTTTTTTTTCAGCTAACTGGCCAAAGGTTCCTCCATACCCAGCAGCTCAGCTCAGCCTGCTGTGTGCTGCCTACTCCGGCATTCAAATCAGCAAAGAGTGAGCAAACAGCCCAGAAGTTACTTGTCTCATTGTGAATGTACGTAAAACATAGTTTTTGATAACACAATCACATACTATTTTTTTCTCTAGAAACGCTTCATTAATTTAGTGCTTATAAGAGGTCTGCTCTAGGGATGAATCTGAATTTTGCATTAAAGCAAGCTGCCTTCTGTCATTTTTCAAAGAAGTTGAAAGACTTCTGTAACAAAAGGGACTATAGGAAGCATTACTGAAGCCCCTGGTGTAGCAGACTCCCTGCAAACCTGCAAGATATTAGATGACTGCTTTAACCAACTTTTTTAACAAGTCAGACACCAATAAAGAGCTTCCATTTTCTTTAGAGCTTAGCATCTGACTTGCAAAGGTGTAATACATGCAAATGTGTGCTTTGAACCTATAGTTTGCTGCAGGGGTACCTTAAAAGTTAGGTTACCAGCAAAAACCAGCAGCTATTTTTGGCCTTACTGTTGCTGGACTTCAGCTTTCCATCTGTAAAATGGACACAAAAGATGCACAAATGAGTTTGAAAACACAGTCTCTGATAACTGTGGGTACTCAGACACTACATTAAAAAGCACCTTAAAAGAGCCCCTTTCTCTTTAGAAAAACGTACAAATGGCATCTGATAAATAAGAAGGAATACACAAAATTCTGAATAATTACATTAAAATTGAACACCCTCAATCTACACATTATATGAAATAAGGACTATAGAGATTGGGGGATGCTGTTGATGAAACCATGACTGCCTGAGAATCTATATGCACAAGAAATCCGAATTAAGGTTTCACAGGCAACCCTTTTGTTATTTCTGAGTGCTTTTAAGACCTCATTAAGTTCTTTTCACACGGCATGAGTAACATTCAGCTTTATCAATTTTATAATTCTGATAATTCAGTCATACAGAGGGCTGAATCTGAGCAGGGAAGCTTTACTGAAATAGGAATGTGCTTTCATCTTGGGAGCTAGAAAAAGTGTGCCCAACAATATGATAGGCACCAAAGGGTGCTTCCTTCCTATCTCCTGATCAGATTTATGGCCACTCTCTTACAACCTTCATCCAGAAACACACCTCATGCTCTTCGTGCTTGCCCAGGCTCTTTGCAGTAACATTACTAATATTTTTTCTGCTTAGATCTGTATTTTTCTTCGATGTACCAGGTGTGCCCATGAGATTATTTGCACTAGCTAAAACTCATCCTCTAATTCTAGCCTGCATCTTTCAAATCTGCACAGTTCTTGCCCATTTTGAAGCAAGAATAACACTTCTGCTGGAGAAGACTTCCACGCTGTCTCTAATGGCTGAAGGTGGCTATGAGTACTGTACCCATCCCAGTGCTCTACAAATTGCTCCAAATGTTTCAAGCAAAGTTCCAACTCCTTGATCACATGAAATACTCCATGAAATTGAGGAATCCACAAATTCTATCTATACCATTGGTTAGTCTCCACTATCACTCTGTCTCACTTTCATCAGTGTGCATTAGGACTGAAAAGATCTCTCCATAGTAATCCTCTCATTGACCTTTCTACTGCATAGTTGTTCTAGAAATAGCAAGGTGTCTGAAGTCAAAATACCGGGTGCTTAACATCAGTATGTAGGGCTGAACAAAGATTATAAATGCATTCCCACAAGTATTCCCTCAAATGGAAAGATAAATTGCACTCAGCTGTGTTCATGACACTTTTGTGTTTGCTTTCCACAAGTATTTGATTTTCTTTGCTTGAAAATAATCCAATTTTGAGTCACAAGCTGAAATATATGAACCAAATAAGGAATATTTTATATGGGATAAAACATTATTTCACATAGCAGGCAGGCAAGCAACGGAGCTCTAGGGCAAAGATGCAACAAAACAAGCCAGATGATACTTGATTGTACCCTACATAATGAAGATCTGCAGAAATATGCTACAAAGTTTTCTAGATATTTTGCATGATGGCTGAAAATACAAAATGCACTGCATTAGGAGAGTAATGAATCCTGAAGGTACATGACAAGAGGAAGTGGTACTAACAATCTGTGTTAGCTCCATGGATACCCAAGATATTCTCCTTTCACAGTACTTGTTTCAGAAAATCAAAGCAATCTCTAACTGCAGACAAGACATGGCGAAGCACCCAGTCACAATGATTGTTCCTTCCACCCTTCCCTTTTCTATCTTCAGCATTTTCCTACAAGCCCTTAAACTTGCCAGCTCAGTGAAGCCCACCATACTGATAAGCTGAGTCAATGCCTGGAATTTGTTTCAACATTGCCATACTTCACTAATTTTTGAGAGCACCTCCAGTCAAAGTGGCCTAAGTATGCAAATTAAAAAGCTTTTCACAAGCAGATAATTAGACATATGAAGGCAGTAAGACTACAATAAATGTGCTATTGAGTCTTCTGTAAAAGTATTGTTCCTTCAATACATCCAGCCTTTGGCATAGTTTGACAAGTTGCTGGCATTTTTTTTCTTTGGTTCATTATCGATTTTTGCAAGCAGAAGCTGTAAGTACAGCTGGCAGAACCAGCTCTAGAAAACAAAACCAAAACTTTTCCTCTTAAAGCATTCATTTAATCAGAATAAATGTTCTATCTAGGAAAGTTTGTAACTCTGAGTGAAAAATAGCACTTTATTTGTCACATGCTTTGTACTGCACACGAAGAGCTTTAGATCACAGTAGCAGACCTACGATCCTTGCATGGCTTGCTTAGGAATGAGAAAGACTTAGTCACATTCTTGCTAATGCCAGTGGAACTCACATATCCCCAGGGACTTAAGTATGGATTTGGGATTCAGGAAATCTGAACAAACACACTTAGCAAAACAACCTTCACTTGTTTTTTATAGCAACTCTGAGATTCCAAAACGTGAAAACACTTTTAAACACTTCTAATTCGTTCATTACCATAGTGGGTACATACAGGGCAGTGCCCACGTGTATTTCTGATCCTGGGAGAATGCTCTTAGATGAGAAATAAGATAACTGAGATCATGACAAAAGAGTGAAGTTTGGGGCTAAACAGAACATTAACTCCCAAGTGTGTGTTTGAGGACCTACAAATCCATACTAACAGCAGATCAGAGATGAGCAGTGAGGTGTTATCCCTTCCTCAGGCTGCACACAGCTGCCTGTTTCATGTTAATGAATCCTCACGTGATGCAGGTCTCCATGTTCCTCTCTTAGAGCCTCTGGATGTTTCCACACAATTGTTCGTAAAAACAGTTGAGGTATGAGAAACAGAAGCAATTACTTTGATTAGTATAGCCTATTTCCATGTTTGCCAAATAAGATGCCAGGACACCAGTGTACTGCAGTGGCTAGGACTGGGACACACTCAGTTATACTATATAGTTATTTAAATTAGCCAGAAGTCCCCTAAAAAAGCAAAATCCTCAAATTTACCCACCTATGAAGTGAGCAGCTATCTGGAGTGTAAGACAATTTGTGTCAGTGATGCACAAGTGATGCACACAAATATGAGTTAGGAAATCAAAGACTGGCATTTAATACCCTAGGTAGTCAGCAAAGGCAGGTACATCCAAAGGTTAAGCAGGAAAGACTGGAGAGATGTGACTGAGGTAGAGGACTTAAACTAGATGCCCACAGTAGGAAGCTTAAACTTAGTGCACCTTTCCTTACTCTACTCATACAAGTCAAGGCCTGAAACAGGAAGATACAAGTTGCTGACCATCCGTCTGTGCTTAAGCTAGCCCCACACACATAAAATCCATACAACAGGGAAGGCAATGCATCAATCAGCCCCCACAACACACCGTGAAGGTGGATGTTGCCTCTTTACAGCATATCGGTGCTGTAAAGTGAATATTAACATGCAGTCCAGGCTCCTGCCATGAACCAGCCTCTGACACTCATATTTCAGAAGATATTTCAGGAGAGTAAGGCAGGATTCAGCCTAAAATAAAGACCTTATAGCTACTCCCCTAATTGACTTTTGGGAACAGAAATGATCTCTTAGCTCATTAAGAAGAAAAGATAAGAAAATAATTGGACTGTTTTACTCAAAGTAACTCCTCACTAGTGTGCCAATATATCAGCTGGTAAACTTTTGCCTTCAGAGTTCAATTCATCATGAATTAATCCATTTTAAATCTTCTCCTCTGAGCTCAGCTACTCATTGCTCATAAAGCAGCTACACTGACCCTTCACAGACAGATTCAAGATGGCACAGAGTTCATAAAATCAATACTTTGTTCCAATCCAGACTGTGAGAGCCAAAGCCCAGGCCCTGAATCAAACCAGAAACTCACAGAGGCTATAAATTTCATTATAGCTATTCTATCCTCATAGCTAAATGAAAACATAGCCAGTTGGATTTATACTTCACCACCTTTTCCTCAGCAAGTATAATGCATTACCTGTCATACTCAAACAAGGCAACCACTGAAGCGTTAATCCTGAATTACTTTGAGGTCACCGATAGAAAATAATGTCATGCACATTTCAAAATGGATGCATTCAGCATAACCTAAGGAAAATTGTTTACAATTAAATAGAGTAGCAATGCATTTATGCATCTGCTTTCATGCAGTTTCACTTTGGGAGGATTTTTTCTTTCACATTTGAAATTTTTTTTATAAGAAGATTCAATTAGAAAATTATATGCTACTACAGAAATTACTTCTAGCCCAAGAGCACAATTAGAGCAAAATGCATTTTTGCAAGGTCAATGTATTTCCATTTCTTCTTCCACGCATTTAATAAGTGCTTTAAGAAATAATTTGGTTTTAGAGCCTGCAGGAAAAAAGAAAATGAATTGATGGAAGACTTAAGTTTCTTGTGATAATTATACATACCTTGCAAAACCTGCATATCCACACCTCAGGATCTGAATAAGGCTTTGCCAGAACCCCTTCTGTTTTCCACTTATTTCTGAATAAAACACTTAATCTGACATGATAGGGACAGCAGAAAGTCATTAACTAGCTCTAAATTCATAAAAGAATGTATCAACAATCAAAACAAGGAATTTTGCAAATATACAACTAGAAAAGATATTATGTGTCCTGGGATGTGCAGGGGTTTTTTTGGGGTTTTTTTTTTTTTTTTTTGAATGAGGCACATAAACAGTATCCATTTGTAATTACATTTCAAACCATCATGGAAAATAGTAATATATGGGCTGAAGCAAGATGTAAGGAAGTAATTCCATCAAGAAGTGTTGACAATATCATAACAAACCAAGGGAGAAAAACTTTTGATGGAATTATCTTCCCTCTGCTGTCTGTTAATACACTGTTTGGATCCAAGAGATGTTTAAATTTTTCAAATGCAGATTCAGACAAGTTAATTAACATGAGTTGAATGGACATAAATAAACAAATTACAGTGCCTACACAGTTTTTCAGAAGATACAAAAGCAATATAAAACTCTATCCCTTGTTACCTCGTCACTTTAAGAAGTAAAAATGTCATTCTTCACTTTATATATGGTCAATTCACACCCCCAAAAGTGAAGAGAGAAATAAGATCCCACAAACATACAGAAACATGAGATCCACATTTATAACTGAAGGAAAATCATATTGTAACCAGCACCTTAAACACCCTGAGATAAGCAGAATTTGCCATTTACCTTTGCAAACTGCCAGTCAGATCTTCAGCTGTGAGGAAGGTACTGAAAAATCAAAGCTCTTTATCCAACTTTGCCTTTACAGGATATGAAGAAACCGAAAAGCTCCTCCTGATAATTGCACAGGGGAGAACTCTGCCCAGTAATTATTTGCCTGATAGTAAATTCTTGATTTACTGGTAACCTCCTTTGCTGTGCATAGTCTCTCACATTTAGAAATATTTGTTGCTAGAACTACCTGTCCTGTTTCTCTTATGTGTAGAAGTAGGGATTTATTTTTCCTGCTTGTAACTGATTAAACTCAACCTGAAGAGAAAATTGTACAGAACTATGTTAGTAGAGTGATAAGGAGTAAATATCTGTTCATTCTAGTCCTTATCCTATGAATCTCCACGAAAGAGCCACATTTAAAATGAGCAGTTTTATGCAGCTTTGCTGTTGAGGTAAAGCAAGGTTTGGAGTTGTTTTTGGCTTGTGAGAGACATTTGTTAACCCACATTGTCTTTGAGACTAAACCAAAATTGTATCTCATTGTAATTCCTTCCCTTTTTATTTTTTTTTTTTAATCATCCTTTACTTTTCTAAGCTGACAATAGCTTAGTGCCAGACACCTCCTATTCTTGTCACCTCGTTGCAGCAGTCCCTGATAACCAACCTACCCACTGGTAGAAGGTGGTCCCAGAGCTCGTAGCCCTGCACGTCATTTGTGGAGTGAGGAGAGCACTTCGGGAGTGGGACGCCTCCCACCACGTGTGAGCACAGTCACAAACGCAGCCCTCCTGAAAGCATGGGATGAATTTTATCTGGGAAACAACTGCAAACAATACGCTTCCTCCTGCATGCCCTTGTTCAATGCAGTTTTTCCCTGTAGGTCTCAAGACAAGGTGCAGGTTTGTTGAGTTCAGCAACAAGTTGCAACTGCGGGAAAAGCTGCTAGTTCGATGCCTAAAGGGCTTCTTAATAAAAATCTTCACCCTTGAAACTCTTTGAGAGCTTGATCCACACAAATATTTTCAGATAACAGGATAAGCCTATTATCTGAAGCCTAATAGGCTTATGTGCTTGCAGTCAGCATCAGGACAACAACCTGTCTGACAAAGGACAAGTTAAGCAGAACACAAAGCTGTTTTTTCTCCTGGGTTCATTTGCCAGGACTGGCACTCACACTTGTTAACTTCCCAGATCTTGCTGAGTAAAGACCCAGGATACTGCTTTAGCAGAAAGTAGAAAGAGACTTTCTCCTGCTTCTGCTTGACCTGAATTTTAGCATCATTTAATAAGGAATGAAGGCTTCAATGCTCACGCTCTCTCCACATCTGGCCTTCAGGCCCTTGCGCGTCACTCCTGCCTGGCCACAAAATCCTGGCTGATTTTAATCAAACTTTGCAGAGAACATAAAGGCTCAGAAAAATGCAGTTCATAACCTCTCATGAAAATACACAGCTATATGAAGACAGAAGCAAAGAAGTCCTCTCTTTGAGAGGAAACGTGCAATATGAATTAACTATATCAGACACACATGATTCTGTACACAACACCAGACTGCTGAAAAAAAACCAAAAAAAGTTCACTCAATTTAGGTTTATCTTTAATCTCTTTTTTAATAAACAGTTTCATGGGATATTTTTATTCAGTTTGAATAGTTTAAGTTTTTTTCCCCAATTTTTAACTCCTTCTAGCCTTTTCCCACATGAAAGTCAAGCTGCTGCATTTAAAAAACACAGATTTCAGAACCAAACTTCTTTGCAGAGCTTTAATCATCCTAGCACTTATTTGCTATTTTTTCAGTACCCCAAATGTTTAAGATCTTCTCGTTGTGCTTTAAAGAGCTATTTGGCCATTTAGATTATTGACATTGGTTAGTCTGACATAAATTTTGTTGAAGACCTTAATGTTATCTTTAATCCTGACTTGTGCCAGGCTTTTGCAGCAATTCTAAATGCCGTTCAGTTGCACCTCATGTAACATTGTCAGTTTTCACACAGCCATTAACAGCAATCATTGATCCATAGTATTTTGATTCTGCTCAGGGATCACAACTGGGATTTATTTATTTCCAAACTTATATATCTGTTATTCCATATGCCAGTGGTACCCAGTCTTTGTTGGTCCCATAATCTCTCGAAGAGTCCCTGTGCCATGTTTTTATCATCTTGCCAATGAATGTAGGACCTCATTTATGGAACTACTACTTTGGGTTTCAACTCAAATCCAATTTTTCCAACCCTTATCCAATTTTTAGGAGTCTGGAGAAAAGAGGGTTGTAGGAAGGGAGTTGAAGGCCAGACAAATTGCTCAGGTTTCTGAACTGTGACAGGACAAAATATCATTGAGCTATGAGGCTATAAAGGTAGCTGGAAATTTTCAATCAAAACATATTTGACACAATACTGATTTTTTTTTTTTTTTTGACACAAACAGAACCATCTCACAGTATTAAAAAAAAAATCATTATTTGTTAAAAAACTGGAATAACTTGAGAATTAATTTCTAAATTTCAGTCAAGCTATACTGCCATTATTACATTAAAATCAGAAATAGTACATTTCTTTGCAATGAGAAAACAGGTCTAATGGGACACTGCAAATATTCTTTTCCTCTCTTAGTTTTCAGATGTTTCAATTTATTTTATTTAGCATTTCAAAGCATTATAGAAAATTCTACTTAACACCGAACAAAACTACCTTTTCTAAATTGAAGCATTTCCAATGAAATATTATACCATGTGCTAGTCATAGGAAAAAAATGTATAGATAATAAAGTAATAAAGGATAACATAAAATGTATGCTCAAAATAAAATTTAAAAAAGATAATTTCTTAAATACAATATATTCCAATTCATCTTGTGACAAAGTAAAAAACCATTTCACTCATAATTTAATGCAAAATCAGAGTCAAAATATGAGAAATTCCTTTAAAAAGAAACAGCAAATTTTGATCAAATCTCTAAAGATATGCAACAAACAACAATTATGTGTCCTAAACTTTTCGGTATTCTTCTTAGTACAGTGACAGATGTTTCCTGAAGGCTCTGCCACATTCTGTTTTGTAAACAATTTCCTTCAAAAAAAGGAGAACCCAATGCCTTTAGAAAGTTGTAGGTCTTCTCCTGGATAACAGAATATTTCCCTGGATGTTTTTAGCTCAAAGTTCAGAGAAACAGCCCATTAGAAGCACCCCTTTCAGCTGAAAAGGTGGCAGCACTAATGTATCTCACTATGAGTTCTCTCCAAGGCACAAAAATACCAAAATTGCTGTTTTCTCTAGATGACTGAAAGAAAAAAATGGTGCTCATGAATTCAAGACACCCTTGACACAGCTTATCAGCATGGTGTGGATCATAGATTTTACAAAGGGGACCCATTTCAGCCTCTAAGCATCTTCAGCAGGAGAAAAACAATGCCTGATCTCCCTGTAGGCACACAAATTACTGCCTAAGTGGATTTACTACTCTGACATGTCAGGATCTATCAAATGCTTAAGGAATTTGGTTCTGGCTGTTTCTCAGGGATTCTAGGTGACTGAGTGCACTGAGGTCAGCACCAAGGGGGAGAAAG
Source organism: Tetrax tetrax (assembly GCA_009806455.1). NCBI lineage: Eukaryota > Metazoa > Chordata > Aves > Otidiformes > Otididae > Tetrax > Tetrax tetrax. Next base: position 1,552,423 of record WHYT01017932.1, read on the forward strand.
AAGATTTTGTAATGGGACCAAAGAAGAGGTGGTGAATGACAGTGACAAAAGCCCTCTGGCTGGTCCTTCCCAGCCCACCACGGCCATGCATGTGTGCGTGAGGAATGATAGCAGCGGATACAAACAGTAGGAGGAGTAGACTGGCACTTGTGGAGCCTCATCTATCTGCTAGAGCATGGGTGCCAGGCCCATTGCATCCTCCTGGAGACGCGGCTATCTGACAGGTTCTGCTGGCAGGGTCCCTCCAGGCAGCTCACATTGCTGCATAGGAGACCTCAACCCAGAGCCAGTTCAAACATCTCTCTCCAAAATGATTATCACCTTGGGACTGCAATCAAGACACATTTCCAGTACAACTTATGCTTGCAACTGTATGAATTTTTAGTTAACTTTAGTAACACGAAAAGCTAGTTTGCTATTTGTTGTTACCACCAAAAAAAACCAATCCCAGGTAAGCTACAGAAACTGAAAAGTGAATATAAAACTATCAGGAAAAAAAAAAAAGAAAGGGAGCATACACACATTTTTTTCATTTTTTTTAGAATTTTTCTCCATGTGAAAAGGAGAAAAAAAAAATATTGCAACGAATGGGCATGAAGCCTCTAGTTCTTCTGGTAAAAGAACAGAAAGGACTAGAGTCTTTTTTTACCACCTGCTAAGAGAACTAAGAATGAAATCACTCATCTACAATGTTGCAGGAAGAACTAGGATGCAAGAAAGACATCAAAAGACTAGACAGCAAGAGATTGTGGAAGTATGATGGATTGCAGCAGAGAGGAACACCAAGCTCAAATCCTGCAGGAAAATGGGATGGATGCTACCTACAAAGGTTAGAGCTCTAGACATTAGCAGGGAGCAGAGGGCTTGTAGAATCAAATTGCTGCATTGTCTCTACCCTGGAAACACACAGCTGAGACAAAGGGCATCACAGACAGCAGCACAGGGCCTGCAGCAAAAATCCTCCCATGCTGTTCCAGTAGAGAAAGTCATTTGTCTGTATGTTATTCAAGTACTTTGTGTACTTACTTTTCACCTCAAATTGTCCTGTTCTCTCCCATTTAACCTAAAATTCAGATAATCTTTGCTTTCTGACACACCACATAAAATTATCAGAAGCAGTGGAAATTAAAGGGCAGAGGGTATTGCAACAGCAAGAATAGGCTATGGCAGGCTGGAAACTCTAGTGTAAACTTGACTCTTAAAATCCCCAACATGTACAATATGTACTGCTACTAATCACAGATCTTCTATGACTAAGCAATGTTTACAATATCTACAGCTTTTTCTGTATAAAAGGTCTTAGTTTCCATATCTACCCCACCCAAATTTCAATTCCCAGGAAAGGTACAGGATTACTTGCTTAAATATAAATCACAGAATGTCCTAAAATGCTTTGAAGGACTAAAATTGGGATAGAGGAATAGCTAACCTTATATTGAATAACAATCAAAAAATATAAGATACAACAGACAGGACCAACTATGAGAGGAGTAACTTTTATGTAAATATTTAATTGCTAAGAAATAAACCGAGACTACTATTTTTCCCTTGCAGCAGTGCAGAAGAAAAACACTGCTCTCTTTTCTTGACTATATTGCTTCAGTCACTGCAAAGGCAAAGGAGCAGCCATATAATTGGGTATTCATCAATCACTCTGGTACTTTTTGTTACTTTTTCCAAAGGAGCAGAAAAAAAACAGAGAGAACACTCAGAGGACCTCTGACCTTCCTCCACTTTTTGCAAACTCACTGGCTTAATAAAGACACTTGCTCTCCTATCCTTTGTTCAAAGTTCTGATTTTCAATTGGCGCCTCTAATGTTGCTACTGCATCTAACATGTGAACTTCATGTAGTACTCAAGTAACCCCATTCTCATTTTCTGATTGTGAGATACTTAAATACAGGTAATTGTTATAAACATGATAGTTAAAGGAATTAACTTTTAATCATAGAATCATAGAATGGTTAGAGTTGGAAGGGACCTTCAAAGGTCATCTAGTCCAACCCCCCTGCAAGAAGCAGGGACATCCCTGACTAGATCAGGTTGCTCAGAGCCTCATCCAGCCTGGCCTTGAATGTTTCCAGGGATGGGGCATCAACCACCTGTCTGGGCAACCTGTTCCAGTGACTCTATAAAAATAACTCTATTAAAACTGGAGATTGGAGAGAACATATACACACACCGTTCCAAAGCAAATTGGCCACAGGGCATTCTACATTCAGCAGTGAAGCACTGTGTGTGGCCTTCCCCTCCCTTGGTATCGCTTCTCTTTCCTTGCTGAGGGACCTGATCCAGGTACTGGATTAAGCACAGGCTAGCTTCTGGCCACAGATTCATTCTTCAGAACCCTCGGCATTTACCCAAAATGTCATTACTGCCGGTGAAGAGTAAAAACAAGGGAGTTCCAAAAGGAAATCCAAGTCTAAAGACAGTTGCAGTAGTCTGCAAATAGACTTGTCCATAGCTCGACCAGCTCTTGGCAGCTGTTCCCACGTACAGCAAAGAGAATGTGACTCTTAGAGATGTTTGCAAAAGACATCACAGGATTCCTGCTTGTTATGTTATGACAAACAAGCAGACTCCAATGGCCCATTGGCTTTTTATAGACTTATTCAAGATTTTTCTTTGATAATTCTGAAGTTTGCTTTCTTCCTCCTCTTATTAAGATATGGCTACAAGTCAGTCGTGGTCTGTCTGTAACCAGCAAAGTCTCCAGAGGCTGACGAGCTGCTCAGCCTCCACTCTTTTGCTGTAACACTGCTATTAAAAGCATTCAGCATAGTTGAACATGACAGGCTGCTGGTTCAGGCCTCTGGTCATACTCAAATCTGTCAAATGTGAATGCTTACACTTGGGAATGCTGGAGTGTGCAATCCTGGAAAATAAACAAGCCATTAAGGGCTCTCTCCTAGAATGTGCAGTGTGTGAGTCCATCTTATTATATCTTATTATATCTTCCTTTCCACTATCATAATAGTCTGCTTGTAGAAGTCAGGATATTTGTTTGCTAAAAGAAACCCCCCAAACTTGGCATTTACTGAGATTTGATTCTCTGTTTATTATTCTTTTATCTTATGAAGTACTTCAGTTAAGGTTTTTCTAACAAATTTTTGGCTGACTTTTTGGTTGATTGTTTTTTATGATACACAAACTTCTACCAGATTTTGTCTGAAGGAAATATTTACTATTTTATTTATAGTTCTATTACAGAAAACCATTTCTTTAAAATCCCTTATTTGGGACACTCGCGAAAGCAGAAGTCCCTTGAGGAAGAAATGAAAACAGAGATATAAACCAACTTGACAAAATAAATGTGAAATTGAAAAGCAACAACTAACAAAAATGAAACATATTTCACAAAGTGGTCCACAATTAAATGCCTGAGCCTAGCTAGTCTTTTTAAAGCAATTAGAAATTCATAAGGACAATGCAAATATACATTTTTATATTAGAATAAACATAAAGAACTCCTTTATGTTCTGAGGTATAAATCATCCCTAAGCATCCTTGCCCTAGGATTAGCATTTTCCTAGGACTTTCCCTTAGAGAAAAGAGATTTCCTTTGTTGTTAAACCATAACTTAAAGGGTTTTCAGTACTTATTTCTGAGTGATTCAAAATACCAAATTTGATGATATTATGTAGCATCATTTTTCTTTATGACATGTCGGATTTTGGTAGAGATCAAAATTCTCAAGCGTAGATGTCTAAAAGTGTGACATCTAAGCAGTTAAGGACATCATTAAACGGCCTGATTTTCTCAGTTATTGCACAGTCTGTCAACAGTCTCCCTAAAATTATAGCAAATACTACAGCTGAGCAGGGAAAGGAGGAAGGCCTCCTATTGTCTTTGCTTCTATCTAGCACTCCCAGATATGAGACAGATTAATTTACCCCTTTACTTTAGCTGAATGCATTTTTTATCCTTGTGTTTATTTTTAAAGTTTGAATGGGGGAGGAGTTGGTTTACCCCAGAGTACTGAGTCTCCATCTTTTACACATTGCTGCTTTTTATTTCTCTGAAATCAATGAACTTTCCAAATACTGAAGAAAATTTAATGGGAAACTGCTAAAATGCTCTGTTTAATGCTGCTTGAAAAGATCCTGCCATTTCAAAGTTAATAATTTCTAAGTCAGGTTCTGAATGCATGGTACGTCAAACTTGACAGCTTTTCCCAAAGAAAGGTTGTGCTTGATGATTATTTTAGGGGAGCAAGATCTGATGAATATTCATGTTCCAAACCTACATTCACTGCCTCCCAGCTCTTCAAACTAGTCATTTGGTTCCCTCTACCTTTTGTAAAATGTACTAAGTGCTCCTTGCAGAGAGGCTGGGTAACAAACCAAAGCAAAATTAGCTTTTCAAGATCAGATCTTCTCTCCTGAACTAAGCTCTGCAATTCCATAGCAATATCTATGTGGATCCACTGAAACAGTGTCTTGCTTAAATAGACTAGTTCCTAAATTGATTATATAGTTAAAATCATCCAGGAGCTATGTACAAGCCTTGAGAACTCCTGTTACCATTTGCATAGTATATATGCATACTATCTATATGCAATGTTATTAAAATCAATGAAAGTCTGTGATACATGTATTATATAGGGCACTCTCCCCACTGAAGTTCAGTTTCTGGGACTGAGAAGGAACATCTATAATGATCTGCCATTGCTCTCCTAACAGTTAAGAGAATTTCTATTCTATATTGCAAGGTACTGCAGTGTAACAGAAGTGTACAGAGCTAGTAAAAAAAAAACCCAAATTCTGGACCTTCTGAATGACTGAAGAGAGAATATAGCATGAAAATGGTATAAGAAAAAACATAACCCAGATGGAGGAATCTAGCGCAGTATTAAACAACGTTAGTTGTCTTAAGTAAGACCAGACCGTCAGCTCATCAAATTCAGATAGCACCCTTCACGCAGCTGTGGACAAGGCTTGGTAACCCATTAAACGCAAATCGAAAGCTGGCAATCACTTCCGATTTCTTAAAATTCAGGTGTCGTTTTGCAAACTGTCACTTTCTCAGGCACTCCCATTTACATGTCATTCTTAGTGTATATGTAGGCTTCAACGTACAGCCTGGTAAGTTCGCGACACGCAGCACTGTGAAAGATAAGTCTTTGAAATAGCGTGACATTTCAGGGTGAACTGCTGAGCCATCTTTTTTTTCTAGCAAGCCACATTTCATAGTCACTATTACCTTTTGCAACCGAGTGAAATTGTCTCCTAAGGCCACTATATACTACACTATTCTATGAATCTTTAGAGAACCTACACCCCAATGACTAATCATTCAAAGTCCTAAGTAATGAGATATTCAGTTACTCCTGTTTAAATGGGATGCAAAAGTTATTAGGGTTGAACATGAATTCTCGGTGAGATACAGATAAGTGCAGAATACTGCATGCAACTTCAAAAAATAGAATAAAAACCTAAGGGAGCTTTCCATAACTTAAAAACCTTTGAAAAGTCTTTCATTTTCCCCTGCTCACCCAGCGGTGCCGTGCTTGCTCAAGATTTTCTATTTGGAAACATCACAAACAAATAATGTCAGGAGCAGGAAGAAGGAAGGAGAGCAGCTGACAGTCCCATCGACGTGACAGCTGCCTGGCAGCGGCGATTAGAAGCCAGGAGCAGTGTTGGTAGGCAAAGATAAGCAGGGAACAATGAGCAAATCCTACTCATACCTGCCAATGACTAGTTTACCCAAGTCCAAACCTCTCTTTGTAGGCTAGATGTGACTTCACCTCCCTCAGCGACAACCCTCCCTGGTGTTCTGCAGCAGTGACCTTTTCCGATGGGGCTTAGCAGCACTAATCCACCCTGTCAGCCATTCTGGGAACCACTTCTATCTTTCACCTCTGTACAAAAACCTTACGTTTCCTAGTAAGCAGAATTAGTAGCTGCTGCCAGAATCAAATCATTAAGGCCAAATGAGTTCATCGACATTGTTGTCACTACAATGAATAACCCAATCTCAACTGCTGTAAAAAATATTGATTAAAAGGCAAGATTTTAAAGAAGTGGCTGCAGTTATTTTCAAGAAAGTGCCTGCAGAAAAATGGAACCTGAAAACAGCGTTCTGAAAAATTATCTTATTTTGATTTAAGTTGAATTATTTTACATAATTTCATTCTCACTGTTTTCTAATCACTTTACTGTGAATTGCTCCAATTTAATTCAATATTCAGATATTTGATGGATGAAAACATCCTTAAACATTTTTTTGCTACTATAGTGAATGTTTTTGTCATGATTCTATGAATATTTCCATTAACTTAATGATATATTAACAATGTAATGAATATTAAAAACATAATCAGTGACACCACTGTGAAATACCACAATTCTCCTGTTTCTTGTTTCATATACCAGGAAGAATTTTGAAATGGTTAAATCTCATTTCAGTTTGCTATTTTGTCTAGCAAAAGGTTTATTACAACGTGCTCTGGGGTTTAGTGTTCAATAGGTAGACCATCTACAGCGTACACATGGTTGTATAATCCCATAAAGTGAGTTGGAAGATTCCTCTCCTTGATTAGATAAGGAGTTCTTTCTGAGTTATCATATAGCAGATTTGAGAAGCCTCTCTGTTATTTTATGGCAGAAATTAACTATCAGCGAGAGGGGGTATTAAAAGCTTTATTAAACAGTTTTTCCCAGAAATCTATAGCAAATGCAAGGGAGTAGCACTATTGAAAACCAGCAATATGCCTGGTTTGTTCTGTTTCATCACTTCTTGGCTGTTTGTCAAATAGAAGATGTTCCTCTCCACATGCGAGGATTATGTAAATAATATACACTCGAATATATTGAATAAATGTCAGGATTACTAAGCAATGACTTCTTGATTCCCTGTGCGTCATATTCTCACAGTGTGGTTCTGCATTTAACTTCTCGAATCGACTGATGCTGCCTTCCTGCCTTCAAGAATTCACTAAGCAGCATTTTAAAGTGTTTCCCTGCTTTTCCTTTTAAAATGCTTGGATTTTTTTTTTTTGTCCAGTCACACCAGATTGTACAGTTGTCACGGAACATTTCTCCCTGTCCCTAAGTGCTAATTGCACCTTGGTAATTAACTGCTGCCTTACAGAAAATCAGTGGAATGCTTTATCAAAATGAACATAAACATCACTATCAGATAAAAGCATCTCTTCTAATTCAATTTTAGTAACAGTATGAAATCTACCACTTCTCTTATTCTATCGCAATCTTTTTATTATTGTTGTTATTGAACACAGAATGTACTCTCACTTCCTTCAACTCCTGGCTCTAACATTATTTTGCTTTGCTTTTTTGCCTTGTGTGTTCTGATTGCTTTCCTGATAGCTATCTCACATATATTCCTTTAAATTTCCTGCCTTCTACCTTTTACTGCTATTTTTTTACTTTAGTATATTATGTTACTGCATTTGAGAACATCTATATAAAAAGCCAACCCACTGAGAAAAGGCAATTTAATAAGATGCTGTGCGCAAACCATAACATTGCTTCTAAGGAAAACAGAATATCCAAGGTGAGAACAGACAGCCAAATATCACTATTCAGCAACAGCGCAGAGTTAGACAAGATAGAACAACAAAGGGGCTTTCCAATCCAAATCTCTAATTTCACAGCCTCACCTTCTCAGTACAAACCACCCTCAATTAACTTTTTCATGGACTGTTTCATTCCATCTATTTTAAGCAGGCTATTTCAAGGAGGAATTCTGCTGGGGAAAAAAAAACCCAAAAACCAAAAACCACTTAGAACTCTGAAAGATGAGCATGACTGAATCATTAAGGAATAGAATTAGGTGATGGCTTTGTCTGAATTTGAACAATTTCTGTAAAGTTAATTTTGTAGAGGTTGCTTTGGGTGATTATTACTAACAATTACCACAAAATGTATTAGGGTACCTTCTAAAAATAATCAAATATTTTGGTTGAATGTGCTGCCTGAGCACTGGAGCACCATGTGTATAAGAGTCTTTGCCCCAAAAAGTTTATGATTTCCACAGCATTAGGACATGATAGGATCAGAAAACAGCCAGGGTGAGCACAGAAGAGTCGGTAGTGACCAGATGCAGAACTGAGAAAAAAAGCAGATGAAAAGCCAGACAGAAGCTGTTTGCCTAATCAATAACATGAAAAGTAAAGGTGTAAAGGGCAGATTTATCACACTCAATAGGAAGAATACATTTTCCCAGTGCAGAAATAAAGCACAGGAAATACATGGATGGCTTTGATGTAAAATTGAGTATAAGGCTTTTGAAAACTTATCTCTGAGGGACTGAAAGGGTGGATAGCCAGTCTACAAAACAGCAGACTCGGTTATTCAATGTTTAAGACAAATATAACCCTTTTTCCTTTATTTCTCTAATTGTAAAATAAGGAAAATACTCAGCACTGGGATGCTTGGAGTATTAATGCATGTTTCTAAATTAAGATAACAATACAAAAAATTAAATATTGGATATTTCCTAAGAATGGTGATGACTACAGTAACATAATATTTCCTTCCTTCGTGATTGTAATGAAAGGAAAATATCAGCATATGCTGATTATCCATTTCTACTTCTGATATATACAGCAAGATATAATGTCAATTAGGTCTAATATACAGCACCATGCTGTCAAGAAAAAATTGGTAAATAATTAGCAGCTCTGAATGACACTGTCAGGGTAAATTTTTAATTATCTAGTTCATCAGACTGTAAGAACCAAAACAGCTTTGTGAGTCTAATGCCTCTCTGCAAAAAGCTTTGATGAATAATTTTACTCTATCTATAATCACTAGGAGAACATTTTCACTGCCATTTTGGTCCCCTTGGCTCATAGTGTCATTATTTATCTCTTAGACTTCTAAGATGACTCTTATGTTTTATCCTTCACGAGCTAAAAACTTTGCATGCTGGGTCACTGCTAACCATTTAAGGTCACACCCTTTTAGCTTTTACCTCCCATTAAAAGTTTGCTAGGTGATATTCCAAGTCAACCAGCTTTAGGCACAGAGCCTACATGGCTGAGGACAGCATGAAGAGGCAGCGCAGCTTATGAACACACTGCTTCCTCCACTAACAGCATGATCATACGCTCTACACATATAGAGAGAGACACCGACATATACGACAAACATGGATAAACCACACGGATAAACACCTGCAGGCAGGATACATGCAGGCATGCATCAGTGAGTTTCCCTGTGAGCTGGTTTGGAAAGATACGTTCTGTCTACTCTGGTGCCTCTCAACAGTTCCACTGTAATATACTGATATATATCTATAGATATATATAGAGAGAGATATATCTATATATATATATAGATATATATAATGTCTCAACTGGTGACTTACCATGACAGGTTTTCTACAGAAGACAAAACTCACATCTGAGTTCATTCAAATTTTGTGTGGCTTTGGGCAGAACATGGTAAGAAACAAGCCAACATTATGCCTACTGCAAACTTGCCTACTACAAAAAAGCATACCCATTTCTTTGATCAGCCTTGGGGAAAAAAAAAAAAAAAACACAACAGTCCATGAAAATTTACTGTACTGTGACAACTTAAAAACAGTAAGTGACACAGTATTAACCAAGGAACTTCACACCTTTGCCCTGCTTGCCTTTTCAATTAGAGGTTAATGTTGGTTTGAGGGGGTTTTAGAGTTTTTTTAAGGTAAAGCAATTAAATCTAGGTAGCTTGAAATAGAGCTTATTTATTTAATAATGATTTAATGATTCCACCAGTTCTGTATTGGGTTTCCTATAAGTATGGGTTGAAACATAGCTGTAAGTTTCCTATTTTGTATTAGCTAAAAGAGTAAAGATTAGTTTTCTGTAGAGGCAAAGACAACCCACGTCACAATAATTTTCTTGCCTTGTCCCCTGATTCTTCTATCAGAAGGGCCCCTAACAATTAAAGCCCCAAAGCACCTGCACATAATACAAAGAGTCTGGCTGAAACCCAAAGAGTGTTCATCCTTTTCCAAAAATACTGCAAAACATGTTATTTTGTTTGAGAATGCAAAGCAGACTCTGCATTTAAATTATACAAGGGGCAATATGCATCCAAACCAGCTGAATGCTGCAAGGAGGATCCATGGTTTAGTTAGAACCTATCAATGTTTGATATTAAAAATTAAATAATACTTAGGCTTTAAACTTGAATGTCAAAGAGTCTATGACACAATAAACTTTTGCTGAGAAGGTAAGGAGACCTCTGGCTTGCTGGGTTTATAGCAGTAAATGTACCAGAATCTCAGTCAGGGAGATAAAGGGAACTGCTTTAATAAATCACTGCCAGAATGGCAGTCAATCACCCTGGATCTCTCCCCAGTATCCTGAAGCTCTCTCATCTCTCATAAATGTCATCTTGAGTTAAAGTCATAAAAGAGAAAAAAAGCAGGGCTACCGCTTTGTTGAAATTCTGAAATTGCACAAAAAAAAAAAAAAAAAAAAAAAAAAAAAAAAAAAAAAAAAAAAAAAAAAAAAAAAAAAAAAAAAAAAAAAAAAAAAAAAAAAAAAAAAAATACATCTTTAACGAAAAAAAAATAAAACTCTGGCAAAAGTTTGGCTTTAAAAACCCCTGGCTTTAACAGTGATAATTCTTAAAAAAAGATTTCTAAGATTTCTTTTAAAGTTTACAGTAAAATAGATGGAACAGCTTCATAGAGAAACATGAATTTAATACTAGCTTTCAGGAAATGCATGAATGATTCTACATGTTCTTTTCCAACAAATTATTTTTGTCTCTGCCAAAATTAAGTTACTTAACAATACAAAAATGAAAATACACTGGGAAACCCAAAAAGCTTTGCGTTTGTTTAACTAGTGGAAAATTAAAGGAACCTAAGCACTAAAGTGAAATGCTGTATAAAGTTAATGACTACAACTTGCTACATACCACATATTCAATTATTTATTTTTTATTAAAAACAGTTGCTGCCACACATTTTATAGAGTCTCTTATATTAGGTTTATGAGATTTTACTTTGATTAGAATACGAAGCTGGCTGACTCTCAGGGCTTGCTTCCTGATGGCACTGACACACAGACTTTATTACAAACTGTCGACTAAATACTTATCAGAGAACTTTGAAACTGCAGCACAAAGGAAAACTAACAGTACTTTTTTGCCACCATAGCATATGACTCTAAAGTACTATGCTGATAAATGTCTTTTCATTCCTACCACAATACAGCACTGATTTATCTAGATTTAATACAGTTTTCCTCCTTTATGTCATTTATCTGGCTAAGATTTTACACACTCAACTACTGCAGGTTGAATTCCCTGCTCCCTTCCAATTGCACCCAGAACACATCAATGCCTCAAGGCCACATCTGGGTTTCTACAACCCAGGGATGAAATTAGTGAATTGCTTCTTTGTAACTAATATCATCTCAAAGGGTTCTTGAGCGACCATTTGGCTGGCAAGACCTGAAGCATGAAGGTCAGGGAGCCACACCACCTCTACTGAGCACTTAGGTCACTTTGAGCTGCCAGCAGCCTTGCAGGGACACTTAGGGTGCTCTCTGGCCTATGTCCTTAGCAACAAAGGGCTGATCATATTCCTCTAAAAGAAGCTACAGCATCCGTGCTTAAACCAGACACAACAGAAATACTTGCATCTTTTTTTTTCAGTCAACAGCCTATACAATAATTTCAGAGTATCTCAGCTGAGTTGGATGAGGATGTTGCACCCTCTTATTTTGCTGGTGTACTAACCAGGGCTGAAGGGCAGCCACACAAGCATGCGTACTCTACTTGTCATGGCACCTACGCTCTTGAGAACAGTGGTCTCCTCAGTATCTTCTTGGTATCTTTTATGCACAGTGTTTTTCAGAAGAACTTCAGATGTTAGGAGACACATATATAATTCTTCTTTGGTACATAATTAGCAGCACGGTTTGCATTTTCTTCAGGATGAAACTCCTTCTCTGCTGTGTCTCTGGATGCTTCCTGCTCTGGGTTCAGCCCAGACAACAGATGACTTTCTGACTGCCCTTTGAACGTATGCTCCTTTAGAAGAACTGCTTAGGAAAGTACTAAATCATTTTGAGTACTCTCTGGCCAGCTGTAAAGAAATTTAGAGCATGCTAACACAATCCTTTTCAGGAAGTTTTTAATGGCAAATACAGTATTGTGTGTAGGGTATGCACTGGAGACCCACAAGACAGCAGGCATCATGGGGGGCCCAGTGTAGGAGCTGTTCCATTTTATTCATTGGAGCCAAGTATTAAAATGCATATAATAAAAGTTAGGCTTATTAAATATATCACAGACCCACAATATTCTCATGAGACTGTTCCAGCAAAAACACATACACATTTTGTAAAATCATAGTGGTTCAGCATACTGGTGTTTATTCTCCTATCAGGAACAGAAAAAGACAAGGAAGAAGAATAAAATTAATGTCTAACTGAGTTTCCAGAAAGAGTGAAAGCTTTCTGTGACGTGTACATTAATCTACAAATTTCTCTTGAGGGAATTCTCCAGGGTCAAATGAAAAGAGAAAGTAATTTGCTAAATCTACAACTTAAGTATCCAACTCTTGAATTTAATCACGTACCATTCAGGAAGACCTGACAACACGTTCAGCATAATCTCTACCTTATGGAACACTTTTGCAAACAATATTTTGGAAAAACATTAAAAGATTAAATAGAAGACAATTAACTGTGGAAGATTCATTTGTTTTAAGATCAATCAGGTGTATTTCTGTTTGCCTAAATATGAATAGTAAATATGTAAAAATCTAACACTGTCCTCTGAAAATCTAGTTTTATTTACAGTTTTGTGACCTCCATAGTGGCCATCCTGAAATTATCAGATTGCTTACAGTCCTCATTTTTTAAAAAAAATTCAAAGGTCCTTATTTATGTTTCCTAAATTTTCCTATTTTTTCCTTTTCAAACCATGTTTATCTCGTGATAGTTGATCTCAGATTTTCAAATACAAATCATATAAATCCAGGTGTGAGATACTGAAGTCAGGTTCACTCTGCCTAGGATTTATGTTGGGCTTTTGTCCCAACTTCTCCTTGCAAAATGCAACTGAGATATCAGGAACAAAACATAAAACCGCTATTCAAACAAGACAGGGTGTTTGCCCAGAAACTGGTAGCATGAACAGCAGAATTTCCTAAGAAATTAACTTGAAGTCTTGATTAGTCTCCTCTCAAATATATTAATTATTTTACATTAAAATGACAACACTGTCCTTTGTTCTCTGCTGTATTATACAAATGACTCTTAGCATGGCACTGACAATTAATCCTAATTTTTAAGACACTGTTCTAAAACATCACAGCTGCCAGAGAGGGGAGAAAAGATGACTTCATATCCTCTCTGAATTTTCCTTGAGCATGGGACTGATGGGAGGCAGCTTTGGTTGTCATGTGGCATAGGGCAGCCACTAGACTGTTTTATACCTATCAAGTAAATTTTACAGGGTCCTTTTTAAAGGATTAAGTGAATATCTGGATATATATCATTATGACTTTTCCTCTAGGGGTACCCATTAGGGTGGTGGAGGGAACAGACCAGGAGGCTGGAAAGCTGGAGATACCCGTCAAAACCAGCTTTATGAGGAGTATTCGCTTTCTAGATGGATCATCCACCAAAAAAAAACCTGAGCTCCCTTTAGTTAGAGTATATTTATAAGAAGTTGCAGCTGGTGATCAATTCTTAATGCTACTTAGGATACATTATCAAGACATAAATTTCTTTCAAAATCTGTAATCTACTGAAAAAAATAAAGAATAAACAATTTTTTATCATTTTTTTAATTTTAAGAAGTTGAAGTGCTGATAGCAATTTAGCATCCTAATAATTACCTATGGCAAGGCCACAACTGTGAACCCAGAAATGCACTGCTGTCTTCTTGAAAGAGAAGCTCAAAGACCTTATCACTTTGGGAATTCAATACTTAGTGAAATGAACTTGGCATTTGGGTTTCACTCCTACTTTTATGGAGAAAGGACAACAGCTAATGTTTTCAGAGTGGGGTGTGCTGGAGAAGATGCTTGCAGCTGTAAGACAACAAAGATCACATTGTTCAGATCCCCCTTGCATCAGAGCCACAGCTAGCAAAAGAAACGGAGCTTCTGTCAATGAAATAGTTATGGTTCCCTGAATAAGTGCTAGTCAAAACCGCCATAGACTGAGGACCAAGACTGCACGTAGCGTTGCCGACCAGCTACCTTCAGTATTTATTGCCTTTGTGCTGACTTGTACCAAATAGCTGCAGAAGGTCCAAGAATCTGACAAAAAATCACCAAAGCAGCAGTCCAAAACTAATAAACTATCTATCATAAATTTTCTGTGATGTAGGGTGTTCTTACTGCCCACGCTGGAAAGCTGCAGAAATTGAGTTGGAGTTCTTGGGGCTCACTTACCACTACTCGGCAATTCAGTGGCATGCTAGAATGACACTCATACACACAAGCCCAGTCTTAAAATTTCCCACATTGCCAATCCAATAGAATAATTCCAACAGAAAATATGATGGGTAATTTTATGGAAAGCTGTTGAAAATCTACCTAGGATATTAACTTTCACAATTTATCTGGAAGGCTCTAAATTATCATTGTCAACATACTTTATTTTTAATATAATGAAAAATTATTTTTCCTACATGCTTTTTCCATTGCGTTTATCTACTTTATATTCATCCATTTCTCAAGAGTATTGCTGTATCATTAATTTAAATTATTAAAGAGAGAGAAAGATAGATGTACAAAACAGGGGATCATAAATTTCTTTCAATTCTGAACAAAGAGAAAATACTTGTAAAATAGAGCCAATTCAGGGGTTTTTTATGCATTAAAAGATTTGGGTCATACGTGGCACACTGAGGCAATTCTTTCATAGAGGGGAAGGATTTTAACTCAAAAAGGAAAAATAATAATTCTTTAACCTTAAAGAAATGCCGATTTCTCTTTCAATAGTTTTGCTATAGAGAAACTGGTTTTCCTAAGATCCCTCAGAAGGTAACTCCTTCCACTAAGGAACTACCCCTGGGTGACAGTATGTCATGTCATGCTGTGGCTGATGTAACTACATAGAGGCTTGTCACTTCACTGCAGTGCTCCACTAGAATATCTTTTATGAAAAATGAAAAAAATAAAAGCAGCTTTTTTTTTTCATTCTTCAAAATGGGCATTTTTCATCTTAACATAAACCAAAAGTTAGCAATCTACCTACTTTCCTGATACAGTCAATAGAAAGAGATAAGAGCCTCCAGATGGTGGTTCATGAGTCATGAAGATTATACACCTTTATTGATCACTTGTTTCTCATAAAGCATTACATGTCCTCCAGTCACCCCAGACACAGAACATTCATTAAATTTTGTCTACTTTGGTATTTGAATCTTGCAACAAATATCTTATAGAAAGACCTAGTCTTGATACAAAAAAATCAAGATAGATACAGTCTACCTTTATTCTTCATGTCTCTTTCCAGAAGTTCACAATCTTGCTACTAAAATCATGTGTGCATTTCTAGTTTGAATCAACAAATTTTCATATTTTAGGCACTGGCTATGAATATTAATCTGTTCATTGATAACAGTCAGAAGGTACGTAATATATAACAATGTTTTCTGTCTCTGTAACTTCTTTTCCAGAAACTGTTTCAAATCCTATCCATTTGAAATATCTTAATTTCACTTTTAAGTCAGTATACTGAGTGTCTGACCAAAACTTGTAGTTTATTATAATATGAAAGACTCTATCTTATATCAATAAGATTTATTTCTAGATAAAATACTTCAAGGAATGACAAACACTTGTTGTGCCAATTATTGTACCTCCCAGAGCAATGCAATTATTTCCAACACTACACATGCTTTTAAACGGCAGTAAAGCAATTTTGCTTTTGTGAATTTACCTACACAGCAGTTAATAGGGTTAGCAGCCATTTTAAATTCTATTCTGCATTTCCATGAAATGGATCTAAAGCATAATGGGTCCAAAAGGAATATAAGATAAAGTTTAGCACATTGTAAATTAAAGCTGATGCACACAGGTATAACAGATGAAAAGCTTATTTGTGCAGGTAAATTGTAATTAGGCAAAGCTATTTTCAAAATTTCACCTAAATAATGTATTTTAGAGTATCCAAGCCACTAAGCAGGTTTGACTTATAACTATACTTTATCTTTTTGTAAAAAACTTCTGTAAAATGCATTGAGGATTCCACTCTTTAAGTTTACACATCTGATCCTGCTTAAATTGTTATGACAATCTTGTTTACAAAGGAAATCTTTGAAGACTTAATATTTTAACAATTAGATACAGATGAGATTAGTGCCGTAACTTCAAAAGAAAATAAACTCCAAGCACATTGCTCCATCAAGCATTTCCCTGTGCAGAGCTGAGGTTGTCGCAAGGGGCTCCGGAGGGGAAAGAAGCCTCCACAACAGCGCTCAGAGAACAGATTGAAGAGGGAGGATCATCTTTTCCTCTCTCCATCAAAAGAAGATTCGGAGGTGACATATTGAAGATTAATAAGTAAGATGTTGCTATAAGCAAACCGAAGGATTTTTTTTCAAAGAGAAAGGTTAACACATGTTGTGCTCCACAGCGAGCATCCCGCAGCGAGGGGTATTCTCTGCACTGGCTGGCAGTTTTCCTGCCATGCTGTATCCTTCCAAGCTTTCCCTTCAGGCTCCCTCCTTTTGAACACTGTCTTTAGCCAGCCTACAGGGTTGAAAGTCCATTTCTTTTTCCAGAAAATAAAAAGCTCCCGTGTTTTTTAACCTGCACAGCTTTAGCTACATCTTTCTTTTAATTTTATCTAATCATAGATAACCCATGACCAGCTTTCAGCTGGATTCTGGCTGTATGTCTGAGCCACTAATGAGGAAGTTCCCTTGCAATGCAATTGCCAATACAAAATGCATTGAATATCACTGCTTTCCTGCAGCCCTAGGACAAGAGAGCAGTACCGATTTACTCCGAGAGCAGCACATTGCAAGGGAAAGGGTCAAAACCTTGCAATTTTTCTTTTTTTTTTTTTTTTTTGCACTGTAAGAAGCCCTACAGCTCAAGCAGCAAATGTGCACTTGCACCCTTAAGATGCTAAGCTCAATTTAAATTTATCCTTCCTTTCACCTACCCATTTTGTCCACCTGCCAACTAGGAGGAAGAACAGGTGTATAAAACAACAGCAAGCAGCTGTCACAGCAGATAATTTCAGCCCTTTCTGATTACTTCTTGTGGGTACAAAAAAGTGCACCATGATGTGGCTCTCCATTGTCACCTCATTTTAGAGGTCTGATGAAGATGCAAAATCAAAGCGTTCTTTAAAGTGAAGTTATACCTTATAAATCCAAGAAATCCAAGGCAAAGGATTTTTAGTGTTACAAATGAATTACTTTCAATTACAGTGTTAATTAGATTATTCTTATAATTGATACGCTTTGTTTGACAAGCATGCGTGTTTATGTGTACCAAGAACTGCCTCAATCTGGTAAGTAGCTGTTATGAAAACAGTTCTTTAATAAATGGCTTCAGTAAGAAACAAGAATATTTTACTCCACATGGAAGCAGGTCTCTCTGAGGCAATTTAGAACAAAAGACAACTTAGTGATCGCAAGCTGCTGCATCTCCAACACTAAATTATCAAAATCACAACTTTTATATTCAGTTTCATGAAGCATCTGTCTAAAATATGCCATGTTTGTTAATGTTAGAACTGCAATCTCAATTGCACCTATTTTATTGCAAATTTCAATATGATTTTTGTTTTAACAGACATGCAGAAGAATAAAATTGCAACTTTTTTCCTCCAGCCATCAAAGAAATCAAGACATTGTGAAGAACTTCATATGTTTCTTGACTTCAGGACTCAAATATGTATCACGCAAGAGATTCAAGTTCTTTAATTTTATATTCAAGGCTGGGGTATTTTCAGAAATGATTCAAATCTTGCTACCCATGTTTTTTTCTAATACAAAGGAGGGGTACGTTAGTCTTTGCTGATAACAATGAAGTACAACAGTGAACCAAAACGATGTGGCTGCTGAAACTGTAAACTGCATCTTACTCAGATGCTATTAAATACTTTGGTACCTTCTTCAGAAGTGGATTACAATCAAAATAAGCCATCTGCAATTTTTTCTGAAGGGAAGTATTAGCAGTCTGTTACCATATGATAAAGTCCAGCCTCACTTCAAATAACTTGAAAGTATCTAAGCCAAGCTTTGAGAAATATCAGAAACAAAGAGTGCAAATAGAGTGCAGGACATTAACACCTAGTCTACACCATCCACTTTGAAAAAGTAAGGTAATTCAATTCAATTCCATTCCTTGCAAAAGTTTAAAAACTTACTTCCATTAATTTTTTTTTTTTCATATAAACTGAAATTAGTTGACACTGTCCCTCTTTCTGACATTTGACAAAAAATGAAAAAGAGAAAACTTCATTTGTCATTCATTGCACTTAATCGCTTGCAGCTTGGTCTTGTTTTAAAGTAAACATCTGCCATGCACTGCTCTTGCCTTTTCTGGATGTCATTTCCCTATGTAAGCTGGGTGCAAAGAAATGTGTCTGCAGACACGATGCTGCAGGATCACAACAGTTTAACATACTAAAGACAGCATGCTAACAATGCAGTTTGTTTATGTCACTGATATTAATAAAGTATCTGAACCTAAAAGCTCACACAGCTGTTAAATGTTTTCATGTTTTGGTTTGTGGTTCTATGGGCAATTTCTACAGATATTTAAAGCAACTAAGGAAAGAGAGAACCTCACAAAATTAGATCAAAGCCTAGTTGCTCTGCTTACTTTATATTGTCCAAATCCTTACTTTTGAAATCATGACCAGAAACAAAATCATACTCAATTCTAATACTCTTATTTCTAAATTAATAATGCCATACAAAATCATATTACTAAAAATTTAACTTTTCATTATGCCTTTGAAAAGAAGGTTTTTATCCTCAAAGGATCCTGAATACTTAACAACACAATGAGCCAAAAAAACAGGAATGTTCCTTTTGACACAATTATTCAGCTCTTCATGCATGGATACACACATATTTATGCTTTAAGTGCCTAAATACAGCATCCTTAGTTTGTAGAAAAACTAAAAACTCAGATACACATTGAAATAGATACTTCTAACTACTAACCTTCTCAATAGCTTAACAGATGCCAAAATGAGGTAAGATTTATACCAGAGATTATGAAAATGTAGGATCATTTGAGAATAATAAAAGTAAATGGTGGAAAATGTTAACAGCAACAGCTGTGAAAAGAAATTATGGAAGATTAAAAGTATAGAAGATAGCAACAATAGTAAAAACAGTTTAAAATTTAAATTTCTTCACAAGAGAGATTCTTTAATTATGGTTTCTGGAGATATTTGAGTAATAACTACAAAAACAGTGAGGTATAGATACTTATAATTATTTCAGTATCCTAAGAATCTACTAATACTGTAAAATCACAGACAGGAAAATTATAGCAGATTACACAATTGGATGAACCATGCTGACTTTAATGCCTATAATGACTTTTTTTTTAGGTTGTGCACAGAAGAGCAATCACAGGCTTATTTAGTGGTGAAGACAGATGCAAAAGTATAGAAAGTTTCCCTACACAGTGTAGCTGATTTGTAGCAAAACTCAGGTTTGGCCAAAAAGTCTCAGACAGCAAGAAGTAGGTATATCTATTTTATGGGTTTTTTTAATTTTGTATCTGATGGACGAATGTTTGTACGCTGGTCCCCAGAGTTGGACACAGCTGAAATGCTGGGAGACAGAGGAAAGGGTAGTATCACTAATACTGTGCTATGTATATTCCCTTTAACCATCCATAGCAAATCTCATTCTGCTACCAGAAACAGCAAAGTGAACAGGTAATAGCTGCAACATGGCAGAACAGTGATCACATCAACATCAAACTGCAGAGACACGTGGCAGAAAGTACAGTATTTCTGCAGTACTGAAATACACATTATGCAGAAGCATCTGGATAGAAAAGCAATACATAAAGTATGTCTGTCCACTGAACAACATCCCAAAAGGTTAAATTCCAAACAACATCAGCAATTTCAATGTGCTGCCAAAACTACAGCATGAGAACAGGCACTGTATTCTACTAGAATTTTAAGTTACTGTTCATGATGTCTCTCAGCCTTTTCTGATACTACCAACCCTGTGAAACAGGGCTCCCGCTTCAATACCCCTTTGAACTCTAGAAAAATTCCTTTTCCAAAAGTACAATATTCTAACTCAAGACTCAACTACTCAGACAAACACCAGAAGAAGACTTATCGTCATTCATGCAGGAAGTTAGTTAACAAACTACAGGCAAAATCTGGAATTATTTCATTATAATTAATAATGTATTATGGTGATTATGGTTTGGCTGAGAACAAACAGGCCAGCCTGAGCTAGTCTGAGATAACTGCCAAATCTTCTGCACATGTGACAGATGGTGGAAGCATTTTAAAGCCTCCCTGTGCACAAGAACTCTGTGTAATGGGGGCTCGGATTCAACACAACAGCAAGGTACTGAAGTGGGTCATGATAAAAGCACACTAAGCAGCACAAGCTACCCTTAAAGCTTTGGGTTTCATCTGAAGATAAGGTGAAAAAAAAGAATAGTGCATTCAAGAGATGTGACGGGAAAGTGCTTGCACAACTTATGTTGACTGTTGACTGATTAAAGTGAAGGAAACGGTGGCTTTTGATACACTGCACTAAATCTGGCAGGTATAGGGGGTGGGAGGGCAATGGTTGGACTCAATGGAGCCATATCCCCTTCTAAAAGGGCCTATTTAAACTTCCCTAACAATTTTTACGGACAACACAGGATGATTTGGAAACACTGCAACTGACTTTTCAATAAACCTTATTCTTCCCAAGAACATAATTCATTCTATGTGCTTACGTCTAATCTCTTTTGGCTCATCTTACTTTGAAAAGGGTTTTGAACTCCAAGAACGTTCCTCAAATACTCCCTCTAAGAGTCCCAGAAGGCAAATGCTAGAGTGTAGAGGAGGAAGACGGAACAATAAATGAAAAGTAATATCATACAACTGAGAACTCTCCCAGTCATATCCCAAGTTACACCCGCTGCAGAGAATCCATCTTCCTCTGTAATTAATTTCTTATGCTATCTGAAGCAAGGTAAGTTACAAGGAATAGGCATTTATAGACCCCAAAAAAGAGCCCAAATTAGAAAAAAAAATTCAAAAGAAGAATGATACAACCCTTGACATCTGATGCTGCCAGTGTCCCTTCAGCCTTTCATTGAATCATTACAATTCTTTCCCTAGAACAAGAAAATGTGCTGTGTTCCTTTCTACACCAATGTGCTATCCAGAGCAGTATGCAATCAACACTTAAGCCTTGGCTTATGTTGCACTCATAAATTTAACTTTTAATGAAGTTGTTCAAAGAGCAATTATTATTTGGAGGAACCCTCTCAGGCTAAGTTTCTGCATGGAGATCCTTCAACCCTTTGCTTTTTGGCAAGAAGTGGAGATGCAGGTGCTACTGAAACCAATTTAGAGTGGAGTCAAACTGGGGACCTGATTGTCTTTTTACACCAGTTCCACATGCTTAATTTCAATTAATTATTCCTGATTTATCCATGAAATGAGAATCAGTCTGAAAGTATACATTTCCCAGAAATGGCACTACCCTGAGAGATATCGTCAGCCCACCTATCTGAAGAATAATGTACTGCCAGCTCACAAAAAGAGAAAGTTTTAAAATATAAGCAGAAGCCTCAATTTAGGTTGTCAGAGAAAATCCAAGTTCAGTTTTCATGAAGAACATGGGGTTGCTGTCAGCAAAAGTTGCTGCCTCTAGTGATGAATACTGAAACTTCTCTCCTAGCTGCTAATGTAAATCAGGTATTTGCAGCATATAATTTATTTCCTGCCTGCACAGAGATGTCAGCAGAGTCCTTTACAGAAGAAAGGCCAGGGCAAATCATGCCAATTATGAGAAAGGCTTATACTAACGATACCATATGCAATGTATATGTCCTTCATATACCTACAGGGATGATAGAGAGGAGAATAATCCTCTTTCATGGAAGTTCATCGTGCCAGTGGCAAGGCATATCTTCAAGCCTTGACACAAACCCTGTTATTTTGTTCAGAGTAGAAAAAATAATATCTAAAATGTTATGTGAGATAAGATGAAATCTCAGGTACCCATGCTGTTGTGAAGGACCACAACCCATCCTGCCAAAGGAAGTGAGAGTCTCAGCAATCTCTGTATCGCCTTTTCCCACCTGTTTTGTTATCATCAGAACTCAAAAATATTTCATTTTTTTTCCATTTCCTAACACCTTCTTCCTGCTTCAAGGAAGCATATATTTATACACAAAAAAAAAAAAAAATCTATGTCAATAAAGCATGATTAAGGTAAAAACGAAGCATTGAAAGGTCAGAAAATGCCAGAATTGTCTGAACATCCATAATTTAAACTCCTCATGCCTACGCATTATGATAAAGTTTTTAATTACATGATAGCAAATAGCATGTTCCATGACACCCCATTTAGAGGGTCCAGAAGAGCACGGGAGTCCAGCTTTCATTCTTTGTGTAAGGGAAAGCAGTCACTACAGAGTAAATCCTACTTCACGTCTGTAGGCTTTAAGCTCAGAAATGACTTTGGAGCTCCCTCATGCAGTTTGCTGATGTCAAGGGCAGTTTGCAAATGCATAGTGAGGACAGACTATATTGAGATTTCACCTGTTGAGATCAAATAAATCTTTCCTGAATACACATGAATTTCTTTTTTTTTTTTTTTCTACAAGCCTTTTATCTCGCATAAAATTGGTCAACTTTTCACTCAAGACCCAAAATAATCTCCTGACAAATTTGAAGTCCCTGCTCCACAACCTGCAAGCGATAGACTCGGAAACGAAAGACTCAGAAACAGCAGAGTAGTTTTTAGCACAACATTTTTAGCCAGTCTGACGAAGCTGTATAACAGATTTACGTACTGGGAAATGCTGGACAATCTCATTAATTGAGAACTCGTGATAGTTTCCCTGTGGTTTCACACACAAAATACGTATGCACCTGCACACTATATAGAACAAATTAACACAAACAGTACTAAATAACACTTCAAAGCAAAACAAACACAAAGGGATTGAGTGACGTCTAGAGTTTGAGGAATACACAGAAAAATATTGAAATCCCTTAATTTGGACCTCTTTTTTTCTCAGGGAAAATGTGCGTGGTTTGAAACCTGGGTGTGAATACTGCATGGTGGGAAGAGCTCTAATAACTTCACTCCCAGGTGAAAAAAAAAGATATAGAGACGTACAAAAATGTGGGCGCTAGCAACATTCTCCGTATTTAACTACATGACTCCCAGCCTCTAAATTTCCCACCCTCTCTCCCACTTTGAGCTTAAGGTTCTTGTTCTCACATAGAGAGCTCCACAAAAGTCCCTCCTGCCCACATCTCATTTCTCATTTTCTCCTTCTGTTACTGCCTGAGTTCTATCCAAATTATTTTCTTAAACGCCTACTGTACACTTTCTCTGGTCTTTCCATCACGTCAGTGCCTGTGTTCCAAAGAACCAAGCTGTGTTCATTTGAATTGCAATCTAAAATAGCCTTTTTTTTTTTCTGCAAGGTCAACTAATGCTAATATGTCAGCTTTTTTAAGTAACTGGTTCTTTAGATTAAAATTATCTTCTTTATCCTGATGCATTGCATGCACTGTTTGACTAATGCAGACTATCCCTGACTTGTGTCACAGCCACATTTTCACCAGAAAACTGTGAAAAGTAAACATTATATCATACCTAGGTTAATATCCTACAACTACTTCAACTAATTTGCTGAGTTTGTAAAATCAGAGCCACTCCATGAACCTTTTATTCTTTCCTGATTAAGCACAATTTTTTTCCTTAAAGGAAACTAGATTTTAAAAAGATGGGACTGAAATCAACCCCCCTAACACTGAAGACTGCCAAATTTCACAGTTGCTCCATATCTCTATGATGGTCTGACCAAAACCTCAGAGCTGACAGCTCTAAGTTCTGTAAAAGTTGGGTCATGAATTTTTATTTCTCAGACATGGATACAAGCCACCAATATGAATCTACTTTAAGCTCAAGGAAAAGAAACAGAAAACACTTGTCTAAGCTGCAGAAGTACTAGTGGGAGCGTGCTTTTACGCTCACACCCATATATACACGTATAAGGTTGTTTCTTTTTTCACACTGCATAGACAATGGGATATAACCCCACTTCTTGCTTCCCACTGCTCACGGGTACTGCCGCCTTCTGACAACCCCAGAGAGCAAAATGGGTGGAGAAGACAAAGGTTCTGGTTCCACCCAACTCCAAATGCATGTTCTGACCCACATCATCAGGCACACGCAAGCTCTCTGCTGCCTAGAGACCATGTGTATTCTCCCTTTGCCTATCAACTGGCAAGGCAACCTGTAAAAACCATGTCCCATTTTGGAGACTCAAGACCGCAAGTAAGGTCTGGGCTTCTTAATGTTTTTTTTTACATCTCCAATAATAAATTCTTCCTAAGTCCAATTCCCACGTGAGAAATTTGCTTTTTCTGCACTCATTGTGGTATTTGGCATATTGTGTGCTCGGAAACTTAGCTTGCTTTCTCTTGCTATTCCTTAAGAAAAAAACAGCAATATATTAGCAGGTATGAAGGATGAAAAATATCTGTAAAGCTTAGATAGCTTTTTACTTAGCAAAGTACTGTTACCTGTCTGCATCCACAGTCACGTCATGAATCCCTCTTTGAATGACGTCTCGAGAGGCAGCTAGGTCTGGTATTCGGTTCAGACTTCTTGTATATAGGTTGAGTCCTCCATCTGTCATGTACCTGAAAATAAATGTGTGGTCAATCAGTGCGAAATGCAGCCATCTGGCAACCATGTTTCACTCTAAAGTTAATGGACTGTGGAATTCTAATGTTTAAGGTATGGCCTGTCCTATTAGATTATAGACTTATACTAAATATTCTCACTTTGCGTGCCCAGCGCAGGGAGATTGGATATATCCCTGTTTTCTAGGATCATTTATCTTTTTCTGTGATGGCTTACAGGGCAACTTGTTTTATTAAAATGTACTTAGACAGAAACCCTCAAGTATCTTAAAAAAAATTTAAGAACATTTTAAGTACTGTAGCTTTGTCAAATAATAGCACAAGATGCAGGAAGCATAACTCCAGTTAAAAAAAACAAAAAAAAAGAAAAATAAAAAAAAATCAGTAGCATCCACCTAAATGGGAACAGAAATTGAGAACCCAAATCTGTAGGCCCTGCTGGGATGCCATAGTTCAAATATGAAAGAGATACCCACTGAAGCCTTTACAATGACATTTAAGAATCTGTTTCTATCTGTGTTCCTTCAGCTTGATTCCTATTGCTCCACATTATAACGAATGACTAATAAATCCAACAGTGAGTATAGTGCTGCTTACTCACTAGAGAACCATTAAAAGTTTCTAAATTTCAAGCAGCAGCAATAATTTCTGGAATGCCTGTCTACAGTTTAATATCTCTATGAGAAGCCTTGGTTCTTATAACTGAACAGTACCACAAGCCTGTCCCACTCTCAAGACCTGTCCATAATTTTTTCAAAGGATCTTTCATTATGCTGTCTTCCCTCCTAGGCTCTTGTTTTTTACTTTTCCCTCTTGTAGTTTTTGGTAACTTTAATGTAGCAACCTAGTACAGAGCTTGCACAAATTTATTTGTGAAGGACCACTCACGTGTATGGCACTTAACACAGAAGTATACAAACACAGAAAAAAAAATTGTATACCTCAGTGAGCCTGCTCAAAACAAATTTACAGGCTTACTGAAATAAGTGTAGTCCCAATGCTAGAATGATGGATAAAATGATTTACTGGAGTTCACTCCCAATTTGAATAATCTTTAACAGAAGTTCTCCTCGAGCCATGAAATGGTGCCACTCAAATCCATCTTTCAGGCGAAGCGTATGTCCAAGTATACAAATATTTAACTTTAATAACTCTACACAGACTCCCAGGCACAAGCCAAAGCACACACACACTGCTGGTGCTCCAGATGTTCTGTTGGCCCTCTCCCTGCAGTTCCTTCTGGGAGCTGATTTAATTGAAATCAACTGTCCCAGAGACAGCGGGGCTGATACAGCAGCCCTGGAGCACAAGCCTCCACCCCCACGGTTTGGGATGGGTGAGCTGGTGCAGATTTTGAGAGCAAAGTTGTGGTAGTGTAGCCCTGTATGACAGCCACAGTTTGAGATAACATCGTGTCCTGGGTGGCAATCTGGATGAAGGCAACCTCAAGTGCGTTAAAACACAAAGGGTTGGTTTGCTTATTTTTGATTAAATTCTAAGGCATTTTATGTATGGGTAAGATTTGACCTGCAGTTCACCAAGGGATTTCTGAAACTCTGCTATCTGGAGTCTGCAGAAAGAAACTTCAGAATTGTTTTGAAAGGTAAATTAAGAGTCATGCTCATGCACTAGACTTATCCTTTTATTAAAGACAAAATTCAGACTTTTTGACAGATTATTTAACTAGGGGTGAATTATGCAGTAGATTCCAATGTTCAGGAATTATGTATTAAATTTAGGTGTGGTTTGAATGCAATCCATTCTATACAAATTTTTTCCTCTATAAGTAAGGCCTGAATGGAGAGTCTTAACAAGTGCAACAGGACTTCCTCACACTAATTTCTAATTACTGCTGCATTCCTGTCCCCAAGTGTTTAAAGTAATTAAACTGAAAATGGAAGAGACATAAAGGAGATAAGACTTCATATGCCTCAATGAATCCTGAATTTTCAGAGCTTATTAACTTGTTTTTAACATTTACTGCACCTAAAAATGTTAACTGAGCACATTGCGACTTACTGTCTATTGAGTCATCCTTATTACAGATGCAAAGAAAAGTCACACAAGATGACTATATTAATTCTCTAATGCAATAAGCTAATTAATACAACCCATCAGGCACTGCAAAGGATTCCCCTATCTTTTTTTTTTAAACAAACTCATGCATCCATCAAAGGCAGCATTTATATTTCCTTTATGATAAAAGGTCTTCAGACATTAAAGTATTAGATTTTTCATCTGTCTTTTCTCTGTTCTAGCACACATGAATATGGCATCCTACTCGACAGCCACTAATGCTATGCTGTGGACAACCTTGTCAGCAGTGCTCCGCTCACAGATCAGTGAGACAGTGCACCAGGGAGATAGAAGAATATGCTTTCTTTATGGCTATGCTTTTTCTGGAGATCTATCTTTGGATGGTGCTTGAGGTGAGACACTACTCTAGAGAGAGCTTTGATCACAGACTTACATTTGCCCTTAGGAACATATCATATCCAATTTCATCAGTCACTATTCTCTAATCACAGCTATACTTCAAACTAGAAGATTAGATTGACAGCAAGGGTCCTAAATTTATACAGAGCGAAGCAGTGTGGTGTGACATGGCCATACACTCCATGGGACTTCTGTTCAAACCAATGCTACCGCAGCCACCAAGAAGTCTTGAGGCACCAACATTTCCACTAAAACAGTATTTTAGGCAGCACTGAACAGTAACTTAAGTATGAGTACAACAGTAACAAGGCTTTTTTTTTTTTTTCAGTGATGCTTTAAGAGTTCTAAGTTACATAGGAGTGAAGTGACTTAGGTTCATAAAATTGACATAAGAATTTTTAAATAGCAATCCTAAAGGCCTATCACACAGACTACACTAGAAAATATCTCAAGTGGAAACAGAGAACATTAGGCCTGTCAGCAGCTGCTTTTCATTAGCTGCATCCAATACCACATCTACCTTCTCAAATAAAACATAAGAATACCAAAAGAAGCCTCATCCCAGAGTAAGCAGTGCAAAGGGATCGTTTACCAGATAATTAAGGAAATTAAGTAATTCCAGTAATAAGAAATAACTGTACTCTTATCAAAGTTCATAGCAAAGTCATCTTGATGTTAAAGCAGAAGAACTGAATTTGAAGGCAGGTGAGAACACCACTGGCAGCTTAGGGGCTTATTTTTGGTTTGTGTTTTTTTTATATGTATATTTTTATGTAGCAACCATAATGCAACTTCCACTTGTGTGCCAGAGTTTGTTAGGAAAATCCTATTAAACCTGCCAATCATGCATTAGTTCAAATGGGAAAAAGTACTACTTACCCACTATTGATGTCATCAGTTCGGAGACTTTTCCCAAGAATGTCCCCGTCGCTCATGTAGCCACCAACGTCAACTTCAGAAGACATGTCCAGATCACCACTTCCCTTCTCACTCATGTCAATCTGTGAGATATTTCCCAGGCGAGAAACAGCTGCTCGGCGAAGCGGGGTGGTGTACATGAATCGAGAAGGGTCAGTGTGTATGAAGCGACCTGCGCTGCTGCGAGGATAACCACTGCCCAAAGATGGGGCATCTCCTGCCTGCAGCCGAGGACTGGCCTGCCCTAGCCTCCAAGTCATCGGGGTGGACCGGCTTGTCAAGCTTGGTATGCTTCTCCCATTCACCTCAGTTGTCACAGTGCTGTCAAAAGTTGTCTCCAACGTGCTGCCAAACAAAATGGAGAAGTCAGTGAACTGTGCCTATTTCTGTTCCTAAGAAAGAAGGAAAAGCAAAGGCTGGAAGAATGGATAGTTTTAAAAAAAAATCAGTGCATATGTGTGTGTCTGCACGTGCACACATGTGTTTATGTATACAATAACCTCTACTTATAAAATAACTGAAAATAAATTTTATAGGCTTCTAAGTAGATGTATATGAAACAATAACCGTCTTCATGAATGATTGTATAAGACATTTTGACAGGAAAATATATTAAAGTCACATTTAAGTTTTTGAGGCAGTCTAGCCAACAGTACGGTTCGTGTCATAGCTAATTTCCCCCTGCAAGTCCCTAATTCATTCAGCAACTAGTAATATTCTCCTACAGTACACATTTTTAGCAGTCTACAAAAAAAACCCAAACAGTATACCTGTGGCTTATCTGGGTCCCTCTAAGGCTGGACATGGTTTCTTCCAAATTTTGTCTCAGGTCTGCTATATTCTTTACAGTTCTCATTCTTCTTGTTTCAGGGTCTTCCCCTGGAAGAAAACAGAAAAGCCAGTGTAAATCTTAGCGCACGTGAGCATATGAGGTTGAATGAAGTCCACACATGTATACACAGCTGAGAATACACACATATGATTGTAAATAGGTCTGTCCCTTCAATCTTTTAAAAAACAAAACCTCATCCTTTCAGTAATAAAACACACATATGCTTATAAATAACATGTGGTATGTAAAAAACCCACTGAAAAGAGTCCTGGTGAAGCATCCCTGTTAGGGCCCAAATCTATTAATGAAACTCAGATTTACAGTGTTGGGATTTTTATCCTCTGTAATCAAGGCACGATGCAGCCCCAGACCACTTGATACATTACACAGCCGCTTTTTCCTCCTTGACATTTTACATGACTTGGTAGGAAATAAAGCCACAGTAAATCTGTGTCTGGAAAGAATTGGGATGGCTGTTGCAACAACTCTTCAGTATGCACTTAACATCCAGGCTATTTCAAAGCACTCTAAGGCAGGCACTTAATAAAGCATCTTTCCTGAACTGTAATGGTTTCCTGAAGGGGGATATTATTCTTCATATGGGATAAAAATATTATTCTTCTTGGGATAAAAATCTGAACGTTCTAAACACATGCGTCATTTATACAATCATGGATTTCAATAGCCTTCAGAGATCCATTGTGACAAGATAATCTGGTATCTTGTGTAGCAAAGCCCACAGAACTTCACCTGGAGCATCCTGAATTATGTTTACTTGACATGATTAAAAAAAGAAAAAAAAAGTTATGTGTTACAAAAGGAAAATATAATAAACCTCAGAGCAACCTCCAAACTCATCTATGAAGATACAGCAATGCATGTTTTCTAGCATATCCATATATCAAACAATTTCAGTTCATTTTTCTTTTGAAGAGTAAGAGAATTTTTTTTAAAAAGTCTGTTATAAAATCACTGATTTGTTCAAGGCTGATGTTCTGCTTCTGGCTGTGTCCTATATCTGTTGCTTCAAATAAGGTTGTCAAGAAGTATCATTATTCTAGTTTTATGTACAACATTGAACTTGGAGTGCAAATAATTTCTTTTTGACTCTATAAATGATAAATTTAATGTCATACCTCACCTTGTTAAGTTAATTTTACTCCTTATTCTGGAAATATTATCATCAAGATGGTATTGTACAACCAGTAAAATTATCTCTAGTATTAACTCTAGATTTCAGCATTCACACCCAGAACAAGCTTTCAATCTAATGTTGGAATCCTTATGACATCAAGAAACTGTTTAATCTATGAATATATCTAACAGGAGATAGTCTGGCAAATTTAAACTCAACATTATACAAAAATTAAGATCAGAAATCCAAGCAGAGGCAAAATACCATATAGCACTATGCTATTTCACACTGGTAAAATGCAAAATACACACGCAGATACACATCTTCAAGTTGCTATATTTCTTACTCTGTTGCCACCTTTCCTCCTCCCAGGTTTGTGTGTGAGCTTATACAAGATACAAATTCAGCAATGGTGATGGCTCTGAGCAAAAGCACGGTGTGCCACTCAAGTAGAGCTTGCAAGAAAAGTTGCATAGGACAAAGAGCTGGCAAACATTCAACCTGGGGCCAGAACCAATGTCAATTTTATATTTAACAAAATATTCTGGAAAAGTGGAAAAAATCGTGGTAAAGCAAAAAGATCTCAACACAACATCTGCTTGAAGGCATGGGAAAAATGTAGTAAGGCTGACTTGCAGCAGAACTACAAATACAGGTTTAACATCGTTTTACAAAAAGCATTGGGTTAACGTATACAGTGACATGTATTTCAAATGTAAGGGAGAATCTGCAGAAGCAAACCCCATTTGAACAGTGGTTCACTTAAGCTCCTTAATTTTAAGATTTGACTAAAGGATTCAGCCTTTGAGCTCATCAACAAACTAAGCAGCTACTGTACCCTCATCTGAAGCCTGGCTCCTATTGCCCCAATACTCTGCAGATAGATAAGAAAAAGCCAAACTCCTGACATTAACTGGAAATAAATTATTCCATATACATTCCATATACCTTTTATTTCTTCCCTGATAGGCAAATGATGCACGGTACTAGCCAATGTACCCTGTGGTTGTGGTTTAATG
The DNA here is from genome assembly GCA_009806455.1 of Tetrax tetrax. Classification (NCBI taxonomy): domain Eukaryota; kingdom Metazoa; phylum Chordata; class Aves; order Otidiformes; family Otididae; genus Tetrax; species Tetrax tetrax. The sequence continues at coordinate 1,583,599 of WHYT01017932.1, forward strand.
TGAAGCTAGCTTTGACAAGCCTAGCAATGCCAGGTTGAGGTTTACCCATCTACTCTGTACCAGTTATAACTTCTGTCCTCTTCACTGCAGCCAAACAGTCCTTCAGGAACTGCCGTTTGCTTGTTTCTTTCATTGCTCCAAATCAGTTCTTCAATGGTTTCATGGTCCAACCTTTGAGTTGGCACCATGGAGCTGATGGTAAGGTCAACACCCAGACAAGGTAGAGACAAGAAATGGGGATACAGGTCCAGCACTACTGTCAAACTCTCCATCTTCTCAAGCCACGCCTCAAGGGCAGGTCCCTTCACAAAATTTTGCTCCATAAAATAAATGAGTTGTGTGCATTTTTACATGTAATACTTTGCAGGAGGCAAATGTTCACACTCAGATTGAATTGACCACAACTGCTCCTGTGTTTCAAGATAGATGTGGTCAATCAAGCACCTTAATGATCAATGTACCCATGGATCCCATGTAGTGTTGGCAGAGCTTTCTGCACCCTCTTGGAGACTCCCATAAGGCAAAAGAGCTCATGCCAAGGCAAAACTGGAGACCATTAAGTCCTGTTAGACTGAACCTGTTGTTGAAAGCCCAGACAGTTCCTAGGCAGACTGCCCATGCCTGCCTCCAGGCAGTTGCCCATGGTGTGCTCAATCCCTCAATGTTGCTGCCATTTGCTTTCCTCCCTCTGCCAAATGCACTCAAATTCACTTCCAGGATCGCATTATATTCCTGCCTATATGGGGGAGACCCAGGACTTGTTACCTGCCCTGCCTAAAACAAGAGGTGAAACAGTAGCTTGTTGGTGTAAGACAATTTTCTGTTATACACAGAAAAACAAATTTCAGGCTATAAGCAAGCGGAATTAAAGGCAAAGCAATACTTTACCTTTACACTTATTTGAGTATAATTCATATTTGCAGTGACTTTGCCCTTTCCTTCCGTATTTACCCTTGTCATTTGTCCTTTGCTGTATGTTAACATTACAAATTCTTGCAGAAAAAAATGACAACAACTGTCTTTTTAAATATGTATTGTACAATAAACAACATAACAAAGCCTTAAGCTATAATGGCAACACACACACAAAAAAGGTACATATATATGGCAAACTGCCAAAATACATTTTCATGGAGAAGAGTATTTCACTTTCAGACAAAATATACCATAAAAGTGGTGTTATTCTGTCCTGGAAAGGTGAAAAGTTTGATATCTAATCTCTTTTGATCTCTCAGTGACACAAAGGGTAATTTCAAAACCTTTCCATTATTTTTTTTTCTAAAAAAGATAGAACCGGAGTTTTATGATCTAAAAATACTGCACAGTATGACATGCAAAATCCTCATAACTGTAACTATTAAGTGTTTTTAAAATAATTGTTCTTTTTTCTTTCCATCCTTGCCTATGGCCACATCAATGGACTCATGCTGTACCATGCATGAACAGGTCAGAATGTCATGTTGAACATGACACTCAAGAAATTTTCTGCACTGAGTGCAAGATCCTCAGATATCACTTGCACCTGACGTAGAATCATAGAATGGTTAGGATTGGAAGGGACCTTCAAATGTCACCTATAGTCCAACCCACCTGCAAGGAGCAGGGACATCTTTGACTAGATCAGGTTGCTCAGAGCCTCATCCAACCTGGCCTTGAATGTTTCCAGGGATGGGGCTTCCACCACCTCTCTGGGCAACCTGTGCCAGTGTTCCTCCACCCTCACTGTAAAAAAATTTTTCCTAACATCTAATCTAAATCTACTTCCCTCTATTTTGAAACCATTACCCCCTAGTCCTGTCACAACAAGCCCTACTGAAGAGTCTATCCCCATCGTTCCTGTAGCCCCTCTTGAGGTACTGGGAGTTCAGGCTCCTCCAGGCACCTTGTTGCTTATTACTATGGCCCACTGCCATCACAGAGTCTATCCATATTTGCAGGACCTAACATATCAGAAATGCTCCCTGGCTTGTTATCTCAAGAGATTCTGGTTTGCAGGCTGAATAAAAGCCATTCTGTTTCATATGTGGAGAGACTGGGATAAGCAACATTAAAACCAAAGTACCTCGAAACTCTGTCAAAATTCTGTTCCTCTTACAAGAAAGTCCGATATAAAGATTTTATTGACCCCATGAAATATAATTTGCCGAAATCACTTGTAGTTTCATAATTTATGTTAAACATGAATATTCCAAAAGATGGTCCCCAAATTCTTGTCTATAAGCAGTGAACAGGTTCTCTCAATAAATTTCTGGAGAACACATTCATTTCTTCCATTATGTGAGATATGTACACATGGAATCAAAATAAACATTTTGCAGAAATCACTAATCACCTAAGTTAAACTTTTACACTCAGTTCTGAAGCTTACCCATAATTGCATATTTAATAATACTGTTCATAATTATTTCAGTACTTCTGCACATGTAATTACAGTCCAAAGCAGATAAAAGGAAGAATAACAATTCCATTAATTGTCTGATTTTTCATAAAAGGATTTACAAATAATAAACAGCTCCCCAGAGAATTTTCCTCTTAAATATTAAATTTATTCACAAAGGAAAGTACTAGTTCTACTCTGCAGATGGGGAAACTGAGGCTGAGAAGAGACCAGGGATTTGCCCAGTGACATGCAGATGAAGAGGAGCAGGGGCAGGTGGAGAGCTCAGCTTCCTTTGCTAACAAGCCTCTAATCTGTAGGAGAAGCCCCTTTGTGCAGACTGGTACAGTCTAACAACAAAAAGGTATGCATAAAAAGAGACCACTTATTTCTTTGTTATTTTGAGATGATAGATTTTTACATTACAGAAACAGCAAAATTGTTATCCTGAATGTTTAAACACAGCCAGGGCTAATTCATCCACCAGCAAAGAATCTTCAGGCTAGGCACATGCTACATAACCTTGGAAAAGCAAGCAGCCACTTCAACCCTTTGACTGGCTGAAGAACAAAGCTTTGGAAATGAACACTTTGAGCACTCTATAAAGGGCTGAGAGATTAAAAGTAGAGCCAGTAACACAGAAGCCTTTTGAAGCACCTATGGCTGTGGACTTCAAATGCTCACTGGCATGCACTGATATAACAAAACTGGTTATTTAAACTAAACTGAAACCCTGGCACTCACAATTCCATGTATAGGGGTGAAATTATCAGCAAGAGTGAGGGGAAGCAATACTGGAGGAACAGTTTGTAGGCAGGCCAAGACATTTTCTATCTAAACCAAACCTTGCATTTAAGATTTCAATTTTAAATTCATGACAACAAATGTCATTACAATTAAATTATTTATGAGTAAACTAATAGCACTTAAATGTTTCATCGTATTCCTTCAAACAGCTAACCAAACTATGCTCAGTTATTCACAGGCTGTTGCTGCCTATGCACCCATCAAAAGTGATTTAGACACTTGTCTTCATTTCATACAGTCTTCAGAGGTAAGAGTAAGCAAACAAGGAAGAAAAGGCTAGACCCTATTTTTGCCTACTATTGCAAATAAACCCAGTTCTGTCTCTTGAAATCACTGTCAAGATCAAAAATCCACTCCATGTAGATATGTGCTAACACTTGGGTCTCCTCCTGCCCTTCCTGGTGTCAAGCCAAAGTTAACTTACCTAAAATATCAGTATAAAGGACCTGTTCTAGGTCCCCCAGCATTGTTATTATGACATCTTCATCCAGATGTGCGGTCCCTTCACGCAAGCAGCCTTCCTCCTCCTCCTCTGCCCAGTTCCTGCTGGGGAAATGGGACTTGCAGGATGCATTTTCATCATCTGATTTTCCTCTCTCCTCATTGTCAATCTCAAAGCCTTCACTTGTACGCCGGTCTCCCAGCCTCCTGGACGTCCTGCTCCCAGCAGGTGCTATCACCTGCAATGCTTGGGGTGCGGTGAGACTGGGGTGGCAGAGAGAGTGCACTGACTGCGAGAGAGCCTTGGAAAGGGAGACTCTGCTCCCAGCTTCTGCCTCCTGCTCATGGTAACTCCGGCTGGACTTGGAGGCGTTTCCAAACCAGTTCTCCCTGTACGAATATCGCCTCTTCTCCCCTTCACTGATGAGTGTGAGGTTGGTTAGAGACTTCTGCTTTTGAAGACGAACACACCCTCTTCTAACCTCCTTGCCTTGAAACACTGACAGTTCAGCAGATCGCTGCATCTTTCCGGCTGGGGCTTCACCTCAGTTAGATTTCATATTTCTGAGAGGGACAGCAGTTCAATTCTCCCAAAAGGTCCGGGAGGTGATCCCTCCAGCACCACACGCTGCATATCCCCGGTAGCACATACTTGCCATTGCAAAGAAAAGCACAGCTCACACACGCAGCGTGGGTACTGTAAATGACTAGACAGGCACAGTCACTTTCTTTAAAATTACGCCGCTGCCTCTGCTAAGCCACTTCTCTCCCGTCACATTAATCTGCAGTACTTACAGTCATTTCACTTGGATTTCTCTCAAGCAGAAGAGAGTTGATCAAATACTCTGCTCCAGCACAGAAGTAATCCCAAAAGCCAACTGTGTTTTCCCCTCTCCGTCCAATCACCGGTCTCATCAGAGCGGTGGGCCCGCATCTCTGTCTACAACTGCTGCCTTCTGAAATCCAAAGTAGGCACAAGTGCTGTCTCGGGCTTTCCTCCCCCCTCTCAGCAGATCATGACTGATCCCCGTGCACAGCTCTTCACTTGAGATGGGCTGACACAGAACTGCAAGTACAGCCTCCACGTCAGAGCTCAATAAAGAGCCAAAATTAACCACTGAAGCAAAGCTCTGCACAAACCTCCTTACATTTTAGTATTCAACCTGCATTCGCAGATATATGACTCTTCTCTGCTACTGCAGTGAATGCTGCTGGCTGCCATGGCAGCAAACATCCTGGTGAATTAAACCGGAGACACAGAAGCCTCTGCCCGATTTACGGTGCCACAGGTTTCAAGACACAGCTTCATCTGAATGGGATGCTACGGTAACAGACCGAGCTCACAGTCCAATCTTATTTTTCTCCCTGAAAGGTAAGGATGACAAACTATTTCTTCCATATCACTGCTACTGCCTGTGCAGGAAGCTAAAAGCAGATTTGCAAACAGACCTTTAGTCTTGAAATTTCTGCTCTAAATAAAAAAAAATATAATTTAAGGTCATAAGCTAAAAAATGGAACACAACAGTATCTACCCAGAAAGGAAATATTTCAATTTTTTCTCCTTAAAATATACCTTGTTTGCATCTCTGTGAGATCCAGAGGCTAGTATAGAATTGAAAAGCTGTAATAAAATCATTGTTTCACCATCTTCTGAAGAAAATCTATCAATGGAAAAGTATTTTTTTTCTAAAGCAACTAATATCATGTCTGAATTAAGTTCACCAGTTCTAAATGTTGTTTTTAAACACATTATCAAGAGAGAAAGAAGACTTATGTTTAAATATATACCTTTTCTCATGGGGAAATTATATTAATCCCAGAGATGATAGACAGACGAACAAAGAACTAGCTGAATTTCATTCTAATTTTTTGGATACAAACTTTTCATCTAGAGGCAATTAATTTCATAAAACATTGTGTAGAATTCTAATAAAAATTGCTGTATAACAATATACTGCTTTTGTCAGTGTGAAAATATGCTCGTCTCAAATCCCTAACTGAGAAACCTTGACAGGGATGTAACCTTTAAAAATGCCATCCTAAGAATTACAGATTGCTTGCAGATTTCCTGTATGAATAAACAGGTGTTAACACAGGTGCTAAGCCTCAGTGTATTTCTTGCTTTTCGCTGGCTCAGTTTATAGTTTTTAAAGATATATAAGGAAAAAAAAAAAAAAAAAACATGAGAGAAACTTCTTAGAAATTTTAAAGGGAGGGTACGTTTTTTCCTAGATGACTCTCAGAAACACAGAACTAACCTAGAAAAAAATTCAGTAGTCTCAAGTGATGATGGTTTTCCATTTTAAATCACTGACACATTCCTAGAAAGACAAAGTCCACAAGAAGAGGAGGTACCACTCCCCATCCCCACCTAGTACACAAAGTCAAAGTAAGAGCAGACAAGAAGAATGCTCTGTCAGCCTGAGTACAAAATCATCCCCAATGTTAAATGCCTGCCACTTCTTCAGCATGGAAACAAAAGGCAAGACATAGATGGTTGCACTGCTGTGCTTACTCCCAGGGTCTGCCAGTTTATAGTGGCATATGTGCCCTTAAAAGGATTTTATGAACATGCTGGTGCCTGCCGGCAGCAAAGCCCGCTGTGCTGGTGCAGATGCTGACGTGGCCCCAGCTGAAGAAGCGGAGTTCCAGCACCATGTGCATGCTCCTGCAGCGGTATGCGCTGCCTGCGCTGTGAGGATGTCACCACATGGTCAGCACCACCGAGGAAGATCTTGGGGTTGTTAGAAAGGCTTCACAGGGTTGTAATTACAATAGATATTTTTCAAAATTAAGCCAATCTCAATTGTTTTCAAAACTCAACATTCAAATCAGTTGAGTTGCTGTGTTTTGAATGGAGAGGAAGAACAATGATTTGTCCCTGGACAGTGCAGTGGGATCAAGGGAACAAGATATTTTCCTACCATAAACAGCAAGGCTGAATCTCTCCCCAGTACTCCAACCAAATGAATGGTAACTTCTTCACCTGCCCTTTCAAGCCCAAACAGCTACAATCAGTGGCTTGCCTCCATGGTCAGCCGCAGGCAGGTACGGACCTGCTCCACACCCACCCCAAGCTCACAACGTGAGCGCCTGGTCATATATAGCAGTGACTTCTGCAGTGCTGTATCCGCCCTTAGCAGGCCCTGTGGACAGGCCCTGCTCCCTAGCGCTAAGCAGTGCTCTGCACGGTGTTGCTGCTCGGCTCTGAGCGTGAAGAGACGAGATACAAGACTGCCAGAACTGGCCAGGTAGATGTAGTTCTCTTTCCAGCTGGGAGCAGAAAAACATATGGCAGAGGATTAAATGTCTTTACCCAATGAGCCACGCCAAACCTCAGGTATGATGTTGGCCATATGTACCCCACCACTCCAGGCTGGAAGGGTCTCTGGTACAGGTAACAACCCAGTGGGTCTCAGTGTTTCTACTGAGCTGTTTCTTCTCCTGCCTGAACTATTCACTGCAGCCCAGCTCCAGCAGTACACAGGTTGTGTCGACCATCATCCAGGCACAGGAATGACACCTGAACTGTGTGGGAACCTCATGAGGGTAGCTGGCAGCTCCAGCATCCACCCGTCTCATTTCCTTTTCTACAGACATTAGAAACACAATGAGTCTAATACTGAGATATGGAGGCACTGGGACTAATCACACAATTCACTCAGCCTTTGTGGGTACAAACACAGTACTACTGCCCTTAATTACAAGATTATACAAACTTTTCTCCCATTAATCCCCCTGTCTCATGTGGTAGACAGATCATAGGATCATCCTTAGGTACAGCAGATACATGCATACATCTTGGACCAAGTGCTCAGCAAAAAGAACACTGAATTTATCCTTCTGCTTCACCACATCTCTCTGCAGGGTGTCATTTGTCATGTGAAAAATTCTCAGGTTTATTTATTGAAAAACACTTTTGTAAAGCTCATCCCTCCATTTTAAAGTTATGAAATACAGCAACAATCAAATACATCTTTCTAAACTAAGCAGACAGTATAGGAGACAGGAGGAGAGCAAATGTCATGACTATGACATGATTCCCCAACTATCTTGGAATTCAGTGTATTCCTTACCCACCAAAATGGAATATGCTTATATTAAGAACAGTACAGGGAACTTCCCCATCCCATCATATCAGTGTTACATATTACCTTATTTTTACTGTCTCTCTCAAAAAAAGGAATGATTAAAATTATTTTAAGGACCAATAATCTAGAGACGAATTTTGCTGTCAGATAAGACTTTCTTTGAAGATTCAGTGGGTAGTTTGGAGCCTTATAAATGAACTATGTAATAGATCTGCAAATGCATAAGATTACAAATCTCTTCAGCCAAGTTTACTTCAAAAAAAATATTGTAAACAATTTCCAAACCTATTAATTAACTATTTCCTTCAGAAACAAAAAAAAAAGAAGCACAGTAAACATAAAACTTGAAAATTGAATGATTTTACACTAATCCTGCCATTGATACTGGCCTGTAACTCTTAAAATTACTCTTTTATTTCTGCTTCGTCCCTCAGATTTTTTATAATTAGTCAATATTTGTAAATTCATGAATTATTATTTAATCAAACACCTTGCATCAAGCTCTTTGAACATGTAAACACTTGTTAAAGCCAAATACTATAACTGATTTAATAAAATAATACTTTGTAGTTACTGACATGTACAGTTTAAAATGGATTACTCAGTAATTAACTTACTGACGTCCTTCTCTCATGAATTTGCAGCAGAGACTGATGTCACAGCTACTATGAGTAGGAATAGTGGGCAAGAAAGTCTGAACAGATTGTTAATAGTCATACCATAAAGAACAAATGCCCAGTGTATTACTTTATCAGCCTTTTTTTTTTTCTTTCTTGTTTTAAAATCCTCTCTATAATGTTATACTCCGGTTTCTCAGAAACATAGATACTGAGTAGCCTTGTTGATGCAACTGGTACATAAAATACACAGGAAAAAGTGTTCATACATGACTACAGTCCTTATTTATGCCTCGCACAAATTCTGTCTGGGATTTCCTGGACAGACATCTTACACATCTGTGTGTCACATGTGCAATGAGTCTACTGTACACAGATGCACCGAAACCACTCCACAGGTGACCCCTACCTACAAATGGGACTCCTTCAGCATTGGCACCGGTATCACCAGCACTGTGCACACAGAGGAGATTCAAGGTGTGCAGGAAGCCTTACAGCTACTGTGCACGTGCTGTACCGCTGATCTGCACACGCACCGTGGAAACATCTGGGACTGCTCTGGCTAAGCTGTGCAATATGCAGATGGAGAAAAAAAAAAAAAAAAGGGAGGAAAAAAAGTCTGAAGCACTTCAGATCATATCTGGAACAAATTCCCAGCAGAAACGGAGGAACAGTGAAGAAATCCAGATTTACAGTAGCTCTACCACGAGGCAGAACTAGCTTTAGGCACAAGCCATATGGGAAATTACCCAGGGGAGCAGATTTATGGGGAGAAGCTATAATTAAAGAAGTTGTTCAGTTCATCAGGCCAGCACGTCTGAGCCCATGCCTACATCATCCTTACCATTTCCCTCACCTTCCAGCAAGATTCTCCTCTCACAACTCTGAAAGTAAAATCAAGTGACCACTTGCAGAGTGGAAGACGGGAGAGGTTTTAAAGTCAACTGGCTCCTCTAGAAACAGGGAGGAAGATACAGCAGAGGAGAGCTGGAAAGTACCCCTACAGCTTCTCACTTTCCTCTCTACATCCTCCCCAGCAGTTTTAAGCCAGTGGCAACGGGATTTGAGTTGCCTTGCTGGGCACAGAAACCAGAGCCATGACCACCCACCACTACAGTAAGGAAATCAGGTTGGTTTTGCTATCCTAAATCACTCAGTGAGAATGATGGCTGAACAACTACTCCTAAAACCTTTTAAAATTATTTTGTTCTCATTCAAGCTTTACCTGTATTGTGGAGGAGCCTTGAACCAGCCATGCTTACATCTGGTTTCCACAGATGCTCAGTCCTTTGCATGATCTTTATTGACCCTTATTGCTTACCAATACATTGTGCCCGTGTGTGTGCCTACTGAGCTGCAAAAGAAGCTTGAGATAATACAAAGATGATGCCCACCCATAGACGCAGTGGAAGATTTCAGGAAAATCATAATATCCTAGTGAAAGAAACTCTGGATTAATCTCTTAACTCCCTGGATATAAGTGACCAGATTAAGGAAATAACCCCTGCTTATCTCCTTGCTACTACTGGTATTATCCCTTGATCATAACAGAATAAAGGTACTCCTAAGTAACAGCATTTAATTGTCCTTTCTCATGGTTAATCCAACATGGAATACTCCCCTGAACAGCCATCACATGAATTTTTTTCCATACAGGTTCATCAATGACAGAATCACCAATGACTTGGTGATCGTTCACCCACACAGACAATTATCTATTCAGCAAATGTAGTATTTGATCCATTCATCCTTTTTGCTGCTAACAGCCAATTACGGGTGACACGCATCTGTTTCCCTCTGTATATAACAAACCATCCACTACATTTTTCCAGTGTTTCTGCTTTGCTGCCTGTTATGTCAGTCAACTGCTAATGCCAAAGTCTGAATAATCACATTAGAAACATCTCTGATGTCTAGTGCCCTTTAAACCATTTTCTTCTTTTTGATGCTGGTCCACGTCTGTTCAGAACAGTAAAAGGCCAGGAGATGCGATATCCTGTTTGATCATTTCAGCAATCGATACCCTTTTTTTCTAGCACCTCTGTGGATAATTCCTTGGAACATGTTTTCATTTATTGAGTGTTTCAATTATACTCTTTATAAATGCAAGACCAATGAGTCTGATTTCTGGATTAATTAAGAACAATTTTTTACTTTAACAAGCATGTGTCACCCCTAGGGAACATTTCACTATGTTTCAGGGTGACATACTTATGACAAAAGCTAGCTGTGCAAATAAGGAATGTTAGACTCGGGAAACTTCCAAAGGGACTGAGGACAAAACCTCAATTTCAGCATGAGTCAGCTAAATACCAAGGCAGTCCCTCAAAGCTCAGGCATCTGATTTCCCTTCTGGTGGAGAGATAATTTTAGACGGATGTGTCAAATGAGTGCTTTAAAGTGAGTTATATCCTGTGTAAGAAGAACCACATGACTTGTTATAAATTCATCTGAATGTTAAAAATTCAGAGTGAAAGGGCAAAACTACAGGTGAAGCCAGTGGGACACAATTTCACATATATTCTCATAAAAATGATAATAAGAATAAAGATACTAATAAAAAAAAAAATCAAAATAACAGCGACAAAAAATAAACTCCCAAACCCTAACAAAACAGCTCTGGTGAAGAGTCCTTTTGAAAGTACTCCCACACAACTCTGCAGTGCAATTCAGTCCTGATGAGAAAGTCAGCTGTGACACACTTTGCTTTTTGCATCCATAGGCAGAATTATGGCCAGATCCTGGGCTGACGGAAATCAGCATGGCTCTGTTGACTTCAAAGGAGTTATTCCAATATGATAAAAAATTAAAAATCCCCTCAGATTTGTAACCTAATAAGGATTTTACTCAAGGTTTACAAGGCATTTCAGAACACAACCTTTAGCTGCTTAGCTCTAGCAGCAGCTTAAAAGTCAGGTACAATAGTAAGAATTTGTTCGGTTTTGCATTTTCTGAATAAAGATTCATTGATCAAAGCAAAATGTATCTTATGTAATTCATGTCTCAATTCTCATGTTATGCGTTAATCTGATGATCTAAAATGCACCACACTGTCAAACACTCTGAAGTAGATTTTCCACCACTCTTCTTGGATCACTCCGGATGACTCTAACAAAAATGACTGGAAACCCTGCCTTGTGAAAGCCCAGTTTCTGCAAAATGATGAAGAGGATATTTGAACAGAATGAGCTGGTTCAGATAAGAGAACATAGCATTTGAAGCACTAACCATGCGAGACCCAAATTTTCTGCATATTTAATACCAGTCATGAATAGAGGTCAGAAGTACTATTTCAACCCATTGCAAAGCACCTGGTAAGAAACTGATTCAAATAAAGAAGTTCCAAGACTTCTCCTGACTTATTGTTACTCACCAGATATCTCCTCTAGGCACTGTTTGGCAGTCTTACTGAACGATAAATCCATTTTAGTAGGACTGGTGCAGGAGTCAGCAGGTGGTAAAGAGGTACTGTCATTTTCTGAGAGAGTTCTGAAATTAAGCAAGAAGATTGATTATTATTATTATCTGTCATTCATGTATTAATGGAAACAAATGTTACTTGCACCTCCATCTAGAATCATATCACTATACGGTGAAAACACCATGAATGTCACATTCTTACTGTGTTAGTTTGACTCCAGCTACGTAACTTTGTAAGTAACTAGATACTCTCTGTCTCTTTTCAGGAACAACTCTGAGTTAGTGCCAGGAAATTTGGAGCCATTCTCTTTGCTCGCTTTTTCTCTGCAAGACTTGTCAAGGCAGAATCTATTTAAATCAGTTAACTCACATCCCCGCACATATATAAGGGAAATGAAAACTTATAATTGCTGAAATATTAAGTGAAAAAGGCCATGTGGGAAGAAGCTTACGCAAGGCTGGAATGGAAATCTGGCCCAGATATTTAAATCTATGCACAGCTTCTTTTGATAATGCCCCTTATATAACTCTGGGGAAATGGGATAATACAAGTTTTTCCATTAACTTGCTAACAAATAGCCCATATTTTCTTTGTTGGTATACTTCTGTGGATATCTTTGATAAATTAGAATGCATACCCTTTGTTGAATACAGTTATTTGCTATTGCATAATGGTAAGTAGCAAGAAATACCCAAGCACAGGGATTATAATACAAAATAGATCATACAATTATTGTCTCTTCTCAAGGAACAGCTGTAGTATCAAGTTTTCACAGGAACTGTTGAACCACGATGCCATTAAATAGCAACCTGTACCACATTTGTATACAGTAAATGTATACATCTGAAGATATACTAGCCACTTTGTCTTCACTTAGAGATTAATTTCTTTCAGATTTCCTGACATCAATAGCACATTCAGTCTTTTGTTTGCTTAAAAGACTAGTGAAATATTGATATCCTAATTTTAAAATGTTACATTTTAAAATGTTAATTTTAAAATGTTACATAGTTCAGTTCTCAAAAGTCACCATGAAATGTTTCCAACAATGAACTAAACTGTAAATACAAATACTTAACTGTGTGACAAATGTGTTTTTTAGAAGTATAACTAATAAAAACAGCAACTTATCTCTCAAAATAATTTTATGGCCACTTATTTAACGAAATTACTTTTCAGTTAACATTTTCTTCAAAGTTACTTACTGAATGGATTTGTTCAGTAATTTGTGACAGTAACTGAGGGAGCAGATGTATGCACGTACAATGGCACAAGTACTGCCGTGGTGGAATTTGTTGATTAGAATGATTTAACTCTGACCCTACTTACACAGAAGTAGAAATGTAAATGATGTCTGATTTAATCCACTGCCTTTCTTATCAATTTCTGTACTTTCGAGATGCTGGAAAAGGACAATTGGTCTATAAAAACCTATTTTTGGTTCTCGTCTACTATTTCTCTCTGTCACACACTACCGGAAACACAAGCACAGCACATGCTGCAAGGTTAACTATGTCCTACTGACCTTGAATGTAATTTTACATTTAGTGCTTAAGGACAGTGTCCTAAGTAACAAAAAGCCCAGTCTATCCCTCCCCAATGAACACACACTGAAATTCCACAGTCCCACCTGCTTCCTCATTCCTTCAAATGACCAAAATGAATGAGGGGTATGTCTGCTTTCACTGAAAGCCACTCTGAGAGGCCAGGAATGCTCATAAGTATTCCTGTCTGGATTTAGTGTTGAGACATAGTGCTGGATCAGCCCAGGGCAAACTATCAGCCTAAAAACACATCTCAGAAAAAGGCACTCAAAGTAATGATAAAGGTAATTGAAGTCATCTGCACTCTTTCTGTTAAATCCAAATTACATTGTTGTCAGGGCTGGAGCCAAAGTGAGGCTGGAAATTATTAAGAGGAACATCAGAAAAGAGCAGATTGCTTTTGGCCTTGTAGGTAGAGCACCCAGCTAGGTGGGTGCTATTCAAGTATTCCTAGCATTCTCCACAAAACGTATATGGACTTTACATCAGTCCATCTCCAGTTAGAAGGAAGAAGATATCTTTTTTTTGCCTAGTCTTCTAATGGTATTGCATTCCTGATTGTACAACTGTTCAACCATCAATCACTGCATCAACCCAGAAGGACGATGCAAACCCTTCCCTGACTGACCAAGACACTTATATGATAAGCTATCTTCTAAGAGAGGATAGAAAGGATCCCTTCCTGTTTATTTGGAAACCTGTCATCAGAAAAGGATTAAGTGATCTGAACCCCCACCAGTCACCAATACCCAAGATTTGCACTAATTCTTCAACTAGTGAAGGGGGATAAACAAAATAGAACTTCAATGATCTAAATTGCTCTCTGGCTGTGACAATCGTCTATAAAGTCAATGCAGATTAATCTATAACTCATGCAGGTACACATCCTCATATATGGGAACAGAGATACTTATGTTAAAAGGATGAGATCTCTCTCCAGCAGTACAAACAAGTAACGAGTGACTTACAGCAACTATGTAAACTTCAGTATGATGAGAGAATCGGTTTACTTAAAATAACAATGAATACAAATTTTCACTTGTTCACAACTTTGCTTGCCTAGGTCACATCAAAACTTTTAGAGATATGCCGAATACCAATTAAAGCATATTTCCATTATTCAGTGTTTGTTGGCTTTTTTCCCCCATTTTCAAAAACCTGATGCATCCATAACTAGGAAGATAAGTTGACAAACACTGTGAGAAGAGGTACTTGCAAAGATTTCCATTCCAAATTTTAGAATCTGATCAGTGGGATTAATTGCAGCACAAAATCCAGTTTCTGGGACATAAGATGGCATTAGAATCTAAGCCTTAAAGTAAAAATACTGAATAGCAAAGATCATGTAATGCTAATAATTTTTAAATGTTTGATTTAATTTGTAGAAAGAAAACCATGGAAACACAAACCAAATGTAAATATGGTGTGGTTTTCTTAAATTCATAGGCAGCCTGAAATAACAGATCTAAGTGGCGTGAAAAGTCGCTTTTATCTTACTTGAAACTTGAAAGTTTAAATATAATGTAAAATAAATGTGATTTGCTATCAAAACAAATAACAAAGAAACTGCTATACTGACTTCACTCAGCATTTTTATGTTTAATTTGGTAAAAACATAAATGATTCTAATTATGTGAGGCAGCAACAGAAATCCCAGAGAGGACTACAAATTTTGTAGCAGTCTGCTTACTTGAAAATTGGTTATTTATTGTGGAAGCAATGGGCCAAAAAGCATCTGCCCGCCCCTTGTGACAACAGTACCCCAAGGAGGAACCTGGAGACATGGCTGTCATCAATAGCTCTTCTCCCACAGGTCTCCACTGAGTTACCAGTTGCCAGCACTTCCACAGCAGCCCTGCCTTTTGGTGTACTATGGCCAAGGCCCTGCTTTTTTCTGCAGTCAAGCTTAGCCCAGATGGGCTGAGAATGCTCTAGGGCTGAAAGACTTCCAAGCAAAATCATGTAGGAGCCTCAGCTCTTGGGGAACAAGGAGGCCCAGGTATAGACCGGGTATCTAAAACTTCAAGTTGCTTTGCTTGTCACAGGTTGTGGTACCTTGGATCAAGCATGTAGATGCCTCTTTGCTTAGCTCAGCAATTCTAATTCAAAAAAAAAAGCAAGATGAAATTATGAAATTTGTCTTCCCCTATACTTCTGGCTTTTACTTCTTTCTGTGGGACATATTAATCCTATGAATAACTGAAGTGATCTCTGCAGGACTGCAGCACGGATTAAGCCTAGGGCAAGCAAACAGTAAATTAAAAGATCTTCTCATTAACCTTACACCTTAATGAATGATGAATGGCCCTCTACCCATCCACAATCCACTGCCTTAAAAAAAAAATAAAATTCTTGCATCTCTTTTCATCTCAAGAAAGTGAAAAGAATTTCAGTTTAGTCAAAGCAACCCCATTAATATTTCTTCCAGTGCTGTGCATCTGCAATGCAGGTTAATTCAGGCAACCATCATGAAAATAAGGCAATTTGTTTTCTATTTTTAATCACGGCAATCAGATAATACATTTATCCCCAACCCACTGAGTTACATGCTACCTATTTGTAAAAGCGTCAAACTCGCTTAATGGGACAAGTCCTGCTCCCAATCACACCTGTGCAAGCTCATTCAGTTTGATTAAAATGAGCCTGTACAGGAGTAATTAGGAACAGAATTTGGAACACTACTTAATAAGCTGTCTTTAACACAGTCAGTCATTTCCTGTCCCTAACAAAATAGCCAACCTTTGATAAACACAGATAACATCAAAGATTTGTTTGGTTTTCACCCGACATTCCAAAAGATATCAGATGAATATGCTGGTTTTTTTTTTTTCCAACATCTCTCTGAGGTGCAGCTGTCTTGAATGTGTATCACTGTCAGTGCAACAGACTGGCAGGACCACATCTGGAATATGAGCAGTTTGATCCCCCATGTTCAAGACATGTGAGTTAAATTGGGAACAGCTGCAGGGAAGGGCTACTAGGATGCTCATGGGGAAGAAAAAACACTTCTGAAAGGAAATAAAAGAGATTATTTGTTTTCGCCTTGCAAAAGAGAAGGAAGGGGATGGAATTATTCCCTCACATACCTAAAAAGAGTGATCAAAAAGAGGGAAAACATCTGTTTAAGTTAAAGGGCAATATTAATAAAGTAATAAATGGATACATTCTCATCATGTGGGTTGCAAACAACTTCTGACAATGAGATGAGTGAGTTTCTGGAGGAATCTTCCCATTGGAGTAGTGGGAATTAACTAGTTCAAAATAAAGCTTAGTTGGTTTATGAAATGGTTAATATAGTTGCCAGTGACAGAAGACTGAACAGAATATCCTTTTTGGTCCTTTATCCTAGATTTTAATGATTATTTAGTCAAAGGAACAAAGCCACACTTGACTGTACAACAATTTAAAATAATAACTTCAGATCAAAACAGCAAGCAACTGAATTATCAAGCTACTGTTTTAACTCAATACTAATCAAATACGTGTTTACAATGATTTCTTTGCTTATTATCCTCCTTCTCATCTCTTGAGCCAATACCTCTACACTGGAAACGTTTCTTGCACAATTACTTGAAAATCAAGAATGAGAAAATGGAAGGATTTTTCTAAACACCGTGTTTTTGTTACAAGTAACACTGTTGGGTGGCAATGTCTAGCACTACCTATGACTGTAAAATTTTCATGATGACTGTTGCTTTATTTTCACAACAGTAATGTAAATAACAGAGATCAATAAAGCACTGCAGTAAAACTGTGAATCATCACATTTTTAATGAAAGAGTTGTAGTCTAGCAGCACAATCTATTTAACTAGCAGAATTAACTAATAGAATGTATTTTACTGAAAACTTAATTTTAACTCCACAATCAGTGACCACAAGTAGCTCGCAGTCATTAAAACTGGACATAAATATGGTTTCAACAAAGCCTGCAGATGCTGTGTTTGCAGGATCCTTGAAAAGTAGTTTAATTTTTTCCCTAAGTCAGTATAAAAACATCCTGAACAGGCAGCTGGAATTGAATTTCACTGTGCCTCCAGAGGTGCAACCAGATTATACCCTCCTTCCCATCTGTCATCACTCTGCACTTCCCGTGCACCCTTGAAGCTATGATCAATCACCATATAGGAAAAGAGATAGGAAGAAGATTTTAGTATATTTAGTATAATAAATTTTTTTGTTTATTATACAGATATTTCCTTTTTCTGCCCTTATCTAGTGAACGCTTCAGTCTTCACAGAATCATAAAGTAATTCAGACCAGAAAGATGTTCTAGATGCCATCTGGTCCAATGTCCTGCTCAGAGCAGGTCTGGTTACATCATGTTGCTCAGGGCCTCATTGGGTTGAGTCGAACAGATAGAGTTTCCACAGCCTCTCTGGGTAGCCTGCTCCAGGGTTTCATCACCCCCCAGGTAAAAATATTTTTTCTAACTTTTAATCAGCATCTCCCCTGCTGTAATTTGCATCTGTTACCTCTCATCCTATCACTCTGCATTTCACAGAAGAAATCTGTGAATCTTCTCTATACCGATCTGTTAGGTAGCTGAACTTACCATTTTCTTATTCTTCAGGGACAAAAGGAGTGCCAAACTGGTTTGTGTAGTCCAGTGTTGACACTGAAAGAGTACTGCAAGGTTTCATTTCAGACAGCACTGAAATTTCTTCCGAATGTTTCTATCATTAAACTACAGCTTTAGCTGAAGAAATGAAATTTAGGCGATGAACAACATAGAAGTGTGGCTGAGGATGATGTGTGGTCAGATAATTCTCTGCAGCAGTTTCTATACTTTCAGCATTTCAGGCAGTAAGCAATTCCTGAGCACCACAGCCTCTGGGATTCAGGCACTTCAGATTCTATATTCCAGCCATGGAAAAGAGACTCACTAAGGGACTACTAGTTGTGTTTCTCATTTTATGGTAATAATGCAAACTCACAAAATTTGGCTCACAAAAAATAATGCAATGATTGCATACAACAGGTTCTTCTCTGTTCTGAAAATGTTTGGAATTGCAGGTTCCACTACACTTTTGAGCAATGTGTAGGAAGGCTAAGAACTCCAAATAATGAGCAATTAACCTCTTATTCTCTTAATAAGATTTTAGGAGAAAGATTCAGATTTGTTTGTTTGTTTGTTTTCATTAAAGCCTCTTTTTTTCCTGTTTTCACTTAACCTAGTACGCCCTGAACTCCTGTGTTACTCTTCTCCATCTAAAATTTAAGCGCCACTAGGAAGAGAACTAAATTCTATGGCCAGTTTAAAAACAAGTCTAAGGGACTCTGGCAGATGGCACATCTTCCTCCAATTCTGTCTATGTAGAAGAATGTGTAATTTAAAGTAGTAGCTGGTATACGTTAAACAATTATACAGTCTTTTACACCATCATTATAGATGTTTTTCCTGTTGTATCTCTCTTACCAAGCTTTCCGGCAACTAAGTTACATCTACTTCAGCATTTCTTATATTAGTTGGACCCTGAAGTCAATTTCAGAGGGGACACATAAGGGGCTGTAAATAACACATTCACAACCACATTTGAAAATAAATAATCACTTGTTGAGGAAGATGGAAGAATTTAAATGATAATCATTTAGATTATCTCAAATGCAATTATCTGACTGTTGCTGCTAATCTTTGAAGAGAAGTAATAATCCCACAGGAATTTCCATGCCGTAGTGTTTAAGAGGCATAAAAGTACAATGTGATATCAGACAGAACAAAGCACCAAGAACGCAAAGCTGAATTGTGCAATATAGCATTTCAGAACTTCCCAGTGAAACAGTATTTTCTATCTACTGTTCATTAACAAAAATACACAACTCCTTGAAAACATGAGTGTTGATAACTTTTACAGCATTGCATTCCCTGTTTAATCAAAATACATGCCAGCCTTAAAGATACTCTTTGGAATACTCTTTTACTCACAGATCTACAGTAATATCCTCTTGGGCAATAATCAAACCTTGTAAAATACATGATATCTGCAAATATCAGCAACAAACCAGAAAAACCACTAGCTTACTTATCCTCATGCCAACAGCGTAAACTGATCACAGCAGTATCCTGCAGTATTCTGTAGGATTCTGGATTAAAAGCACTGCATATTTAATAAATTATATTGAAACATTTTACAAGGACTGCAACACAAACTCACTGAGCCTTGATACTCCTTCTAGCCGTAAAAAAAACCCGTTAGTCTCAATGGTAACTATTGTTTATTAACTGGTTGATCCACAAACCTGTTCTAGCAGCTAACAAGTGCACCTGGAAATTCTGTCTATAAATTGTGGTGACTGCTCAAAAAACAGTTATGGTTAAGAGCAAGAAAATGTAAATACAGTACCCCAGCTTCATGCACACTTCCACTTGCCATATGTCCACAAAATTAAATATGCTGACCTTGGAAATTTGGCTATTTAATCCTTGGTTATATCTATATTCTTCTATGAAATCATTGTGCACTATTACAAAGCCCTTGAGAGTTGTAAGGAATGTAGTTACTGTGTATTTTTGGGGTCAGATTCTGCTCTCCGTTACAGAGATACACATTGAAGTAACCTCATCAAAGTAAGTCTATTACCCTGGGTTTATGGCATTCCGAGATCAGAACTCGGCTCTGAGAATTTTATTTTCATGCGAGATTTAACTTCAAATGCAGTCTCCTTTGCTGTTTGTTTGAAGCAAACAGATTATTATTAATACCAAATTTTACTGGAAGATGCATGCTTCTATTGCCCTTTAAAATTCAAAATACATTTTGCTTCATGATGAAGCTTAAAAGAACGATAAGATATCTCCACCACGCAAGGAAATGGCATCAACATGTGGTAAAATTGCCATTAAATAGCACATGCATCTGAAGGCAAAGCATAGCTCCTTTCTCTCCTTATATATGCAACCTAACAGATATGTAGGCCATCCTATGTACCACGCTGCAAACCGTCTGTATCGCTGATGTTATTCCAGACAGTTGTAAAGAAACATGCATATTAAGCACATTCAGTGATACATTTAATTGAAACTCAAGGGGCTACCCACTGCATATTAGAATAAATATAACCTATATTATGCTTTTCCCCCCTCCCATATACGATTTTCTGAACTGCTTTTGTTCAGAATTAACTTAAACAGTTGATCACTCATCCAGATTGGTTTTGAAGTTGTGTTTAGTTGTGTGTAATGATATATATACTCCCTCAGAGCCTACTTCAGCACCTCTTTAATCTTTGGCCAAGATTATCTAGAGTACTACTCACTAACAAAAACTGCCAGTATATTTTGCTTAATAATGTATTTGTCATTTTATCAGATGTTAAATTTACCCACAACTGTAGCTAAAGCCCTCCAACAGCTGACATCTGAAATCATTATTCAAACCAGCCTGCCAGTCTTTCTACACTTACTCAGTCTTCTGAGCTGTACAACAGTGAGATCTCCCAGCTTCTCTCCAGTTGCTCTACCATATAGCAAAATAAATTCAGGCAAAGGTTGATATAGTTAGCTGTTCATTCATCTATTCCAGAGTCTTGGCCATCAGAAGAGTTTGTGTCACCTTTAAAAAATAACTGCCTCCATAGAATTATTTTATACCTAGTTTATATATAAAACCAAACAGGAAAAAGGACCTGCAAACAGCAACCTTTTCTCTCTGCCCAAAATGTCGAAATATTTTTGAATACTTGCAAAAGTTTGTGCATGGTTTTTCCTTTAATATCCTACAAGAACTGTTACATAGGGTGAAAACATCAGCAGTTGACTTTAGGATTTTTTAAGAGAACAGCGTATTTCAAGCAAATATTCTTGAATATCAGCAAATAAATGCTGAGGCACTTAAACTGCCAGCAAGAATATTCACACTAGAAACCTGACTCAGCCGTGACCTTTCAAAAGTAGCACAGGGAATGTATCATGTAATTTGTATTTCTAATCAAAACATCCTGAATTTTCAATGGCAAATATTTGCAGTGGATTGCTTTTGTACAAGATAACACTCAGAGTTCTTGGAAGAAATTGTTCCTACAGTAACATTCATTAAAAAAATAATATTAGCAAAACTTGTGCATGATGCTATGACAGAAACTGGGAGATAAGAAACACAAGTGTGATCCACTGTCACTATCCATTTTAGCTCTCTTTCCTAAATGGTAACACAAAACCAATTTCCCTCCGTGACCTTACCTATAAATGAAAGGAGCTACTGTGGCAGTGTTGGGGTGACTGTATTGCTGTTGCTGAGGAAGCTGGACAACACCATTTCCTGTGCCTTGGCTGCTGCTTGCAGCCATCGAGGTCGACAGAGCCGCGGAGGACCCCGGGGTGAGAGCTGCGCTTGGTTCTCTCCCTTCAGAAGATGCAAGACCAGAGGAAGGAGAAGCCTTCTCACTAAGCTGAGATTTTGCTGTTGACTGGGACTGGTTTCCTTTTGTAGTCCTCAGTTTTTCAACCTCCTTACTTCCCGTGCACGCAGATGAAGTGCTCTGCTTTGCTGTTGGCACCTTCGATCCCGGCTTTGGGATCCCACTAGAAGATGGTATTAAACTTTCCTTCTTGGCCGCTGTCGTCTTGCTCCCCTTTGGGATTAAGCTTGCAATTTTTGAGCTCTTCTTTGTAGATGTTTCAGTGACCTGGTCCTTCTCTTCCTTGACTATTTTCTCAGTGCAAACTTTGTTTTTGTCCCTGTTCTTTTCCTCTTTGTCCTTTGGCTGTAGCAAAGACTTTTTATTGCTGAGATTTTTGCTTCCAGCTTTTGGAGGGGTTAACTTCGGTGATACTTTAGGACTGCTACTTGTGGAGCCGCCGCTGTTCACCCCACCACTTAAGACCTCCATTTCACCACACTCCGAAAAAGTATCATCTTCTCTCCCACTGTCACTAGGTCCTGAGCTCAGCGACATAGGAGGTCTCAGAGCAGTCCTAGCATTAACCAGCTTGAATTTTTCCAGCATAGATTTCTGTCCAGATGAAGGGGGCTTCACGCCTTCAGAAGGGGGTGGCTTGAGTCTGTCTGAGGATGGAGTAGGGGAGGTTGCGGGACTGGGCTGCTTCACGGACAACATGGTAGAGGTCGCACTGTGTTTGACATTCATGGATTTGCTGCGCCAAGGCTTGCTGGCACTTGGAGAGGGTATGGCAGAGACCTGCTGCTGCCCGGTGCTGGTGGGATGCTGCACATTTCCATTCATGCCTGCAGATGGGTGAGGGCCTTTTGGTGAATCTGCTTAAAAAACAGAGGGAACCATAACAGTACAGTTATTCTCCCATCTCCTGCTTGAAGGTGATATCACAACTCCTCTGGCATTGAAAACACTATTACATGTGATTTAAGCAAAACAGACCAATACTCAAAAGGGTTAAGCTCTTCTGTATGAGCTCAGATTTCCAAGACATATCAGAGCATCTAAAAACTAATACTCTTGAGCTCCAGAGAAACTAAGTGGTAATGGCAATCAAATACGTGGTACATAACTATTTCAGCAGATGATACATTTCCTCCTAGTGCATCTATCTTGTCTTGCCATTCAGTCTCAGAATTGCCAGTGAATTAGGTGTAAGCCTGCCTATAGTATACCAAATTCAGTACTGCAAGAAAGCCTACGAAACACACAATGCAAATATATTTCATGTAATGGCAAAAAGAGTACTTGATGTGTTGCATACACACATGAAGCCGAAGTCATGCCTTGGGGCAACCTCTGAATAATATAGTAGATAAGCACACTGCAGGTATTTGTCCTTTCAGCATAGAGTCTGAACTTATGGGTCATTTTCCTTTTTGCAGTCTAAGCCCGAAGGCCCTACTATGGATTAGACTACACACCTGGAAGTCTGCAGGCCACTAACACACATAGGAAAGGGAGAATTTTGAGCATCCTGAAATGGAAGTTGTTTTTTCTTTAATAAAATCAATGCAAATGTAGCAAAATTTACTTTTCTAACAGCATGAAAAATTTCTAGTTTTAAAATAATAATTAAAAAATCTGAACAAAAGTAACATGACAGATACGTAAGAACTTTTACTTGCTTAACACTATTAACAACTGGACCCCAGCAGATCAATCACCTTCACTTTCAATAGATGCTGTACAATCCCATCTGCCTAGAGTTTTACCTGTGCTCCTCAGCCTGATACACAAATTCCACAGCTCTAAATGAGCTCAGCCCACCTTCACAGAAGGTTTCAAGCAGCTCTGTGGGTCCAGTTGCTAAGTAAGAAAAGGTTAACTGGTAAGGGTTGCCTCAGAGCATTTTTTTGGGGACAGATGAGGATACAACTTATTCCCCAGCCTCCAGGTAGCACCACGCACATGGAGCAGCTTTGGTGGTCAGCTGCAGAGATGATTCCTCCCGTGCAACCAAAGCAGGAGTTGAGGCTGGGCCACTGCTATTTTTCTGGTGAGCCTCAGATCCTGGAAGAGAGCCTGGGGCCAACAACAGCTGTTGGAAATTACTCCAGTCCTCAGGCTCCCTTAATTTATACCAGGGATCAGTCCCATGGCTGATAGCCCAGGACTGGGTGTGCACAAGGGCCTTCTTGCAGACATCTTGCCTTGCATTAAGCTTGCCCTAATTACACAGGAGGATTGGCGTCTTTAGCTATCCCAATGGCTTTGCAGAAGAACAATTCACCATAAGAATATGCAAAACTAATGCAGAATACACGTAACAATCTGTGAACAGCGGGATGCCACTACACTGTTGAATTAATTCTGTTACATTTGTATGGCTATATAATATTAAACTCATGGAGGCGAGGGGGTTGAATTGTAAAAAGAAGAGTATTTACTGTTTCATCAACAGCTTGTTCAGCTACATACGTAGCAAAAACCCACAGGTTCCTGGAATCACTGGTACTTATTTGATCCCAATGTCACAAAATACAACAGCATCAAAAAACTACAGAGAACTTTAACTTGCCTTTAATCTTCTATTTAAAGTGTATCCTTAATGTCTCCGCAAAAAGGAATGTGGACTGCACGCTCTTAAGAAATATCGAAAGCCTGTCTGTATGTTTAAAGATGTGGAATAAAAATATTTATTTTCCCCCCCAGCCCAAATGCATTACTTGAAGCTGCACATCATTCCTTGCTTTCTGCAGGTTCAATTGGACTGAGCTTTAGCTGTTCATTACATGAAATCTGTCCCCACCGTGTGGTGATTTTGATACAGAGTGAACCCAACCTATGACACGGATGTCATATTTCTATAAACTAAATTTTACAAGACAGTCTTCTGTTTAAGGCCTGAACCCTTTATTGCCCAAATATTGTGGGGAAAACAACTTTTCATTCTCCTTAAGAGCTCATTGCTTCGGAGCTCAGCTCAACCTGCGCTGGGAAAGCAGAGCAACAACACCTCTACGTGTTCAGTGAAAAAAGAGAAATTTCCACCAGAACCCAGCAAGACCATGACAACCAAATGGACATTTTCAAGTCCACTCTTCATAGGCTACTGCACAAATACAGGACAAGTGAGGGGTTAAACTTGGGCCCAATATATAATCAACTTCCTCTGCCTTTTTGTCTGTGACTTTTGTTGTATTCCATGCTGCTGGAGAAGACAGCACCTCTGTGACAACAGCTCCATAACGCCAGGTTGGACGGGGCTCTGAGCAACCTGAGCTGGTTGGAGATGTCCCTGCTCCTTGCAGGGAGTTTGGACTAGATGACCTTTAAAGGTCCTTTCCAACCCAAACCGTTCTATGATTCTATGATAGTTAGGTACTTATAATCTAAATATTCTCTAGCAGGCAGGTGCCCAGATTAGAGCCTCCAATTTTAGTCACTCATAATAAAAAAGGTTAGTAGAAAACAGAAGAGCTGCAAGGGATTGCTATAAGGATGTTTGGAGGAAAGGGAGGTCTATCTGGTGAGATTAAAAGAATTCAGCTGCCCATGAGAAAGCAGTTACCCCTTATCAGCACAGGAGGAGAACACCATGAGGGACAACTGGCAAAATACTGGCATAAGAAGAAACTTAAACAGATTTGCTATAGGTGTACATACTGGCCATAGATGAACAATGATTTGCACCATCGGACAATGGAGTTCTAGGAGAGAGTTTCTCAGAGATAGTATGGGCAAAATAACCAAATACTGTTGAAACTGAGTTTGGACAAAAAGCCAACACCATTTTACATTATTAAAGTATATTGAAAAGCAGGCAATTAAGCCTGACATAGAGACCCTTATCAGTGTTCAGATACAGTGTCTCTAATCTCTAAAGTGTAAATACTTCTTTTTAAAATTTGACTTGAATTAGAACACTATTTCTTTGCTGGACTCAAAATGCCCTAGGTATCCACCTTATTAGCAATATGAATAATTGCTTTATCCAAATAGTTTCATTTTTGTAGTTTAAATTTTGTCTTCATTTTCTTAAGTCAGAAACAGATAGACGTAACGTGACCTGAAAAACAGATGTGTTTGAAACCCATCCATAAGCTGCAAAGTCCAGCAAAAAAAATTTCTGTGTTCCTGACTTAACCACAGCTCCACACAGGTACCTGTGTCCCAGCAATGGGTTGGGTCTGTGGGTGAGAACTGGGCTGTACTCAATAAAGAGCCAATTCGCATTCACTCAGGGGAGCTAGGTTTCTTACTGTGTGAACTACTCCCTAAGCAACATTCAAAGGAGATAACATTAATGACATACTAAATAATGAATCACTAAATAAAAGGCCCATCTCACATCTTCTTTTGGATCACCTTCAGGTCTCCTTTACTTCTGTGACTACATATCCATTCCCCACTGTGACTGAGTTGGAAACTGTTATGCTGGGATGTATTTCAAGTACTACACATAACTGGGTTAAAAAAACTCCTTATGCTGTGTAACTTTTCTGAGGTCTCCTTACAGCACATACAGGAAAGTGCACAGCAGAGAAAAATGTACCAAAAGTGGTCTGCCCTTGAAGAAGTCTGGGAGTCCCAGATTCTAATAACTATTTACCTAGTGCAAGTCATCCCTTTTCCCGCTTCAGTTTATGCAGCACTAATGCAGAATTACAAGCTATTTACTACATGACCTATGTCTCAGAAATTAGAGTGTATGGACTGTATATCCATTCAATGGAAGCTGTTAAAGTTACCTTGCTCCAAGTAGCAGAAGCAAAATTTGAAATAAGGTTTATTATGTGTTTTTCAACATCTAGTGACACATTTTAAAGAGATGGTTGTTACTATTACTATTGTGAGGGTTGAAGTTTGTTTCTAAACAAATTCTTCAGAGAAACTTAGGTCACAAAACTTTTAAAAAATATCAAAAGATTACGTGAGTTTTCATTGTAATATTAAAAAAATTGGCCGCTATAATAATTAAATTTGAAATACAGCATAGTTCAGTTGTTTTTCTCTTTAGACAAAGAAGTAGCATGGTGAATTCAAATACAGGTTCTCACGTATTCTTTTAAGGTATTATAAAAAATATCACTTTGCTATCCTTGCACTAAAAGCAGTCATTTTCTGTAATTCACTTCTGCTTTATACTCTAACACAAACTTGTATTCGGTATATATTCTGATGTAAAATCAGAGTTCTTCCATCCATTCTGCTTTTTCAAAGAAAGAAAAAAAAGAGCAGATATAAACATCTCAAATATAGTACTCTGTAGTTACACAACATTACATTTTCTATATCCTATAAAATGAATTGAATGATTATACACGAGCAAAGACACCCCTTATCCTCTTGCAAGTAATGACTTCACTAAAAATCTCATCAAAGCTCTAATTCTCTGCTGTAAAGAAATGGGAAAGTACAGCAATCCATCATGCAAAAAAGATACATAAATGTACAATACAATGCAAATTTTAGCAGTCAAAACACAGTTTCCAAGTAATGAGCTAAGAATATTTATATCTACAAGCGTGTCTCACCTTGAATCATTTCACTTCCACATATTTCAGTAGCAAACTTACATCAACATTATGAAGTAATTCTAAAACCTAAACTGCTGTACATACCTTCACGTAAGCAGTCACATCTCCTACTTCATAACTTCACTATTGTATTTGTGAACCATACAGTGTTTGCTCAGTTTTCACTCTGATCTCTTTCTAGTTTTAGCCTGGATGTCTTGCCATAAACAAGTCCTTGACAAAATAAATCCCACTATAGAACTGAAACATTCAACCCTGATAGTAAAAATAAAGAAATAACTATTGAAAGGATGGTTTTATATCTTCAGATACAGCTAGGGGCAAAGTGTATTCATCAGAATTTTGTAAAAAAAAAAAAAAAACCTGGATAGCTGCCTGTTGCTTGGATGAAGAACATTCACTGCATACTTGTTCCTCCCACAGACCCCAAGGATGCAAACGGGTACTATGTATATTGTATCATTTTCAACCGTATTCTAACCCAGAGATATGAATAAAATGCTGTTCATTATACAAAGGGAGAAAGAAGGGAGGGGGGAAGGGGCTGGATTAGTTACACAACTCAGAAAGTTGAATTTTTACATTATTCTTTCTGAGATAAAGCCTGAAGAGGCACATTTTCTAGGAAAACAGTGTCAGGGTGGGAGAAACGGAAGAACCAGGGAACTTTGTTTCCAAATGAAAGTTTGTATTTAAAGGAGGCAATAAAGCATGAACACAGAATTCAAATCCCTGCAAAATTTCATCCCATTTGACTTAACTTCCAACCTTCTATTCAGACTTTTATATACACTCGGTAAGGTTCTGAAGGAATAGACACAAGTAATATTCTGATGTAAATCTAATACTCTGATTCTTGTCCATTAGAGGCTAAATGCAAAGTCCCCTGAAAATTATGGCAGTCTTCCTTTGAGTATGAGTAGACTTGAATGGACCAAGAATACAGGCATCCAACATGGATTCATTTTTATTTCAGAAAAATCACCCAGTGATATTTCCATCAAAGAGGGATAAAATAATTATAACATGTTGAAACTTTTCAGTTCTGAACTTTAATCCCAACTCAACCGCAAGTCCTAATTCAGAGGCCTATCACCATAGGTCTTCCTTACTAAGCCTAAATATTATATTCACATCTTTAACGCTTGTGGGTGGACTCGGTGGTGATTTTTTTTTCCCTCTTGTATGTCATGTAGAATAAGCTTAGTAACTTACCTTTTTCATTTCCATTTGCATATTGTGGAGGCTTGTTTTTGTCAATGCTGTTA
The DNA here is from genome assembly GCA_009806455.1 of Tetrax tetrax. NCBI lineage: Eukaryota > Metazoa > Chordata > Aves > Otidiformes > Otididae > Tetrax > Tetrax tetrax. Next base: position 1,612,041 of record WHYT01017932.1, read on the forward strand.
AAGCTCTGGCTTCTCCGATTTAAATTAGAAGCTCCCTGGACTTTGGTACTGCTGCCTGCAGCTGGCACCCTGGAAGGTCCTGGAAGCCTGGAATGGTATAATCAGAAATCAGTTCATTTTATGCAATGCAACATATAGAGGAGGCAGTATACAAATATCAGACCAGAATTTAAGACCAACAACTGAAAACAATTATTTCAGGTAAGCAACAATGAACAGGAGGATTCAAATTAGTTAGACTCCACAAACAAAAATAAAAGCTTATCCTTACGCACACAAAAGGGAAAAAGATGCTTTCTAGAGTCACAAGACATGTAAGAAGATGCTTTGCATTTGCCATTAACCTTGCTAAAACAGATTCACCCTAACAAACCATTAAAGTGCAATATCAACTTTTATTTAAATCTGTCACTTCTGAAGAGGAATTGTTACAGAAATTGAATAGAAAGCACAACAACATATAGTTGAGAAATATTTCATATCTCATACTCCAGTAAATGTTTCACAGCTGTGTTTAGTATAAAAGCTGGCTTTTTAGTTACCTGGTTATTTTTCAGAGGGCTATTTGCTAAAGCACCTTATTATTTTAAATGTAAAATACTAAAAATACATGTTTTATCTAGATGCTACAGATGCATGTATACCTTTTAGATAGAAGTACATAATGTAGACTATACAGTTCATCTGTTAGTATTTGCTGCCACCATCTGAACCTGACTGTGTGGCTACGCTAAGGAAAAAAGTGTAGACTCTCTTGTTCCTGGCATGTGTACGCCTGAATCTCTTTTTCTGTCTGAGTCTGTCCTCTGACGTAAGATTCCTTCATACATGCTTGCTTCAAACTTTCTGCAGCATCTGTGTGGGCACCCCCACTCCTTTACAGTGTTGTTATCTGATAGACAAAATGAAATGTTCGAATTAGCAAGAGGCTTTTGCCATAGGAGAAAATCTCCCTTTTGTTTCTCACTTATTGGAATGATATGATGATTTTAATAGTGGCAATACAAATGACACTAGAGTTATCAAATTCAGTTAGTTTCACTATATTACAAAAGAGCAGCATGAGACGGCATTTAAAAAAAATCGCATTACAAAGAATTACAAAATGTTAGATATCTTCCAAAGTTTTTTTTTTTAAATTTAATATACTGGTGTAAGAGAAATGTTCAAATCATTTTATTTTCATTAGCGAACGTATGTAAACAGCTCCATGTTCTCTTCCTTTACCAATTTAAGCCTCAGAGAGCTAATCCATCAGTTATTTTTATGGCTCGTTCTGGCCGCCAGCCTGCCCTGCTAGTCTCTGTGCCAAGCCCAGAGCAGACTGTCTCTGCTCCGCAGCTGTACGCATGCTAACCTTTACCGTGACCCATGAATTCGAGTGATCTTCTGTTCCCTGAAGAATGCACTAAAACAAACTTAAAAATCCATTTGCTCCTTCTCATTACCCTAATTTGACAGGCAGTAAGAGCTCTGAGATCATTTGTCAAAGGTAATGAAAAAAGCAATGAGAAGGCATGTGCAACACTGGAAATTCATCTGTTCTGTTAAAATACAAAATATTTCTGCATATATTCTGCATGCCAGAATTCGAGAACTTGCCACAGTAAGCACATTATACATTAGGTCATTTGCTATACACACTTTCCCGTTTACCTCATTTGCTGTCTTTTTAAATTGAATTCAGGTTTTAAATTGCTCTTGCAGAATCATGTTAAGCAGCTCAGGAAATGCAAAGAGGATAATAACAAATAAGGGACAAGTCACATACCTCTGACCAGGCTTCGGAAACACTGCCACAGATTTAAAGTATTAGACAATAAGACTGTTAACCCCGACATGTTGAATGTGGACAAGACAGGAGCATCAGCAATAAGGAAAACTGAAGACCTAGAAATGCGGGTGCAAAGCAACTGGACCGTGGAATAGCTCATTCCAAGCTATCACCAGCAACTTAAATTGTGTTAGTGCGCTATACTGCAAAATGCAATCTTTATTGTAGATTATGCAATTTAGAGTTCATTGTTCTCACCAATGAACCATACAGCAAAGGTATAATTAATGAACACATTAATTATCCCTCACAAAAAAAAAAAAAAAAGCTAGAAACAAGAGTATGCTTTAGACTTCAGTTTCTTTCTTCTGCAGTCTGGCTTGTAGATTTTAGTGCTCATGGAAATGATAAACTGAAAGTACTGATGAAATCTGAAACAGGTCAGCTCCTACACACAGCTCTGTCAAATTCTCTGCCAAAACAAAGCATCTCATTAGTGGGGACTGTGTGCAGGCTACTCTTGATGGAGCAGAAGTCTTGAAAGTGGATCTTTTGGATCTTTTTTTCTGCTCTACTTTGCTTCCATGTGAACTCGGCTCTGTGAACTGAGTCTTTCAGGTGGGTTTGTGATACATGCAAAACATCTAGTGGGAATTGGGATGGACTCCCAAACTTCTTTTCACTCATGACTGAAGTAAGGATTTGAGCCAGAGACTAGAGCACTAAAATCACCAACTAATACTTCACATCCAATATTTTACATGCATGATACAAAGATGCAGGATACATAACAACCAGAAATATTGCTAATATACAGTACAAATCAGCTCCTTCCAGCCCATACAAGGCTTTCCCGTGGCAAAGCTCATTGTTGCAAAGCTTGCACGCATAACATAAATACAGATTTTTTAATGTCCACTTATGTCCAAAGGATAAAGAATCATTGGGTATATATTTGCTTGAGTATCACTAACAAGCAATAAATTAGAGATATTTAACTGACCTAGAAGTCTTTTTTTGACTGGTTGCAATTCCACTGTGATTAGACTGAGTTGCATATCTGGCTGTGAGACTGTATGAGAAGAAACAGAGAAATTGAATTAAAGAATTTATTTGAAAATGTATAGAAAGAACACACTTACCAGCAAACTATGAGTTAATGAATGCAAATTGACATGGATAGAAAACACAAATTAACTGGCAAAAATATGAAATAATGCAAACATGCAGATTTTTATGAGAGATGCAATGCACAGATTATGAAATAATGGATATTATTATAACTTATCTAATTTGCTAGAAATTATCTTAGGAATAGACAATGCGGCCAACTTTCCACATTGACTGAATTACTGAAGTCTAGCTCAATTCACACAGACTGCATGTCATCCACAAAAAGTACTAAGCACAAATATAAAGCTATTAGTGTCTCCAGCAACCTGACTGAGCTCACAGTCTGGCAGTTAGGAACAAATTTGCTATACCAGATCTAAAAAATTCCTGCTAAAGAAAGGTGACCCTCCTGACAGCAGAGCTATATGGAAGGAGCATCCCATCATAATTTTCATTACTGTTACAGCAGCACAGGTCACGTATGTGATGCATCACCCATGCAATGAATCAGAGGCTTCCTTAGGAAAGCCCTGATGTGTGCTGAGATGCACTGTTACATTCCACAGGAAAATGCACTTTTGCCTATTAAAGGCATGCAAGCAGTGTTTCTGCCATGGAACATATGCTGCGGTACAGGGCTAGAAACTGCACATTCTTTTTGACATCCAACAATGTGTCATTACTAAACAGCAAATTTACGCCTCTATTCTTTTAGACATTTGCATAGGAGACATGTCAAACGTACGGCCAAGGTAAGGCCTCCTGCCAGATAATTTCAGTTACACAAACAGGTGCATCCTTTGGGAACCACACAGCCTAAGGATATAGACAGGTGCTTAAGCCAGGTGCAATCACAACATCAAATTCCTTGCATTATTAAGGAAGTGACAGAGAACTGAGTAAGCAGAAACTCTGATAGTCACAGATTGCTTTTGTTTTTTACAGCTCAGCATCTTCCAGCAATTTCTCTGAGTAACAGCAGAAACCATAGTGCTCTAGTCCTGACTTTAAAGACTGGCAGCACTTACAAGAAACACCTGGTGGTACTGAGTCTAACAGAAAAGCATTAAGCAATTTCTGCTAGTTCACTGAAGCAGATAGCTTGAGTGAGTATGGGAGAAGACCTCAAGGGAGAAAGGTCTTCCCATGCTGGCACAGTAATCCTCAAGAGAGGCAAGGGGAAGGCACAAATCAAGGGACGATGTGAGACTTGAATGGCATGCATGATTATTGTTACTTTACCAAATTAAACCCCAATAAGGGGTTCAGCATTACCTTTGTGCCCACCAATTACAAATAGCACATGTGCACACGGTGAATATATAGAGTACTTTGGTCTTAGGTGGGTGGAAAGGAACCATTCAATATAGAAAAGCAGCATTCAATTCTCTGACATACCTTCACAGTAAAGCTGACAAAGTGCTCTTTTATATGATCATAATTTCAGTGGGAATTGTAATAGATTATAATAATATCATAATAATTACAGTTTACATATTTTTATCTATCTAGTCATTAGTATAATGCATTACATTTCACTTACATCTATCTTTCTAAATAATTTCTGGACATATAATGCAAATGTGATATAGGATGTTTTGCTGAAGTTGCTACATTTGTGCCTGTCATAACAGCCTGTCTTTTGATAAGATCTTCCACTCTTGTTTTTGTCAACATATTTAAAATGAAGGAATCTAGAAATGGTTAGCTGGTTATCTGCACTGAGTAAACTAAGAAGGTTATGAGTAAAATGGTATGTCAAATAAAATCTTAGTGTGTTTATGTTGGAGAAGGTAAAACGATACACAGTGCAATCAACATGGACAGTGAGCTGGAAAAGCAGAGTGAATAGGATGCATCTCAATCACTGACGGAGAAGGCTGAAGGCTCTCCCTTGCTGTAGTATATCGTAGCTTTTCTACCTCAAACAACACAATTCCAAAGTAGCTGGAAAGGTCATATAACTTAATCTCAGTGATGCTGCAGAGCTGTTGATACGGTAGCCCAAAGACAGACAGCACTTTTGGGTTTATTGTTTGTTTTTTTTTTTTCACATGAAGCACTTATCTGGAAATGCTTGCTAGAATGCTTTCCTTCCATGCCTGTTACTTGAGACCCCATCCACCAGCAAATTGATGAAATGTCAGCCTACAAATTGCTTTCAAACTTTCCAGACAGGCTTGAAAGGCATTGATGGATGTCAACATCACTAAAGCATCATTTCCACTATGACTGGGTAAAATTGTTTTCCAAAATAATGTGACAAATGAAAGGGTAAAGAGAACTTTAACAGCTCATAAACCAGGTGCATCAAGTTCCTAATGACTTTGGGTTTTCCTTCTCAGTTAGCACTGGAAGGGCTGGACCCATTAAAGCTTTGCAAAGATGCCTGTTTCCCAACTGCTGGCCCGACTGTTACAGATGTGAACTGCAACACATCTGAAGTCCAGCCACACTGCTAAATGTATAAACAAATATGTACCTGCTGCCCTTCAGTCTATCAGATAATTGTTTGTGGGTAATACCTGGCAATCAGGAAAATAATCCTGGTTTGCTTAAAACAGTCACACCCCCACAAAGGTTTAATAAATATGTGCCTGCATTAAAGCAGCAGATGCATGTTCACAAATCGGCCAGTACAAATTTAACACTATGGCATTTAGGACAATTAAGTGTTTATTTGTCAGAGGTTTGGAAAGGGGGATTTTGAAAGCCTCTGGTTCTCATCTGTCTGCTCCCAAGACCTTTTCCACTGCCATAATGCTCCCACCAGCAGTCTTCCTCAACGTGGTCACAGCTTTGACTCCACAGAGGAGCCACAGCAGTTGCCTAAAAGCCCAGCCACAGTATATTGGCAGGAAGGAGACGTATGAACTACAGAGGAGACCAACCCTGACCACAAAGCCAGCAGGAAACCCTGCTGCTCCTGCAGCTACAGCCCTGTATTGCAATCCTGGAGGCAATGGCAGCATTGGACCTGGTCCAGGAACAGGCCTTCTGAACAGACTTCATGCTTAGCCCTCCACTTCCACCTAATGCATGAGGGAAGAGAAGGCAGATGCTCCTGGTTAATCAAAATCCTGTTCAAAAGAGGTCATATGGTATAAACATATTTAATTCAAAATCGTTGAAAATCAGCTACACTCTTCAAACTGACTTCCTGGTGGAAATCAATCCCCCATCTTTTCTCTAACAAGCCAGGGAAACACTAGCCAACACAGCAGGTATGAAACAATGACAGTGGGTAACTTTTGTTGCCAGTCCTGTGGTTAAATGCTGAGAAAATGGAATAAACACGCTGAGATTGCCCAAAAAGGCAGTTAAGCACAGAGGTAGCTGGGGTAGTATTGAGAAGGAAGCTACAGAGATGTTAGAGACCGGCCTGATCCTGAGGTGCTGATGGAGGACACCACAGCTGTACTACAGCCATGCTGGTTGCAAGAACCAGGCCTCTGCACTGCTTCATGTGGCCGTGCAGCACCGTCAGTCACGTTGGGGAGAATGTTCCACCATGTTCTACCAAAACCAGGAACTGATGGAGGGCATGCAGTTGCAGGCTGAATAAAAGGGTTAAAAAATGGTCCTAAAAGGTGTAGGGGAACCTACGAAGATACCATAAGCTAAAATACTACAGGTTCTTAAATGTCCTCCCACAGAAAGTGAAGTTAAATATACAACCAAACTGGGCAAATGAGAACAGAGAAGATGAAGAGGGAAGGCAAGTGACTGCCCAACACTGGACTAAACTGCCAGAGAGACTACCTTGCTGCTATACGAATATATTGTGGTGTATCAGGAAAAAAGTAACTCCTTGAAAGTGTGTGTACCACATAAAGCGAAAGGATGGAGCTCCTATAAACCTAGATTCAGAGCATGAATCAAGCTGAAAATATTTTAACCTCCTCTTCAAAAAGTAACCCATACAGCGGAACCCTGAACACCGTCTAGTTTTTATTAACAGTCTTCTGAAAGATCAAAAGGATCATGTTACATCACGCTGTCATTTCCCCGCAATGTTAAGATTCACATGGTGGTTCTAAAATGCCAGCTATGTGATCTGTTAAAACTAGACAAAAGGCAAAGGGGTTTATAGAATGTAATCAAAGTCTTTCTACCTTACTGGCATACTTGAATTTTAATATGCTGTGGATCTTGTAAAGTGCATTTATATCACTAGAGTGACTGCACTCCAGAACTGTTCAAGACTTTTCTATTAGAATGATTCCTTGATATAAAAAATAGTATAAAAAGAATGCATTTTCAATGTAAAAATTTCATGAGATTGATTGTGCTGTACACTTTTTTTTTTAAACAAGCTCCTTGCCTGTATAATTCTCATCAGTCTGCCCAGCAAAAAGCACAAGAAATAATACTCTAATTTTCACCTGACTCCAAATCTCAAGTCTACCTGGAGAAATGCTACAGGAAACTAAACTTTCCAGGCTCCTCACAGTACCACAGTCTGGGCAAGTAGAAGATCCCTGATTCCTCAAATGGACAGCCAAGTAACACTGAGGAGGAAACAAAAAAAAACCCCTGCATTTTCCCATGAACAGGATTTTTCAGACATTTCTTTTCCTTTTTTAGCCCAGTCTTGGTGAATTAATGTATGCTTATTGTATGTATGTATCTATCTACGTATATACATTTTTTAAAAAATCTTTATGTATATATAAATGTTATATATGTATGTGTATTTTATAGATATATCTATATTTTATATTTTATAGATGTATATTTTTATCTATATGTATCTGACATGTAAATACATTTATTTTTTCATTCACGAGAGGAAATGTCTATGGCTTAGGCAGTTCCAGCTCATAGCATGTCATCTGTTCTATATTAGGTGGACATTTCTCCTTTCCACTCTTTGAACTTCTGGCATCTTATATGAGAAGTCTGTCTCCAACTGATTCAGGCTTAGAGGTAGAAGTAAAATTGTGTTTTCATTGTTTTCCTGTTGTTCACAGTTCATAAACCAACACTCAGACAACCCGGTTTTGCATCAACATTTATGTTCTTACAGAACAGAATGACTTGTAGTGAGAATGAATTGTCCACCACAGTGACCATACCTTCCCACTCCAGTCCTAGTATTTGTACTATAGGTATTTGTGGAATCTAATGAAAGAATATACAGAATCACAACCTTAAGGAAACAAAAAAGCTATAATAAGTATAAAAAAGCTATAAAAGTAATAAATGTGCTACTTAGTTACTGTGCTTAACCTGACCTGTAACTCACCTGAAGTAATGCAAACAATCTTTTAAAAAACATTAATTTTTCTGAACAAGTCAGCCAAGGGAATAACAATGTGCTGCCAGAACTAGGACTATGCCCTTAGGGACCAGCCATACCTTTTTATGACCTTATCTCCATACCTTTTCCAATGTTGCACTAGAACAAAATTATATCAGATTACCTGCACAGTAACATATGCCGCTATTCTGTTTTGCAGTTTGATAGAATAAGACCGTAACAAAGTTTTCTCCCAGAAGGAATGAAAAAGGGGCTGGCAGAAAGCCTGAGGGTGTCCCTTTTTCAAATTTACACTTATTGTCTTTTGAATCCTTTCACAGATTTCCAGAAAATCCACATTGTTTAACATATCCTAAAGTATAGCCTGCATCAGTCAACCAGTTAACATACAGTTAAGGCTGTTCTTACTTAAGGTATTAAAGCACATTTGTGAGCATTTTGTTGGGTCTCCCCATCGAATCTAAAATAGTAAAGAGCTACAGGATACAAAGAAATTATAAAACCTTCTACCAATATTTCAGCCATGTTCCCAGAAGCATTTTCAAAAAAAGCAGATCAAAATACAAATATATATATCAGTGATTTTCCTAAGCTGCTTATTTATCTCTTACAAGTGTGATGAATTTTAAATATAACAAAAGCTCTTTTTTTTTTACTTCAATTTTAATCCATTTTCCACGGGCACTAATTCTTATAAACAGCACTGCCTGTGTTTCTTTGGAAGTATATGGATTTGTAATTTTTTTTTTTTGGTCAATGAAGAGAGAAAGTTATCTTCTACACAGCAGCTGCAAAGTGTACTGTTATTTCATTTACTGATATCTGCAAAACAACAATAAGTAGAATACATCATTTGTCATACAGTCTGTGAAAATATTAAGAGATTAAAGTTGATAAAAAGGACTGACAGTAGCAAAGACAGTAGCAGTACAAAAATAAAACTGAGTTGAATGCAAGTAAACAAGGAAAAGACTCAGTCATAAATTGCTATCAAGGGATCTATCAAGGAATAAATAGGGATAAGAAAAGAATATTTTGCTTCAGAATGGGTAAGAAAACTAACCAAAGGTAAAAAGAAAGAATGAAGACTGGAACAGTTCACTATGGCTGCTGTTGAACTTTACATTTATTTAAGATATTTGCCATATACACAAAATTAAGGCAACCTCAAAAGTTTGCAAGACAGTAGAATTAAATAGGTGGAAGACCTGGGAAAGGAACAAAATGTTTGGACAATTTCAGCAGACCTCATTTTCAGAGAACGAGAAGAATTACTGAATCTGTATGGAGCGTGAGGGTAGAGGAACAAAGAATGCCTGAAGGCAAAATAACTGCATTACAAAGCTTCTGTTCCTTTGAAAGGAAATATATAACAAGTTGGACTAAAATGCTACAAGAATAAGTGGAAAACTTCCCATTAAATTTTACATGATCTGGATTAGCAACAGGGAAAATTATGGCCAAAGTGCATCAAAACTGAAATATAAAAAGCAATGAGTGGCAAAGGAGACAAGTGCAAGACAATTAGAATATCTGAAATGCACCGGATGAAAATTGTCACTAAACTGGATCAAAACACTCTTTTGAAAACTGTAAGAACAGACAATGAGAAAGGATGACAGTTGCATTTTGAAATGCAAACAGAACAAGAGGCAGAGAAAGAAATATCATTCCTGAGCATTCTTAGGTGGTAATTTATAAATGGGAGAAATCAGTGTCTATGAAACACACAGAAACTATGTGTCACAAGTTCCTAAAGAAAATGTTCAGACAAACATCAGGTACTTTGCAGAGAGGAAGAACTGTAGAACATACTAAGTAAGGGTGGGTACAACATGTAAAGGACAAGATTTTCAGGATCCAGCTCACAGAAGTACATAAGGTAAAAGATACCAGTAGTTTCTGAGCGGTTGGTAGTGAAATGTTTCAGTAGGAGATGAAAAGTTTTTTTAAAATCTTAAAATACATAGAGAGGCTATAAATTGCTTTATAATTTACATTTTAATATTTTCTATCTAATAGCCGCTATATTATAGCTATAGAAAAGACTATTTGTTTTAGAAACTGAAAGTGTGCTTTGAAATTTCCTTTCTTTTCCCCTTTGTTTAAAGGTTAAGAAATACTATTAGTTATCTTCTTATCTTAGAAAGGGTGGGCTTCAGGGAAGACGTGTGTGAAAAATATATTCTTGCTATTGCATTGTTCTGCTTTTTCAGTGTGAAGGTTATTCGAAAGGTTAGTCATTTGACATAATCAAAAAGTAAACCATTTGTGTATGGTAATTTCTAAGTCTCTCAAATGAAACAGAAGTATGTATTATGAAACTTCAAATAGTGCTGATGCATTCCTTTCATGCTCTTTCAAAATATAACCATTAAACTGAATTTTAGGAAAAAAAAAATTGGTAATGAAACTGAGGCATAAATATGTAGTAGGCTATGAAGGTGTATTTTTTACATATTGCTTTGTCAAGATATCATAGCTGTAGCCTAGAAAACTTTTAAAACTGCAGGAATTCCCAGAGCATAATGACAGTTACATCAAATGTGTAAATTCATTTCACAGTTGTATGAGGTAAACAAACGGTATATGCAAGAATAACCACTTTTCCTGATGACCTATACAGTGCTTATCACAGGAGCAAATCTCTAATTTATGTAACTCATCATTACCAAATATCATCTGTTTGCTTAGGTACACAGTTAACTGATTTAATTGGTACATAGAGATACTACATACTTTAGTTACTTGGACTTCAGGACAACGAAGATGAAAGAACTTCCTTCCCAAAGTTCCTCTCATTGGGAACTGTGAAGACTGTAATGAATGCCTCTTTGAGGAGCAGAACAAAATGGAGCCAAAGCTGATTTTCAAGACAGCAAGATAGCTCAATTACAGTAAAATTAAATCCCTTAAGGTCCATTTGAAGGTCAGATGCTGCAGATCCTGGTGCAATCATATTAAGCGTTTCATTCTACGTTATCTCCCAGACACATAAAAATACATCAGATTAGGCTAATAGCAGTTTGTTCACTTAGACCCTTACTGGGAAAGAGAAAACAGAAAGGAGAAAGAAACCTTTTCCTGATGTTTTTTCTTTCCGGCCATTAAATAATGATTCTGTAGTGGGAAAAGCAGGAACTACCTACCGGTTTCTCTTTATTAAAGCCAAGTGACTAGCAACGGCAAGAGCTAAGGACAGTGAAGAGACTTGGTTCATTGCTTTGCTTTCCATGAACCAAGCAAGACACAGGACTATGTACACATTCCACTCTTTAGCCTACGTCAGTACGCTTGGTGCAGACAGTTAAGGTTATATCTCTAAGCCTGGAGAGCACTGAAACAAGGGCCTTTTTCTAAATTGAGAGTGGTGTAACCAAAACTGGCATACAGATTGCCAGTATTCTGGCATGGATCTATTTAAATTCATAATCATAACCACTACATTTACATTACTGTATCTCACACAGCACGAGCTGTGTGTTCAATATGCTTCATTTTTTTCCCTACTATTTCTGGGCAGGAGGTAACATGAAACCCAGTTCCTTGCAGTAGTTATATATGCAACTGCCTGTAGAAATTAGCTACCTAACTTTGTTTATATGCCTAGGAAAACCAGGGTGCTCTTTTAATATAACAAATTTAACAAAATCCATCTGACCTCAAGCTGTGCTCATCATTCCTGTACGTGATAAAATAGTTTGTCCGTCTTGGGGAATTTTGCTGACAGCTTACTGAAACCAGTTACTGCCTAATCCATATATGAGACAGAAATTCTTTCATCTACATGTGTTTTCTCTTAGTATCTGGGTGGTTGAAAGATCATCACTGCAGAAAGCTGAGATGTATTGCTGTGATAATGAAATCCACTAGCAAAGCGAAGCATAAAAATATAATGTAACCATTGTTGTCATCTATCTGTACTGACAGATACGAGTAAGGCCACCAGCACTGTATTTTTTTAACTAAATCTCAAAGCAGCACCAAAGTCATAACTAAAGAGTGAAGTGCCTACCTCAGATTTTGAAGTATTCAATTTCAACAGTTAGTCATACAAGAATACAGGAAATTTTAGGATGAAAGGAAATCAGAAATCGCATTTAGAGTCATTCTCTCCCTTAGGTTACCATTTATTATTTACCACAGATTTTCCACTAATTGTCTAAATAATTTTAAGAGTTTTTACACTTACAGTATGAAATAATAATATTCCATAAATAAAGCATATTCTTTGCAATGAAATTTTACTTATCATAAATCAACTTTGTTTTTTTAAAATTTAATTTGAAATGTTGCTGTTGGCTCTAGGATTAGCTAGGCCAATGATACACTTTCATGTGCTAAATCTTGCTCCCCTTCTGCATGCACCATTTTCACAATTCTGAGCTTGGTTATGGACAGATTACATGGGTTTAGGAATGTTAAAGTATTGCCACACTGTCGAACTTTAGGTAACTTTGTTAGGAGCCTGCCGTATAAAATTCGTTACCCTCCTATGCAAACTTTACACTAAGGGGAGAGAAATCAGTTTAATTACATTCCTGATCTGTGTTGTCTCCTGTAGAAGACACTGATTACCTAGTCATCCAAGGACAAATATCCTCCCAGATTAGTCTCCTGAATTCCCCATTTCTGCACAGACTTAATCCTATCAGTCTCATGATATTCTGATTATAACCTTCTCTTGGGGCTTCTGTTTGTTCACCATATCAAAACAACCTGTCTATGAAAGCTCTAGTGTCCTAATATAATTTTTCTGCCTGCTTCAGCTTTTGTTGACAAAGGCCCAAACACTCTCTCCTTGAGTTTGATACTAAAGTGAGTTGGCTTTGGTGGCATGTGGAACGGGCTCAGACCCAGCAATAACCACAGGGGAACCCAAACACCATAACCTGGAAATCAGGATGAGATGACCATCACTGTCATCATCATAATCATTCTCAGAACCACTGTCTTAAATTAGGAGAGTTAGACACTAGCCCTGTACATACAAAGACAAAACTTCCTGGGCCTGGTAGGAGGACCTGGGTGTTACCACTTCTGTATCTAGACCATCTTCCATGCGACTTCTCAGAGCTATTTCCCTCTCCCATGTATGACCTGTATTTCTCTCTGAAACAGTAGAGAGTATCATCTTTTCATACTTGTTTAACAAAGCACATACAGTGGCTTTTTACCTCCTAGGAAATCAAGTTCAAGTTAACCAATATGCTTACTGTACCTTAGCTGGAAGCACCAAAGAAGGTAACTTTTCCGATGGAATAATCTAACCTAAAGTAACTGCAATTATAAAGACATAGTTTCAAAGACTTAAAGTACAACATAAAATGTGGTTGCTTACTGAACATTTTAAAAAAGCACAAAGTCTACAAAAAGCGTCCATTTTTTTCAGTGTATACATTTTGGGTTTGCTTACATGTCTGCACACATACAAACACATAAATATCACATGCACTTAAATCTATATAGTCCCTCAACAAGACAGCTTTATGGCTCAGGTGTCTAACACAGGCAAAATACAAGAGTCTTCAAGTAAAATAAAATATTGATAGGTATCAGAAGATAATTTTCATAATATACTTCAAAATTTACTAAAATTAGGTTTGAAGACTTTTGTCATTATTAAATAAAGATGTCATTCAGGTGTTTGCTCCTATATTAATTATCTGACTTCTGCCATAATAATAAGATAATTTTTCTTGTTCCTCTCAAAAAGCTGAAAGGACTATTTCTAGGTAATAAAGGACCACAGGCCAAATTAATGGAAAATGATCTCTGTTATGTGCATTTGCCAAATAATTTTTCCAACATATACACCATGAGTAATTTGCTGCCCCAAGGTTTCTACATGCCAACCCTTTTCAGAGTACAAAATGTTAGAAAACAGAAAGTATTAAGAATTTTTAAAAGCATATTCAGAACTACAACAGGCTAATAAAGAAAGTGAAGCATAGCTGCACAATAAACGTGTAATAATAAATTGCCTTAAAGATTAACATCCACTATGAAAGGATAAAATAGTTCTTTTTATCACCACTACTTTTAAAAAAAGTAAAATTAGTCTATTATTGATAGTAGTTAGTTAGATTATCTACTGAGTTAATAATTCCACATGGAAAAATGAAGAATGTGACGTTATTATGCACTTTAGGTTTTATAATTTTTCAGAACTCTTCATTCAATGAAAAAGGAAGGTTTAAGTATCTGTAAGAACGTACGTTTTGCCAAAAATACCTAAAGATCTCAGGTGTCCCATGGAGCAGCCATATGAGCTCCTTAGGACCTTCTAAATAATGAACTCCTCTCCTGTAAATCGGTCATGTTGGTTCCTTCTGTAAATAACGCTGAGACACAGTTGCCATGAAAGCAATCATATAATAGAAATCAGTTTGGGAGTAATGTAAGCTACCTGTCAACATTTCAGATAGCAAAAGGCAGGCAAGAGGCAAGAGGAATCCCATCAAAGGCATCTTTTCTTTTTTAACTTCATATTTTGTCTTCTTACTAAACAGAAGCTTTTATTTAGTCATTAACAGCTTAAAACTAAAAAGTTGTTTGGAAATTCATTTCGAAATTCATTTTGAATTATTTTCCAAAATATTTGTTTTGATGGGAAAAACAAAAATTAAATTAAATTAAATGATTGCTATGAAAAGAAGGGCTGCTAAGTCCACCACAGAGAGTTCATATTAATGTATACTTGTATATGCCATCTATTTGTAGAAAATCTGTTTTTCAAATACAGTCATTTTTCTTAGAAGGGGACATATTACATTATGCTAATTGCCTCATACTACTTCAAAACAGCGACAAATGAAAAGCCAATTAGTATTAAAAAATCTATATTTCTGTTGGTTTCTGGAGCTCCGTGTTTTGCTACCAGCTTAGAATACTAGATGTATTTGTAGCAGAAGATGGAAGTCTTTCATACAGAAGAAAACTTTTAGAAGTAGGGACCTTTCTTTATCCTTAAAGGCTTTATTGAAAAATACATGGATAGAGAAAATCATATTCTGTCAGGCAGTACAGTAATTTATGGTGATAAACATTGACCTTCCGTATATGTGAAAGTAAACTGAAAAATTCTTGCTTTCACTTTACAGACAGGAAATACAAAAGAGGGTATCAATCTTGGTGTAATACTTCTTTACATAGAAACATCTTGCAGCTGAAACATAGCTATGAATAGAAATTTAATCAAAGAATGAAATAATTTTAAACTCCTGGCATTAAGGTAGAAAATCTAAAGCACGCTGATGAAGTAGAAATTTTGTTAAATCAGTCTTAGATGTTACTTTACGAAGGCATAAATGTTGGTGTTCTGGACATGGAATGATTGCCTTTCCTCCTAATGAAGTATATTTAGACATAACAAAGTAGAAGGAGAAAAAGGCGCTGAAGGACCATGAGATCCTGGGGAATTATAATGAAAAGAAAGCTTTATAAAAAGTTCATCCCCTCTTTGTCTACCATTTCTGAGCAGACAAAGGACTAGTGTGCAATTGCTGTCTTCCCAATAGTAAACAACTGCTTTGCTCCAAGCTGTTTTGGACAAATACAATTCCTTGTAATAGTGGTGATGTATAAAGGAACACAGTAAGTTTTTTTTTTTATTTATTTAAAAAATCACCATGGGTAAATTAGAAAAGCAGGAAATATTTCAGTTATTTTAGTAAATTATAAACAAAAACCAGTAACCAAAGGTTACATGAAACTGGCTAAGCCCTTTATTCCACTGATTAAAGCAGTGAACACTTGTAGACCTACATTCAAAATGTCTTCCTTATGATAGGAAAAACAATTAATTTCTGAATAACAAGATGTTATTTCCTCTTATGCAGTATTAAATAACCTTCAGAAAGCAGAAATTCAACTTCAGAAAACATTGAGAGTGATCAGATTCTTCTAGGACCACACTATAATTCTCTAGATTACATGTTAATAGTAAACTTCACAGGGAAAGCATTCAAAGACATCCATTTGCAGTAGCAGAGAAAAAAAAATGCATTTCACATTGTAATGCCCGAGGTAAATGCAAGTGTATCTTCATTTATGTATCAAATGAGGTAACTAAAATGACATCAGTAATATTTTCCTATAAGCATATTTTTACAACATTCCTAGTTTCCAAAGTTTTCTATTAGGCTGAATTATGAAAAGTTTTCTCAGCTGAAGAAGTATGTTTATTATAAACATGAAAGGGTAATTTAGATATGAATAAACTCAAGAGCCAAAATGTCATTATTGTTGTCGGATACTTTTAATCTACCCTAAAACATTGGCTTATCCTATTCTAGACATACAATTGTTCAATAAGCATGCAAAAAATGTTAAACAAGCAAATTATAAATCAAACAAGTATTAAACCCAACACAGCAATATAAAAAGTTCATTAAACTACAGCTTACATAGTTCTACATGTGAATGTTGGGGTTTTTTTAAACTTACTCAATAAAGTACACATTTCTAATACTCTTTCAATTTAAATAGCTATTTGTGTTTAAAATTGACTCTTTTATCATGGCCAGTAAGCAACTATCTTCTCAAAATATGTTTTCAGCTTCAGTCTGAAAGCCATGTAAATTAGCAATTAAGGATTCTGCTGAGTGCTTTGCTTTCCTAAAACTAAATCATAAACTGACCACTTAAAAGAAACTTGATTAAGGCCATTTCTTCTCCCTTTCAAAAAATATTCAAATAGAATTAGGCACTCAAAACCAGAATGGATGGGGATGAAACGAGTTTATAACAAATGAAAGTATTAATTGTGCCTTTTCCCCATGTATTTCCCTAATCATTTGAAATTGTTCACTTAGCTGTGGAACAGGTTATGTGAGGAAAACATGAAAATAACCAGTATACTAACCTCAGATTGTACTAACAGTCTCTTAATGTGCAAAGGACAACAGAATCAATAATAAAGTAAAATAATGCTTTAAAATTAATTAAAATTTGAACTGATTTAATTGGGAATATTCTCTGTTCTTACTTTAGCTTTACTCCCAAGAAATGCAAGCTTAATACCAAATAAGCACTTAAGATACTGTTTTCCTACATCCATTGCAAAAATATCTAAAAAAAAAGAAGAAAAAGCCAGTCTTTTAAGTCTTAAAGTGGCCTAATATTTTCACAAAATTTTGTCTTTCTTGAACAGATAAATAAAAAGCTTTTACACTTGAGAAAATTAACTTTTTAACCTACCTCGACTGCATATCTTGGTGTGTTTTGGACTGGCTGTGTTCAGCTGGAGGTGAAGGGACTTGCTGTTGTAGCTCCACCAAAGACTGGTAGTACTGCTGCTGATGATGTTGCTGCTGTTTGTACCGAGACAAACTGAAAAACAGCCCTAAAATGGCTTTCAAATTTCCATTCCTTATTTCTATTTATAAAAAAAAAAAAAAAAAAAAAAAAAAAAAAAAAATGTAAAACAC
>WHYT01017932.1:1629641-1670749 GCA_009806455.1 Tetrax tetrax
TATAAAAAAAAAAAAAAAAAAAAGGAAGAAAAAGAAGTGAGAACACTGTGGTTTTAGACTTTTGTAAGTTTTCTACTAAAACATCTCTGTACATACATATAGCTATACCTGTTTATACCTTATATCTCTTAATTTATCTCTAATATCGAGGACATGTTAGGTATCACTGCTATTTTATTGCTTGTTATAATCCTTGCTTATTTATATGTCATTGTTGTAATAAATACATATCTCCATAATGTCCTCATGATGAATCATATGTGCATGGTCATAAAGAAAAGCATATTTAATAATATACATAATCTGAAATGAATACTCCTGCTTCAATACAGCACAAATAATGTGTCTCTGTAAGCAGAGACACATTTAGAGAAATCTGAATTCTTTCTGACTTTAGGTACACATCCCTTCTACTTCATGGCTTTAAATTACTCTTCTTGGTTTTGGGGCAAATTCTGTGCACCCTGGGAGTAAACAGTGACTTCTAGAAAACTCAGAAAGAGGAGACGGTAACAGTCTTGTGGATGAGCACATACCCATTCACAAGAATTCACAAGGAAAATGAGAGAAGGAGATAAATGGAAAATACTTATTTAAAAAGGTGAGGTAAGGTTCATGACTGCATCTTTGAACTTTCCAGCTACATTATTTTCTAGCTCTCTATTTTAGACTGCTATTACTGATTAATGAAGACTTCAAAACTACGGCTTTCATATGAGGCAACAATAGCTACCCGTATGAAATTCTGGTGAGCCACAGTAGCTTCCTCATGTCTTACTTAGTCACCTTTCTCAGTCTCTCCCCAGTCTGAGATGAAAGTTTTAAAGGATAATGTTATTCTTTGCTCATAAAGGATCCCAGGGTCAAAAAAGAAGCCTCAGGAGGCTTTAATGAAATTATCTGCAGCATTTATGTCTGTTCATAACCTTATTATTAATTTTCCTTGGCACTGAACTTCTTGTGAAAGGTTTTCATTAGGCCTATACCTTTGTAACCTAACATGCAACACTGCAATATTTCTTCCTTCCCTGCAAATCTAAATACTGAATTGTATATTGTACACAGCCTTTCTTAGGTAATTTTTAAAGCAGAATGTATAAACAATGGCTGTCATATTCATGTCCTTTAAACCACTAACTTTCTTTCAATAGGATTAGGTGAAACGTTAGTACACACAGCAACAGGCCAGCAAACACTAAAGCCCTTATGCTCTCAATCTGTGCCTGAAAAGTAAACACAATCTTGGGTGCTTGAATACACTTCGCAAAACGGAAATTTGTTCTAGGTATCCATACATTCTCATCTTCCCGTTTCCTGAAGATGCTGCAGGATCTTTGATTCTCCATAAGACAGCCAGAGATACACAGAAGAACTTTCTCAGAATTAGAAAGATTTTTAGGCAACAATGAGTTTTGCAGTCACATTGGCTTCAATTAAAATAATTTTCAAGGCACACAGAAAACTTATTTAAAATTATCTTAAAAAAACCCCAAACAACAAAAGTACATAACTATCCATCTTTAAGCTGCTCTGCTTCTAAAAGATTTTCGGTACGTGATACTGGTTTATTTATTCTTATGATTTTGCATAACTTACTGCCCATAAAAAGAACTCTTTGTTTGTTAAATTCCACTCATCACTTTTTATCTTTAAATTCTGCTCTTTTTGTGTTAAACGACATTTTTTTCTGTTTCTAAAGAAGAATGTTATCAGTTTTAATTTTATTTTTCTTTCCTACTTTTAAATGAGTTAACGTTGGAAGATTTCTCTTAAACAGAAAAAAATCCAGAAACTTCAATATGTACTAAACACTTATAGGGAAGAGGGGGGGAGTGTTTTTCTTTGTGGCAACTGGTTTATTATTTATCATTTGGGTACTTCAGCAGAGAGTCTGCAATCAAGATTTTAAAATTACTTTTGTTCTAGACCTCCTTGCTCAAGTGTCAAAATGAGGTGGAAAACTGGTTGTGAAGTCTTTAATCCTTCTTAAGCTGGTTCCAGAATCTTTCTGGTCATTAATAAATGACCCAGTAAAAACAAGAGGGATTTACCAAAGCCTATTACAAGAAACAGACTTTTAGTTTCTAAACTTAATTGATTTTAAACATAAATGTGCTGACAAAACGCTGTGAAGGTAACTTGACAACTTCATCATTAAAAAAAAAAAAGTCTGTTGTTCTCAATTTCTTCTCCTTGAGAAAAATGGTAATATTCAGGATTATACATGCTAAAAATAGTATAGTTAAGGGACTCACACTTCTGTGATATTTTGAGCTAATATCATTACAAAGGTATTAGTAGTACCTCAGATTCATGACCAACTGCAAAACAGAAAAACTAGTTTTAATCTTAGTTCAGAACTCAGTCTGCCTTATTAAAATTCAGTTTTAATGATGAATGAAAGTTTTAAAAAACAGTCCTTGCATTTAACACTATGTAGTGTTATTGCTTTTAGTAGTATACGAACTTAATGCTACACAATTGAAGCTTATATCCTATCAAAAATGGTTTCCCCAAGCAAAATAAAGGTATCGATAAATCAATGCATTACAGAATGCACTCAGATTTTGATTTAATGAAGTACAGAAAAAGAAGTGTAATGTACCATATTATGGTATTAAACAATGAAGATTATTCTCATGAAAGAAATTCATGCCGCTCACATATTTGATTATTACTTCATATGCAAGTAAAAATGGGCTGCACTGAGAAATTTAATTTCTAAACAGCTTTGAGATGAACAGTAACACATTAATGTTCGTTGTTCCCATGTATCAACATATCTACAGCATATACAGAAGTTCTTTCAAATGAAGTAAGGAGCTTTCCATAAGTAGACAATTAAAGTTAGTAGGTAATGCATATTGTGGCTGTGTTACACTTCTGCTAAGGAACCAGAAAGGTGGAAATGGTGAAAAATAACAATTCTGAGTTAATTTTAAAATAAAACTGTGGTTACCATTCAATTTTTTTTTTTTGTGTGTGTGTGTGTGTAGGTATCTTCTAAAATTCAAGTGAAATTAACATATCTGAAAAAAAAAAAAGTACTTTTGCTTCTAGCTTTTAATTGTGCTACAAGGAAAATAAAAAGATAGGGTTGTGTCTTGTTAATATCTATTGTCTTCAGCTGCCATGGAAGTCAGAGGGATTTTGAAGGTGCACAGCACCTTACAGAACTGCTTAATTTGTTGTAGGACAAATGTTTGTGTACATGGTATTAATCTACAGCACAAAGTATTCACCTGGCTTTATTTTACGTTAATGAGGCAAATAATACATACTAATTAAGACAATTAGTATTTTAGTGGTTTTGACTTAATATATTTATTAACTTAGTTATAACCATATTAGGAAATCACTTGAGGTGACTAATACAGCAAAAAGGGCTATAATATAAGCAGCAAGACTATTCACTCTTTCATTTAATACATGACATCAAAAGAATACAATAATTTTGAGACTCATCCTGACAGCATTACTACTAATAATAAATTTGCCTAAACAAATAGTCTTTCCTGGGTTTATTTAACTGAGCAAAATTCTCATATTTATTTTTGTCGTTTTGAATCCTTTATATAAATGAGTTTAAAAGTAAGCTTGGGAAACCCTGTACCTATCTAATATTGTGGAGATAACATGAAAAGATTAATACTATTGAAAAAATATTATTTTAAAACATTGTTTCAAGCTTCATGAACACATTGAATTTCTTGGTTCAATTTCAAGGGAAAATTAAAAGGAAACTATCTCATTCACTGTCACTAATTTGTATTTGTACGCTGTTCAAGACAGCTGGAGTTTGGTATTTAGGTGCAAATAATTTGTATCAAGAAAATCAGTTTTCAGAAAAAAAAATTCTATTATTTGTTCTGATGATTTGTTTCTCTTACCTTCTGCAGAAAGACCTTGGACATTTACGCCTCTGGCTGCCAGAAAGCTAAGGCAGACATCAACATTCTCAATCTGCAATATGAACAGAAATAACAAGCAGCATAAGACTATTTGACAAAATGTAGAAACGCAGGAGGAAAAAAAAAAAAAAAGAAACAGCCCAGGAATGAATACTTTACATTCATCGCATACTACAGCTCTTTAGAAAAGTTTAACAAGAATGATTACTGCTAATTGGGGAATTGATATAAAGCTTTCATTGTCCGTGTTGGTCCTTAAAAACAATTCATAAATGCCCAATCCAGAATGGCATGCTGGCAAATCAGCAACCCACCTACTTAACATAAAACTGGATTTTATATGCCACAAACAAGCAGCAGTGAAAGCATCCATAGAGGATTAGACACTGAGTATATGTCTGGAGATGTGGGTAACTCAGTTCACTAAAACATTTTAGCAAAAACCTCCAACAAACATATTAGCAAAGGCATTGCCTTGAGATGATGTAGAATTCTGTGATGATGTCACAGTAGTGGTTTATTATCTATTTTTTTTCCTTCAAATCTTATGCTAAATAACTTCAATTTATTTAATGCTTATGCTTCTCTGAAGTGTGCTTGTATAGGGAAGGACAGAGTGCTTACTTCTGTCAATGGTTTAGAAGAAATCTACAGTTACCACATAGAGCTTTAGATAAGAGAAGAACATGTAGCCTAAACGCAGATCAACAAAAAGATAGAACTTCTGACTCTAAAATGAGTAATCATAGAACTAATTTGACTCCTTTCTATTTCTATTTCTAACAGATTAGGGAGCCAGAATGTTCCAAAAGGTTCTCCTGAGTCACCATCCCCAGCTGGTTCCGCCAGCCCTCTCAGGATCAATGAAGCAAATACTCAGCTGTAAATGTAAAATCTTT
This sequence comes from Tetrax tetrax, assembly GCA_009806455.1. Taxonomy (NCBI): domain Eukaryota; kingdom Metazoa; phylum Chordata; class Aves; order Otidiformes; family Otididae; genus Tetrax; species Tetrax tetrax. The sequence continues at coordinate 1,634,452 of WHYT01017932.1, forward strand.
TAACTAACAACTTTGACTATAAATATGCTGCTATGAAAACAGAAAAAAAAAAAAATATGTACAGAGAGGTGTCCTATGTCAAGTGCCTTCAAAAGACTTGATTTTAAAATACATCTTTTAGACTAAGGATTTTTTCAAGGCAATTAGGATCACAAAAATAAAACAAAATGTTAAAAAAAAAAATATTCAAGATCAAAACCATAAGCCCACAGCAGATCAAGTCCCTGCAGTTAATTTTATTTGAATGTTTACAGATTTTACAACGCCTTATATCAACAGTCTCCAACCATCAAAACATAAGAGGCAGATTCATTCCTTGAACAAAAGCTACTTGATCCTTGGCAGTATCTCTTCTCACCCAGAAGGAGGGTCTTTTACTATTGTCATCTTTCTATGATTGTAGTGCTGCCATTATTCTCAGAAAATGGTATTAGCTGAAAGGAATATAAATATTATTTTTACTACTGACCCTCAAAGTATATATTATGAGCTCACACAGACTGTCCTGATCCACAAGTAGTATTTAGAAACTTATAAATACCTGCAAATTGTTTACGTATGTGTTTTTTAAGGACAATAAACTCCAAAGCATTAGTAAACATCTCTTAAAAAGTATTTTCAAACATTTCTTTTCAAGAACATGCTATCATTTATAGGAAATGATAAATAATCTCTCTGTAGATCAATTTAAAAAACCTCCCAAATCAGAAACAACTCTGCAGCTAACACTAATTAAAGTTACTCCAAAATTGGGATTTACCATAAAGCTGTCATAAATCAGCTTGGCAGGTGTTACCAACAGGCACAGCTATGAACATGGAATAACCATCCTAAAGTCAATGGAGTTACTCTGGCCCAGCACACTAATCGCAGAAATTTGGGCCTGAACTGTCATTTTCTTAAATGTTTATGTAGTTTTACACCACAGAGAAAAAAAAAAAAAAAAAGAATAAACCAGATTATTTCATAAGGTGTAGAAATGTGACCCGGCTAAGTCAGTTGAAAGCTGGCTGCAGCTAAAATAGGAAGTTCTGCTTCTTCCTCACCTCCTCTTCCTCCCAGGCACGGGGCCCTGCCACTGCCGCCTCTGCTGGGCTTCAGCGCTTCTCTGAGCACACCGGGAGCTGGTTTCACACAGAAAACTCACCCAGCAAAAAAAAAAAGGCCAATGTATTTTAGTCACTCCAGTTTCCTGTGCAGTCAGATGAGCACAGGACTCAGCCGAGGGCGCGTCCCAGCCTGAGTAAGGCACGGTTTGGGAGAGGAAAGGGGAGGTGGTAAGGAAGGACAGGCAGATGATGCCACTCCTGATGGCAACTGGCAAGGCACTGCACTGGCCCAGCCTTGACCTCCAACTACACCCCTGCATCGGTCATGAAAATAACGCACACAACAAGAACATTTCTACTCGACCTTTAAACAATGTCAATTACAGAAGAAAACAATTTGAATGGAAATTTTCCTGTCCTGAAGAATTTAAAAGAAATTAAGATTTGTTTGGATATTAGCTGTACAGCTGAGTGTCTCCTTGAACTTTCAAATCAACCATAATACAGAATCAGCTACTTCAAAGATGGGAAATTTCACTCTACAGCTAAGTACTGGAAGCCAAAGGAAAAAAAAAAAAAAAAAAATCAGACGTCAGTAGCATCCACCTCCAAATAACCAAAATAATACTTCCTAGCAGACCTCATAGTGTAACCAAGATGTTTCTCATAATGGACATGTGCCCTCTGCAGTAGTTCAGGAGTTCATAGCTATAAAAAAAAACCCCTAATTTATTAGGGAACATTTGAACCTCAATGTGCTGTGAAAACATCTCAGTATCTATCTGCAAAACTGAATATTTAGTAAATAGTAAGTCTAATACATAAACTTAACATACATTTAAGGTGAAAAATATCCTATAGAAATGGCACCTGGTTACTTTATGTGTCTGTTTCTGCAGCATGGCGTCTTTGAAGTTACATCTCTTAAACTATCAGACAAAACTAGTCATAACTATTAACACCAATGACTCAATGTCCTACAGAACTACAAAGCAAATTCTGTTTTGCTTCTTCATTCATCAAGAGAACTGTAACTGAAGCCCTAGGTCCAAAGTCATCCCTCTTGGTGGTGGTGGATGAAGCAATAGCAGTGGCCAGCTTTCAGACAATAGACTGTGATTGCACTGTTAGCCTTATAATAAAGTCTTGTTTTGACTTGTGAATTGAGTAAGTTTGGTGTGGCAACTCACAGGCACATAATACACTGAAAATGTCAGAAAATAATTCCTACAGTCAGTTCTCTGGTAATAACTGCAGTTACTATACAACTCTCAGAAACTGTTAGGAGATTCAACAAGACACGCATTAACACATTCTGGGGTTATTTTCACTTTCTTTCCTCTCCAGTCTAAAAAACATTAGCCTTAAAGATGTCACATTTTGAAGCTTTCAGTGTGTCTCTAAACACTGTTTTAATTACCTACTTCTTGCCTTGGCAAACCACAGTTATTCTTTGAACTCAAACCCTCGCAGCCCCAAACAGTTCTCATTCTAACTTACGAACAGATGAGAGTAATTTTGCAATTACAAAAGTTTGAAGAGATTTCAAGCAGCTTCTGCTCCTCAATACTGTTTCAATCAAGAGCGGTATGAATCCCTGAAGCCCATGTTTATTTAAGTCGTTAGTGGTGGGGTTATTATACGCTGGGGTAAACTCTTGCTGGAGCCGATACTGCATACATAGAACTCTACCTGCTTATATATCAAGGGCTGAAAATCTTGCAGTATAACACTTAACACAGACCCCAGACAATTTTTTTATCTTGCATATGCCCACAATGTTGTAGTGAATTTTTCTTGCAAAAAGTATTAGTTTATAACAGAGCTGATGTTCATCATTATCACGACCAGTATCATCAGAATTATTAAGTGTTATAGCAGAATACACAGTTCATTACAGTACAGAATTCAGGATATACAGACCTTACAAATCTCCAAATCAAGACACAGAAAAGTGACTCAAATTTGCAAATTTGCTTGTACAGGTAGATGTTGCCAAGATCAGACTCTTGCTGAACAGCTCTCCATCACTGTCAGTCCCCCAAACTATTTGTTTCAAGGCTCTTGTTTCATATTAAAGGTTCAAAAGAGTGGAAGAGGTGCAATACGTTGAATAGCAGATCTGCCACATTAAAAATCTTAACACTTATAAATGGGATAAAGAATTAATGATATAATAAACCTTCATTGCTATGTAGCTATTTGTCCACTTAGCTATTCAATTAAACACGCTGAAAAACAATCAATGCTACACAAGATTGCTTTTCAGATGTAACAAAAACCTCTGATACAATAATCACTTCCTTATCAAAACTCACGAATAATGTGTCTAATTCTGAAATGTAGCTCCAGCATTGTAAACGCAGATAAACTCAGCTAAGAGGATGATAATATAGGAATTAAGATTTATGGGCATCATCAGGTAGATAACACCATTTGATGCTTTTAAAATTAAGCCTACTGAGTTATTCTTACAATATGTTAAGCTTCTTTCATAAATCAAATCCTTTTAATATTGTTCATACACGCAGTATTATGAAAAAAGCACCTGAAATACTTACACCATAAATATCAGTGAGCCCCAAGATATTCCTACACTCACATTTTAAGGGGTTATAGTCTAAACAATGATGTACAAATAAGCAGCAATATCACAACTCTGATGCTATGAATACATTACATGGCATACAAAGGCAATACATTGCAAATCTGCTGTAACATATTACATTGCGTAGTTGCGGGTAATCTGCTTTTGACTGGAAGCTATTTGAAAATTTACTGACAGAAATAAATCACTAAACCAGACTGTAAGTTTTGCATGTAGATAAACAGAAGTACTTAATACCCAGCAGTTAATAGACTTACAGGAAGAGCTCATTTGTGGGATTGTACTCCCTAGTGACTCAACATATAGAATATGTCTATTCATTATAATTATTTTTGCTGTTACCAAGATTAACTTTCATCTTGTTTGTCTGGCAGACAACACTTTCTTCACTTCCAAACATAAATTTAATTGTGGGATGCTCAGAAGACAAGTAATGATGACTAATACAGCGTTATGGTTTTTTTTTTTTGTATTTACAAGCTCTGAAAAATATCTTGATTTGACTAACTCTCTCTTGTTAATTTTATGACAATATAGTTTACAAGAACATATAGACACATACATAAGTTAGTTCTTATTTGTCTACTTCGAGCTGGATTCCTCCTGCAGGAGAACAGAAAACTTTTATAAATATGACACCTTGTTATTACAATGTTTTATATATATATATATATATATGCTCCTAAAATACTCTTTATGATTTTGTCAGCAAAAGTAAAACAGTAATTTCTGTTAGCACTTCATTCAGTGCTATGTTCTGTAGCTCTGTATTTTGATAGTCTGATTTAGAAAAAATCTGGCAAAGGATTTGCTCTGTAGAAGTTTTCTAATGTTGCTGATGGCTGATTAGGGACACTCATGAAAATAGTCTGCTACAGAAACCCAAAGAGTGACATACATATTCACCTGCCAGAGCACAGAAACACCATAAAACTCTTCAGTATTAGTTGTCTATTTTTTCAATACCAATATTAAATAACACTCCTTTGAGGTTAGTATTATGGCATGAGATATTCTGTGTCACAGTAACTGTATTTCAAACACACTTTACCAGCAAGATTTCTTCCTAAATTTCCCCAGAGTATTAACCTGAGTTGAGAGACCTGTATTTGACCCTTTCTTTCCCATACATGTTCATCACTAACAAGATTTGTGGAGGTCAATGGATTTAAATGAATGCAGAATTAGAAAATAATTTATTTTTATTACACAGCTCATTCTCATTCAAGTTTTGTTGCAGCAGTAGAACCAAAATCAAATAAAAATACGATTCAGGCCTTACAGGTAGCATGCTGAACTCTAACTATTCACAATACACATGCATTTTTAAATGAATAAAATGAAAAATGGAAAATTAGATACTATTAGTCTGTTTGATTTTCACATGAAGCGAGCCTGGAAGGAGACACACTAGCTTTTGAGTTCTGGCTACTTAGTAGTAGGTGAAGTGCCAGTGATCAGATTTTAAGTGCAGGCTCTAAAAAGAACAGAGAATCACGGAAGCAACCAAGATAACTTCATGTGTGGACAAAAGCATTTTTGGTGCACATGTCAGAGCTGGTGAGAGAGTGAAACTGTCCATGGTAGACTTAGTTATCTAGAATGATCTGGAAGAAACTGGAAAACATTTCTAGGTGGGCATGGACTAAACTCTGACCTTCCCTCGCCTAATAGAGAACAGGATGAGAACCGGTCATGTACGCTCACATGTTTAAACCTCACACATACACATATACTACCTAAAAGGTCTATTTTTTTGGACAAATGTACAGCCTTGCACAGCCTGCTACACCTAAAGCTGTTCTCAGAGATTGAGAAGTACAAGTTTATTTCACTTTCTGTTCTTAATTGACTCATCCATTGCACACATTCTGACTTGTTGACAACTCACTTGTGGTGTGGGAAACACCCAGATTTTTGGTTTCCCTTGTAACTTTGCTCCTTATGGGTTTTTTTTTCCCAGCTGGTTTCACTAGTTTATATTCCTGTTTTGCATCTCCTTAAAGCACAGGGATAGAAAACTACAACATAGAGATATAAAGAGAAAATGCTTGCAGTTCTATAATGACATATGTTTTTATCTCCAGTTTTATCCTAGGATTATTTAACAAATCCAGACTTCATAAACTAGGCAGGTGGACATTCAGCTTTTTCACTATGTACAAAATAGGCAGAGGTCCAATACTTTGTTCAGCTAAAAAATAAAAAGCAAACAACACAAGAACTTTCTCTATTTCAAACAAGTGATAACTGAATCCACTGCCTGCTATTCTACTTACTATCATTGCTTGCATTGTCCATATCTATATGTACTATGATTTTTTCAGGCTGAGTACTGGGCCCAAACATCATTTTCTGATAGCTGGCTTACACCAAGGATGTTCAAGTGAAGTCAAAGGCATCTTTCCACAATAAAACCGGTATACTAAAATTGATTACCCAGTCCAATATCTTTATCCCACTGCCTATTCATTCTTCAGATGCCACACATTCAACACTGTTTGGGAGTCTAGGTGATTCTTAAATAACCACTGAAAAAATATTCAGTAATGAGAATCCCCTGTTGTTCATCACTTGAAAACAGATGTTTGACACATCTGAAGTTCTGCTCATCTCTTTAGAAAAAATTGCAAAGGGTAATACAATTAAAATATAAAAAGTCTCTAATGCTTTTATAATTGTACATATTCTGTAGGACAAAATGTATCAGACCCATAATAAGCAAGCAATTATAATATACTTGTTATAATATATGGTAAGATTTATTTTAATTATTTGTAACTTCAATCATTATAAGAAACATCTTCTATGCCATGAGCTCCATTCAATTTGGCATTGTTGTTGATCTACCCATTTTCTGTGAAAAGCTGTCACAAAATTTTACTTACAAAATTGTTGTAGTATTTTCACTACACTATATTGCTGTATGTTATCGACAATAGCTGATTCCTAGGTATTCCAAAAGGGAGTATCCCCCTGCAGAAAACATTTTTTCTCAAATTTAGCTCTACTATAGCTACACCAAAAGAATGAGGTTAGACTTTCAAAGGGTACAATGTGAAATAAATTCCTATGGTCTCATTTTACAAGTATTATAGTTGACCTTCTTTTTATGTTGTGCAGGTTAAACTAGTTTAACACATCTGAAAGCAAGCCATCTGCTTTCTTGTCTCTTGCATATTTAAAGTTGAGTACGCTTATTAACATACATATGTTTTCATACAAAATTAATACTAAAAGATTTTTATTATGGAGCAAGAGTGTCTGAAGTCTTCTATTTCCATCAAGATTCCCTGTGAAGAAACTGTATGTAGTATTAATATGTAATAAAAAATATTTTTTACTACTACTTCATAAAGACACTTTGAAGACCAGAGAATACACCCGAATTCTTCCAAATCCTGAAATAAGTGCAATGGGAAGAAATGTGGCCCAGGGTAAAACAAAACTTACAGCGACCCAACTGAGGAACCTCTTTAGGTTCAAATTTGCAGTCTTTGTGCAAAATGCTATATGCCAGGCTGCATGTTGCACTGTTCCCTTGTCCAAAGACTACTGAGACTGGGTGAAATTTGCCATAATTGGGGGAAATCTGTAGAAAGGGAAAATTGGGAGATAAACAAGCTCTCCAGTAAAACTTGCAAAAGTACAAAGAAGAGCAGAGACTTAAAAATCAGATTATTTATGTTCTGATAATTCATTTCCCAGAAGCTCCTAACACAACAGCTTGTTGCAATAATTTTTGGTAACTATACTGGAAGGCAATGTCAAGTTTCCATGGGTGGTGTAAATTTGAAAACCCACCCAGACAAAACAGGTGTTAGCAGTCCTGCTGGGAGATATTAAGTGCGTTCTGCTGACTTGCTGTTACATGTGGCCTGTTACCTCACCCAGATGCAAGGCACATTCCATTTTCCTATGGAAATTATAATGCACTTCAGGGTGTTAAGCAGAATACACTGACACGCACACACATTCAGCTTAACTATTTTCTAACAAACTCCTCATTACTTGCAATGGAATAATTTAAGGAGCAGTTAAGGAAAGCAACTATCAGTGAACTATGTAACATTAGTCAAAAAAAAAAAAAAACAAAACCAAACTCAGTATTGCCTTTGCAATAAGAAACTATATATGCAAATTAAAAACTGATTTACTGGAGGCATTTGGGGAGAATTTTACCTTAGAGGATAATAACTACTGGTATGTAGAAGGCCTCCCAGGCAAAAATTTTTAGGAAATGATGCTGGAGTTATTTAATTATTAGTTATTTTTTTGAGGAAAGGATGATGGTGTTACTCAAGACTGAAATACCTTCTACTTCCTTTTCCAACAGATATTAAGGAACACGCACATCAAATTCTTCCAACATGCACTCCAAACACGAAATATGACCAGTAAACCCAGAAATGTGAAAACAAATTAACTTCTCAAATACTTGGAGAATTCAAAAGACATATGTACTGACCTGCTAATAAAAGAATGTATGAGGTCACTGTTGAGGTCAGAAAGTGAGCTGGGGTGTGTATTATTTTTAAGAAAATGCTACAGTGTGAAATGGATCCCTTTTGGCATACATTATTGTTAGTTCTGTCAGAAACATGAAAGCAACAACTGGTGCTGCAGGTTTTTCACCTAGCCCTTGACTCAGTGCTTGGAAAGCTTGAGGTGAATAGGAGATGATGTATAGAATGTCAAATGCAAGTTGTTCTGTGGTTTTTTTCTGTTTGTACACATCAACAAGTTAATGAATAATTCAGTTATTCTAAACAAAAGCATTAGTCCCAATAATAATTTTTAGTTGGCCAATCAGATCATTATGAACATCTGCTGGTCATTTTCATATAAAAACCAAAAAAAAAATCCCTCAATCCACAAACATCCTCAAAAACGCATAAGAGAAGACTGAAAAATTTTACTCTGTTCATCTATATAATGGTGTGATCTTGCTTCTCTTGTCTTCCTTTCTTACCCACTCTTCCTTCTGTGTCTTGTCTGCATTTCCTCTACCCACTTCTATGCACCAGTCTCTACAATAGACATTGTAAAGCACAAAATACAAGATGGTAATTTCTGAAGTGCTTTTGTGCTGCTACAATAGAAATTGTGACAAGAAAGTGTTGGATTTTTGACTGGAATATAGTGCTGGATTTGGCCTTTAAGAGACTCCTGGATTTGGATTAGAAAATCATGAAAGTTGATCATCATCATCTTGCATGAATTTCTAGAAAGTTAAAATATGACTCCACAGCAACATGGATCAAAAGAAAAGACTAGGCAAAAGTTCTCTTCCAGAATCTCAAAGTAACTCCCTACTTCAGTGCTCTCATCTCCACAGACCTGCTGCCACCGCCACCATGAAAGAGCCATACACATGCACTAAGAACACAAAATTGAAGATAAATACTACCTTGGGAGGACATTTTTTAAGGCAATGATAAATGGAACTCTGTTTAAACATGATGTTTTTTAAAGCAATGCATCACTTTAGTGAGCCTGTCTACAACCTTTTTTTAGTTATGCAACACTTCTGAATCAGCAAGATACCAACGTCTAAATATTTATGGAACTTGTCAACTTCTGAAAATTGGAGGGCTATGTGAAAATGCACGCTTCTTTAAAACAGAGGAGTTTCTCTCCACTAGGTCAAAAGAGAGTCTACAACAGAGTCTTCATTTACTAGATTTAATTAAACCTTTGAAAGCATTCCAGTTCTCTGCTTCACCGCCATTTAGTACATAGCAACTTCATTTAGCTCATCAAAAAAAAGCAGCTTTCAGAAATAAGGGCAATTACAACCAGAGACAGGATGAATCCTTTAAAAGATAAGTAAACAGGTAAACTATGGGGCATTTCACTGCATCTCTTGAACTCTGCAAATGGAATCCATCCAGATGCACTTTATGCCTTCTGAACCCTCCCTCTTGTCTACACCAGAAGTCATAATGCTACAGCTTGTGCAGGAGAGACACTGACAATTTGCTCCTATCCTTCTGGCCTTTTGATTTTGTAAATATTCTGAATTTTTAAAATTAGATATATTTTGCATATTACCCTGAAAAATATTTATAGAACATTGAGCTACTCAAAAGAAAAGTGATAAAAATACTTGTTATTAGCAACCTCTGAAAGCAGAGTCCAGAGTTTTCTGTAGGTCTAAAGTGATGTGGCTGGTCCTCCAGCGGGAACTTAAAGTCCTTGGGAAGATACATGCAGGAAAGAACATAAGTGACTCGTTTTCCTTTATGTTTAGTTTTCATATTACTGACTCAAACTGATCTAAGCCCTGAAGAAAAAGATTCAAAAGAAACAAAATCAATGATGAACTGATGCCACAGGTTATTAAAACTATTCAAATTAAACCAGACATCTTTAAAAGCTATAAGAATAACATGAAAGACTCAGATTCAGGCTTTCACTTTTACTAGTGTACCTGGGCATTGTATTTTATACCATGTTTAGCATAATAGGTCATGCTGTATATGTTCTCATACCATGCTTATAAACAGCCTTCACAGTTACCCATCTCTTTGCTATATGCTCAAAACCAAGGGAAGCATTTTTTACATTTTCTCAAGATCTTGTGTCTAGATTCTCAGTTAAGGAAAATAAAAGCACCTGGAACCACAGAAGGCAATGAAATATCTGCTCTTAAGCTCAATAGGACCAGGATTTTTTTCCTGATTTAGCCAAATGTTGTAGTAGAAACATCAGAAGTGCTTGAGCCTATAAAACGGAACCTTAAACACTTATTGCTTGTTGTCACTTCACTTCCAGTTGTAGTCAACGAAGTGTGAACTGTAGGAGGAAGCAATGTTTTGACTAGTTATCCAAGAGATTTCAAGTTTCAAAATACAGCCAGTATTACTTGAAAAATAGGCATTTACTGGGCTTTGGAGGGACATATATCTCCAAATACGTTAATTTATTCAATATAACAATATAAATCTTTCAAAATTGTTTATGCTAAGAAATCCAAATAGAACCCTTGTATATACAAGAACTGTGAAGACACTCTTGCAAACATATTTACTGTAGAGTGTTGCTGCTGATCTGTCCATGAACTAAGTGAGAGCTTTTACCAAAAAAAAAAAAATAATTTACAGTTATTATAGGGAGGAATTACTGAGAAAATCTGTGAGTGACAAACAGCCCACAAGACTGGGATGCTGGTTAGATAGTTATGTGTGCAGTTAGGATACACAAAACTGTAGCTATCTAACTTCATGAACTTTTATTTATTTCAGATGCAGATAGGTCTCAGCTCTCAAGTGTGGAAACCCTGGGACAAAGAAAATTCTTGTGGTACTTTTTCCCTAGAGGGAAATGTCATCAGTATGCTCCCATTGTAATTCCAAAGAAACTCTGAAAAATCAAGAGGTATAAATAATTTGAACAAGGTTCCAATTAGCTGACAATACAAGCCTAAATGAAGCATATTCCAATTATAGAATTAAAGACTGCCAAAAGCTACAAGCTAAAATACAAATATATTTCTATTTTAGGCAACTTTTTGGACTTTATAGGTTTGGTACTGGTCAGGATGCCACCTGAAAGAATTGCTAGGAACTGCATAGGTAAACAAATGTTTTAAGTTGATACAAATTCTTCAAAAAGCATAAATTATTTGTGGTCAGTTTGTGAGACTGAATACAATCAAGTACTAAAAAAAAAAAAAAGAAAAAAAAATGTATCTTGGACTCACTCTGAAACTGAACCCTGCCCAGACTAATTCATATCCAGACACTGAGCCAACTTAAAATAAGTTCAACTTAAAATAAGTATAACTCTGATTTATGTCATATGATCATCTGTTGATCATATGGTCAGCAGACTCCTCAGACTAGGAGTGTTTTAAATAATTCCTGCACATCAAAAAGCTGCCAAATAGATTACTGTATTTATGCTATTTATTTCTGCTGAAACAAAAATGGTTGTACTGTATTCTAACGATTTATGTATTAAGTTTCAGGTCACAGTGGTTTTAAACAGACAAGTTACATAAAAAAAAACATAAGAAGATTGTGTTAATATTTTAATTAACCTGATCAAGAGCCCTTATATGAGAAGGGATTAGTTAATGCTGTTGAAATAAGCAGCCTTTGTGATGACTTGCCTGTTCTCCTGCTAGCTTAAGCCACCTTACCTTTGTGTACCTTAATAGCATTGCCTGTAATACGGTCCTCAGCTGTAATAGTTTCTATTTAGAATTAACATCAGTATTTAAGTCCAGTTTAATGTTGCCAAAATCTCTACTAAGACAGAGTTTCAAGCTGCCTGATGGTACCTCATGCTATTCCAGATTGGTGAGATCCATGGGCTCCTGACAGCAGGGCAGGATGGCAGAGCAGTAATTGCAATCAATGAAAAAAAACATGACTACTCTGCACCCTGTCCCATGGCTGTGTACATGACTGTAGAAGACAGAAGATTTTTTTTTTCTGAGAAATCCAGCATGCTTCATTTTGACATTTCATGGAATAGATTGTGACCACAACAATAGTTCATAAATGAATACTGAAGGAGCAGGCAATGAAGTACCCTCTAATCCTCCTAAGACAATAACTGTAGATATTGGGGAAAGAGGAGGATGGACCAAAAAAAAAAAAATAAAATTGCAGTGTCACTTGTTCTTCCTAAGTCACCTCTCACATTGGCATTTTCAGAGCAGGAATATTGACCTGTTGGAGCACTGCTCTGACACAGCAGTTCATGCTCGTTCACATGTGCCAGCAACAGGGCATTGAAGGATAGGCTGTAGGCGGAAGGGATTTGCAACAAGGTTCAAAGAAGAGTTTATTCTCTGAGTATAATTACTGCCAAATAAAAGCACAACGTTAGAATGGTTAGTGCACATAAAAGCCAAGGAACTCCAAAATGGTGAGTCTGTAAAAGACACTGTAAAATCAAGCAAATTTGGCATTATTTCCATAAAACAGGCTAGCACTTAGCCAGAGCAGATGTGGGCAACTAGTGTTCCAGCAAAGATCAAGGGCAGAGTGAGAAAATACATCTGGACTGATCACAGTAGTTTCAGTATTCACCTAGTTTCTGTTCTTTCTCTTCATTTTCTAACATTGTAATTGTATCATATTCTGGAAGTAATGCAATATTGCTGAAAAAGCTTTATCTGGCATCAAATTTTATGTATTTTAGTTTCCAGCAGGAGAGCAGAGGGAGGTTGTCACGTCTTTTTTAATGAGTTTAACAATTACAAATGCAGGACAGGATAGTCTTTGTTGCCGTGTTGGTTTGTAATTAACACTCAGCGTCACTAGGACATTCCATGCTACTTCATTATTCCCCTGTCTTGCATCCTCTTTGCTATAGGGCCAAGCTTTGAAATACTGAGTATGTACAGCCACTAACAGAAGATTCACTGAAAAGCACTGTCACCTATGCATAACGTACCATACAATACTCCAAAAGTTTGACAATTTGTTGGACTGTGTTTATTTTAATTTTAAGCACATGTGAGCACCCTAACATTGCTAGTTACAATGCCTTTCCTTTTCCATTAATTACCATGGAAGCCATAACTTACTACTTTCTGGCACCCTCTGCTGCTTTACACATTACACCACACACAGCGTGTTATTGACAGTGATGTAGTTTCTGTATCCCCATTAAAATATCTTCTCAGTAGCTGGATTTCTCAGCCTAACCAATTAAAAGATTATTATATTCACACTTGGTGTGTGCCTTCATTTATTGTTTGCAGGTCTTGATGCATAAATCTCAACATTATGTTCAGTACCTCTTTTCTAAACTTAATCTGCAAGCACCCTATGAGTCGAGAAAGTATTCTGTCAACTCTGGAGAAGAGTAGCCAGCTCAGACTCTCACAGATGTCCAGAAAATACAAGACTTCATCAAAGCTCCCAGAATGTTGAAGTTCCCACAAACCTTCATTTGCAAATGAAAGGGAAAGACAGTGACTTAAATGCTTTTCAAAGTGAATAAACTCATTGAAGGTTCATGAGAACCACATAAGGGACTTATGCACGTCCATATGTGTGTGCACTACACACCAAAACACATGCCTACATTGGTTCTTGAGAATCTTGCATGTTACTGAAGCTGCAGAATTCACCATGTGTCAAGAGAAGCAGTGGCAGATTATCTTAGGAAGAAGAATGCCTGCGAGGCCTTGGGACTCCAACGTTAAGGAATGCTCTTTTGTGAAAAGGCTACTTCTCTGAGGAAATCCAAGGCTTCTCAGAGGTGGAACAAAAACTTTTCCTAAGTAACATGCAGCACATGAAACTATAAGACAATCTAAGCAGAAGTTTTGTAAAGGGAGTGGTTAGAAAATCTTTAAATAGAAGTAGGTCCTCAACTATAACCATAACAGAATTGGCATTTTGCCACGGTTCCAAAATAATCAGACATTTGATAAAAATCTAGAAAGCTGACAAAATCTCAAAATTACCAAAAGGCCTTGTTTGGATGTACTGTAAAATAAAACCACTTCACAGACATTGTTTATTTTCTTGTAAAGCTTAAATATGCATTTTTGCTGTTCAGCTAAACATCACGCGCTTTCTTCTCTATTTTTAAATCCAGTAAACATTCTAGACATTCCTAGTATTTATAACATACTCTCCCTATAGAAGATGATAAAAATATGCCATCACGAAGCACACATATTTACTGTAATCCTTCTGCTGCTATCCTGAGGAAAAAAAAAAGTATTAATGACTATAATCAACAGGTGCTTTCTAAAATGCATGTCATAGTCAATTTGTGTGTATGTATTTTAACTGCATATTTGTGTTATAACTTTTCAGTGCATTTCTATTAATGGAGGTTTCAAGGCCATTTATTTATGATCTCTTTGTCTAAGCATCTGTATCACAAATCTATATTTGATCAATTCTAAAACTTCAGGGAATGTTCACATGACATTTTTTTAGCAAAAAAAAACCCCACAGAAAATTGAAGAAGACTGAAACCTAACTACACATGGGAGGAAATGGGGAGACTGTCAACTGCATGTCTTCAAACAATAAATACTTCAGAACGTATGTTACCCACTAGTCTTCACGCATAAAGTACTCCAGTACTTAATCTCTGCATATCCTCCCAATACAGTTTAAGAGAACAAGTTTCTGATCAAATGAAATTCTGACAAATACAGTTGAGGGATAGGGGAGGGAGAAGTGATGACCGAGACGGGTAATGCCTCAGAGGCATGGAAGTACTGGCTTATTCCAGATATAGATTAACGGGAGAGGAGTTTCAAGGAATTGCTATGGAAAAAAAAAAATCAATTAAAAAAAACAAAAAACCACCAAACCAAAAAAAATCCCAACAAACCAACCTAAATGGTGTGAAGGGAAATACTTTCAAGCAACAAAAAGATCTTTTTGTGTTCATCAATCTTGGTCCACAGAACCAAAATGGGCATAACCCTAATCCTACTCCTAACCAAGCAAACCCATCCCTAACCTAACTTCTCAGTTCATAGAGACTGATATCATCACAGTTAAGTACTTCTTGTGACATGATTATTTCATTAACATCTAGATGAACTATTCTCATGTGATTTCATGTATTAATAGGGCAAGGAATTTGTAAGTCTAAACAAAAAGGCTAATAACTGCAGGCAATTTCTATTTAATGAATAATGTACTTTTTCCAGCCTAGTAAAATAATTCTGAGGATGTATTCCTGTGGCATTTTCTTTTATGACTTCAGACAGCCAAATGTGAGTGACTCAGGGGAATATGCATCTCACTGCCTGATGGAAGTGAGTAACTCTGAGCTGTTCTGTGAAGAGGGATTGTCATATATCCTGTGGTTCTTTTAATGTTCTCAGATCTTCTCTGGAAGCAAAGAGAACTACTTGTTTCACTACAGAATACAGAGGTCTAACAAAAAGCCAAACCAGAATAAAATCATATCCAAAAAGCAATGATTTGGCTGCCTTCTCCTCCCCTTCGTTTCCATGCCTGTAACATCCGTAGGCAGGATGGATGAAGTTTCCCATCCTTTATGGTCTACTAGATCTAACACTTGCAGCAATTCTCCCATCCTTTCCTTAGCTTCCTCTTTCCCTCACAGTAAAAACATGTTTGGTTTCCCATAAAAAGGCAACTGTTCTCTGCTTGCCTGTCCAGCTGTCACGCCATCTATATTTTCTTTTCTTTTTCTAGAGTTTTTAAAAATTTTAGAGTTTGTTCAAAAAAGCAGTTGGAATTTCCTCTTTGCCAGTTGCATGCTAAACTAATTTGCCTCTCATCTTACTCAAACTGGTTATGTTAATAACAATAATAATCTCTTTTCAGCAAAACATGGAACGAGAATTCCATCATCTTCATTCTTGAATGTCAACCACCTTTAACCTTACTTTTACAGAAATTCTGTCCTCTTTCTTTATTCCTTCCATTCATATTGTCACCATTTCCACAGCGTTTCCTTAGATGTACCCTCATTATTCCCTTTAGTTTTTTCTTGTGTCATGCGTCTCTATTTTTGATACTCTCATGTTCCATTTTTACTCTAGTCTTTATGTCAAGTTAATTGCATCTGCAAACTTAAAATTCTGTGCTGCTGAAGGAAATGTTACTTCCTGTAACTATTGTTCAGTTTGCATTGTATATTTACACTGTAGATATGGAATCACAGAATTATAGAATGGTTAGGGGTGGAAGGGACCTTCAAAGGTCATCTAGTCCAACCCCCCTGCAAGGAGCAGGGACATCCCCCAATAGATCAGGTTGCTCAGAGCCTCATCCAGCCTGGCCTTGAACGGTTCCAGGGATGGGGCCTCAACCGCAACCTGTTCCAGTGCTCTGCAACCCTCACTGTAAAATATTTTTTTCCTAATATCTAATCTGAATCTACCTCCCTCTATTTTAAAACCATTACACCTAGTCCCATTGCAACAGGCCCTACTGAACAGCCTCTCCCCATCTTTCCTGTAGGCCCCCTTGAGGTACTGGAAGACCGCTATAAGGTCTCCCCGGAGCCTCCTCTTCTCCAGGCTGAACAGCCCCAACTCTCTCAGCCGTCTTCATAGAAGAGGTGCTCCAGCCCTCTTATCATCTTCGTGGTCCTTCTCTGGACCTATATATCTACATGCATTCCTGTTAGCCAGAGAATTTTAAAATTCTGTGGCATACAGGATTACACAGAAAAGTCATGCGACCTCTATAAGGCATACACAAGTTTACAAAAAGGGTTTGTTGATGTCTAAAACAGAGAGGGAGAGTCCAGTCCTGAAGGTCAGCTTCTAAAATGGACAATATCAGCAGTCATCAAGAGCAACTTGGAGCCTTTTGATCTATTTTGTTGTCCAAACTCTGCCTTCATCAATAGGAATAGAAACTCCAGTGTGGACTTTTAATTAAGGCAGATCAGGGCCTGCTCCAGGAGGTAACAGGTCTCCATAAAGGGGGTGTATTTTACTTTATCCAAGGAAGCCCATAAGAGAAAATTCCTGTTGAACATGAACACGTCTGCTAATAACCAGTGTGCCCGGGTCCTTTGTAATGTACCTGGCAGAGAGGGAGACGTGCAGAGCAGAGGGGAATTTTAAGAGAATATTGGAAATTCCCATGCTGATTGTACAAAGACAAAAGATACGGCATTCAATCTGCATTGACAGGAAATTGACAGAATGGAGAAGAAATCATGCCTACCAGCCTTCTCATGGCTCTACACATGCTGTGTAGAAAAGGTAAAGGCCTTTATATGCTGGTTTTGAGGTAGTACATTGAAAACTTCTCTAGCAAGTAAAAGTATGTATATTCCTGACGTGGACATGCCAAATAGCCAATGATCTGGATTACAATAATCTAGAATATAGGTATTCTAGAAGAAGAATCTTGTCTTTTTCTCTGTTCCACATCTGAATACTCTCATTCAAATTAAAATAACCTAACTAGTTGCGAATGCGAGCAAAACACTTTATCCTCTTCTGATCCTTTCCACACAGTCCTTCACCTAACATCTGAGCATATTCTTCAAGTCTGCTCTCCTCCAAATACCCACACACAAGCTAGGACTACGTCTTGCAAATTCTTTCTATGTTACACAGCTAAAATCTGAGTTTCCCTATCTATAAACACAGGAAGCCTCTCACAGGAGCTCAAATTGTAATTACTACCTTTTTTTTTCCTTTGGCTTTTGATCACTTGCCTAGATACCATGCTGTGATCTTGTCATCCTTTTCTAAAAGTACTTTTATTTTTTCCCTCTTAAAGGCTACTTCATTATCAAATATCATATCCTCCTTGTCTACCACAGGGGACAGGGAAATGAGTTCTTGATTTTGTCCTGCCCATATTGTGAGAAGCCATTTCTTTTTACTACATTTTTAAACAGAGATTTGTACCAACTAAGGCTGTTCTCTCAGGCCTTGTACCAGGCTTTCAATCTCTTATGCAAACTGCATCTTCCTCAAAACAGAGCCATCACCTCATCATCAAGAAAACTCTGCATATCTGTTAACATCGCACTGGTATTATCCCTTAAGAGTTGTCACCCTTTTTAAGAGTACAAGACACCTTTTTATTCAGAACTGCAAGATTTTTCTGCAGCTTCACCATCAGGTTCACATTTTGTTCTCCAGAGTAACTATCTGCAAATTTTGCCATTTTACTATTCATGCCTTTTCCAGATCATTTGTGAACATAATTAATGAGTCATAAGCACAGATCCTTAGGACCTATGAATCATAGACTGTCTTTTTAAAAACTCTGACCAGTTATTCCTTGTTTTCCATTCCTAACGAGTTGTAAATGGCACTTATGGGGATCTTCAAGAAACAGTTGATGACTGATCCCCTGCCTGTAGATCCATCCCATGCTGCAAGTATTTCAACCAACTTAAAAACCAAACTTACTGAAAAGCTGATAAGCCCAATGGTACTCTTCCTTTTTAGAGTGAAATATTTTTACTTTTCTTACACTCAATCACATGGAACTGCATACACTCCAATTAACACACTTCAAGCTATTAACTTAAATTTTGAAAACTAACTATGCAAGCATGCACTGTGGAAATACAGGAATGAGGCTACTGTCTTATGTTCCTTTCATTTAAGCACACGAAACCTGCACAGCTGACAAAACTAGAATGTCTTATACCATTGCATTTTAATTAAACTCCCACAGCAGCCAGTTGTGAAATCTGTGAAGATCCACTGATAGCCATGGGGTGACAGTCAGGATTTAAACAAAAGGGGAGTCACTGCAGCAAGAAAGTGGTCTGCACATGAAAGGAGCTGGATTAGTTTTCAAAACTCAGATTGAATTTCCAGTTGTAACTGACCATATTTCTACACTTAGCCAAATTTCTGTATAAATTTCAACATCTCATGCTTGTGTAGAAGGCTCACCTGCAGCTGCTCGGAAACACAGTAAGTATGTCTTTAATCCATATACCTAATATCATCAACTGCAAGTAAAGACAGAAGATTCTTAAACACTTCAACATCATGCAGACAAAAAGAGCTCACATGGACCCACTTGACAGTGAACATAGGGATGATATTTGCAGGCTTCCTGGTCCTCAAAGTGCTCCATGTAACTATACCCCACACATTTTTACATGGAATTCTATGGGCCTTAGTAGAACCTACAGCTCTTACTTTATACAAAATTATCCTGTTTTTCACAAACAATTTTTAGACACAGAATGCTAATGACGATATTCTCATCCTTGGATATTGATATTCCTGGATACCGAGGGATGCTACTCAACCTAATACCACCACACCTAATAAACCATGTCCCGAAGTGCCACTTCTATGCTTCAGGACATGGTTTAGTAGGCATGGTGGTGTTAAGTTGATGCTTGGACTTGATGATCTTGGAGGTATTTTCCAACCTTAAAGATTCTATGATTCCATGAATGTCTGCCTAGCACATCACTGTCAGAGGAAGTCTGAAGGCAAGAGTCTATACTGAAGGGAAACATACATACTGTAGGGCAGGTATACTCTGTGGCACTCTTAGTAGTTCCAGTTTCCACCTATTCATCCTGTCCACAGGCTGACTGCCAGCTAAGAAGAGATCTGCATGCACCTCCTCCCCTTGCAACCTTGGCTTCCTCCAGAGAAAAACCCAAGCATATGAGCAGAGAGAAAGCCACAGCAGGCTTTGGGGGGACTACACGAACACAATGAAGCACACCTACCCAACAAATTACAACACAATGTCTACCAGTATACACATGGTCACTTTGTCCTACTTCAGCTTCAGGCTTCACACACCCTTTTAATTATGTAACAGAAAGTTCTCTATCACAAAAATGTTTCCTGATTTAGCAAAGATTCATTCACTCCATCTTCTTCTTGCTAAAGACATATTTTTTCTTCAGACTCATACAATACAGCAAAATTGCTGGCATTCTTATGTTTTTTTTTTTTCTGAAATATTTTCAATTTATTAACACATTTTAAAGGTATTATTAATGAAATCAACTACAATGTTGTAGAAGTGATCTTATTAGTGCTGCACACAGTCACATTCCCACTTTTTAACAAATACACGGCTACTCACTCAAAGATGGTGTCAGCTCTGCTAACTGCAGCTTTTTACTAAATGCTTATACCCGTCTGGCAATGCGCTACAGCTCCAACACCTTTTCCAGCTCCCTGATTTCCAGGATGTGGTAAGTAACACCAGTATTTTTATTGAACTCAACTCCCTCTGTTGGACTGCACCATTTCTGTATCCTAAACGATAAAAATCACCTTTGAAGCATACATTAGGCTATCCAAAGTGGTAGGAAAACTGTACCAAAGACAAGACTAACAAAAGGAAAAATAGCCTTCACTAAATGCATGTAACTGCATTAGGAGCCTTTTAATAAGAAGAAACAGGATTGGAAGAAACAGGAACTACTGGAATAGGTTGCCCAGAGAAGCGTGGAAACATTCAAGGCCAGGTTGGATGAGGCTCTGAGCAACCTGATCTGGTTGGAGATGTCCCTGCTCCTTGCGGGGGTGGGGGGGATGGGATTGGACTAGATGGCCTTTAAAGGCCCCTTCCCACCCAAACTATCCTATGATTCTAAGAAGGATCTCTTCAGCCCTTTAATAGCTATGTGAAAACCCCTGCTACCAACAACAATTAAGGATGCTTTTGTACATAGATATGTACGGCCATAGACAGTTATCACAGCAAGAGCTAATTGTAAGGAAGAAAAAGAACAATAAGACAACATCAATCCCTGAATGAAAAATCAACTTGAAAAACAATATACTTAAAATTTTTGGCAACTTTGAATTTATTTTACTATTTACGCAGCTGAAATCCCCATAAACTGCATGAGGAAAGAATAGAAACAGTACTTTTTTAAAAAAATTCTCAAGGGATAATACTGCAAATATCACCATAAAAGATTTTCAGTCCAATGCTTTTTTATTCTCTTACATTTTATCTGACTACCCAAGGATGGATTAAATTTGACACTCTCTATGCTTACTGTATGTTTGATATGATCTATTTAGAAACAAAATATTGGCTATCTTCCAGTAAATTTTTAATATATCCAAGAGGAAAAAAACCCCTGAATTCTTTCTCTTTGGACCAGTAAATAAAAATTTTATAACATATTTTCTACCCAGGACACTATTCTGCTTTTTCTCATGATGGGGAAACTTACAACAAAGAAACAAATAGCTTATGAAAGAAGCAGAAAAGAACTAGCTTTGGTTGTATCAAAAGTTGAAGGTCCCTTCCAACTCTAGCCATTCTATGATTCTATGAAAAGGTAAATCCTTGAAAGACCATTATCTTCTAAAAGAAAGATCATTCTAGGTTTCCTTATTTGATAGATTCATAGAATATTTCATTTAAGGAAAAGATAGAAATGAATGTGGTATTTTTTTTCATTGAAGGGCATGAAAGAGATTATGAAAAAAAAGGCTGAAGTGCCACAGTCCTCCCTGAATGCATAGCTGTGAAGTAAAAAATAGACAAGGCAAGACTGTATGACACTGTAGACAGACAATGTATATCATAATACACAGACTCTAAATCCTTATTATCTTTATTAAAACCATTCATAAGAAATGTCAAAATCTTTTTACCACAGTAGATTTACCAAACAAACAAGGAAATCTCTTGCAAGTTTCACTCTGAGATTTGAATATGAAATAATTTATTCCCCAATACATCTCAGGTTCTCAAAGTCTGTGTGTGACATCAGCTGTGAGAGCACAATGACAGCCATGAGGATCCTGGTAAAGCTCTGCATAGTTTCTATGCAAAAACTGGATGCTATTGGGATTCACAGGTTTTAATTTTTATGAACTTGGACCTGCGGAGCCAGTTGAACTTGTCTGCAAATACTGTATGTATCACTGCCAAGATGCGCACAGAGCACAAGACATTGCAATAGACCTAACTAAAAGAAAACTAAAAAAAGAAGTATTATATACATATTTAAAATAAACATTAAAAGATGTTTACAAATGTAGGTAACAGCTGAATTGAGATGCCTTAAAAAATCACTTGAAAGATGAAGCCTTTGGCAAGAGGAAAACCACATGGTGAGTGGAACAGAACTTTGGAATATTGGTAGTGATTAATTATGAATTGATATCAATATAATCTACAGAGAATATCAAGTGTTTCCAGCAGCAGACAATCCATATCAGTGCTCTCTAGCTTTTAAGCTAATGAGATGTCTTAGACATCACCTCCTGGGAAGAGTATCAAATGGCTTATGAATACAGAAAACATTTGTCTTTAATTGCAAGTTAGGAGAGCTAGGATCATGAAAACATATGTGGGAGAAAAGGGTGGTGGGATTCTTGAGGTTTATAACCAACAAATGTTGAAATGAAAGCAATGAATGAATGGCTAATGTGCATGCTGTTGTTGGTTTGATGGCTGATATTCTGACAAATCCTGACAGGACATATTGCTACATACTGGCATATGTCAAACATGTAAACTAGCTTTGACCACTGTTACATATTTTCTGCATATTACAAACACTCAAGGGTCCACTGCTACAAGGAGATGAGAATTGGCCTATGATTAACTGAGTGGGCTAACAAAATTGACTACTGCCAAGGGAAATTACCTGAAAATGCAAGAAAATGGTGCCTTCAGCTATGCCAGATCAGTGCACAATCCAAAGGAGACAAATAGAGAGCAGACTCCATACCTGGGGTCTCTGAGACGCTTTGAGAGGAAAGCTGACAAGTTTGAACAACTTTAGCTTCAGTACATTTTAAGTGGCCTAGCTCAGCCGAAGAAATCAGCAGTATAAAATTGGTATGTCAAATGGCAGGAAAATAATCTAATCAGATTGTAGAGATAAAACAAGAGTAAAGAGACAATCAAAGAAGGATGAAAAAATATATTCCATTTCTGTGAAGTTAAAGTGGCTAAATATGATGCCTTAGCACCGTGCAAACACTGATGTCTGACTATGTACAGGAGTGTTCAAAGCAGCTCATTTGAGACCCAGAGCACCTGAGACATATTCTTTGGCCTGGTTGAGCTGAGAGATGTTTTTAACAGGAGGAGGAAGACAGACACAAAGATTCCCACAGTACTGCTGCTGCAGAGGTATGCATTGACCATGCTTCCCCCAAACCTGCAGCGGGGCTAGAGATGAAATCCAGAATCCCTGTGCCACATAAAGATTTACCTGTCAACAAGGAACATAAACAAATGTTGCCACTTTGGAGATGAAAATGTTCCTGGAGCAAATAGTTCTCTCTGCAGCTTGGCTTTCTCTCACGGAAATGAAGCTCGATAGACATCAGAATGGTGGGTCCCTAAGCAATCCTAGATGGTCACTAACCACTTGCATAACCTCAGGGAATCATATCACTTTTCCACGCTTTTGTTTCTTCTTGTTTATCTTGTCTGTCTGGAATGGCAGGTTTTAATGTGATTAAAGTAGAGAGTGATTATCTCTCAGTCTGTGTGTGTAATATTAGAGTTCCACGCTGGAGTTCCCAGTGTTCTCAGTCAGGGCCACTAGGTGCTGCTGTAATATGAGTAATTAAAAAAATAACTATTATTAAGGGAATTGCATATATTCTCACTATGGATTGTTTCAAAAAGCCTGAAAACCAGAGGAAAAAAAAACCTTATTCTATTCTTTGAAGAACCAAAAGACTTGATTATTTGCATCATTGGTACTCAAAATTTTTCCTTTTACCTTTTGCAGCTTTGCAGAAAAAGCTGCAAATACTTTCCCCCTTTAAAAAATACACTGAATAAAGGCAATTTTTTTTTCTACTCCATTTCTATTTTCAAGTCCAGCTTCAGCAGTTTGCTATTATGCAAGCTCATCCAAATCATTACACTCCAAAATCCTTGCCAGCTACACAATTGTACACCTTATTCACATACTATTTGGATGTGAACAGAAAGGCGAAGTCCTCAGCGTGACTGGAACTGTAAATGATTCAGTAAATTCATGGTGATGTTAGATTTTCTACCTGTCAGCTCCATGGCCTTCTAAGGAGGCTTTATCTTATTAAATGTAGTTGACTAGCCATAAACACAGTAAAATATTAATAAGACTCCATATGAATCACAGTCACAAAATGCTTCTTGCCTGAGAGTATTAAAATGTCTTTAAGCAGCTGCCAGCTATAGCCCAGGCAGCTATATGACTAAAGTGCTATTTCTGAAAGTCTTGGAGTCAGTGCATGTAACTGGACTTTGCAGTGGACAATTCAAAAGGCTATTTATATTCAAAAATAATTTGGCAAGTCTTATTCATCAAACCAGTCTTCCAGACACAAAGACTCCACTTAAAAATTTGTTCTTGGATTTACTGCCCTTAAAAATGAAGTTAAATGAAATTATCTGGATCATCAGAACAGGTCTGCCAAGGCAGTTCTAGATTAATTAGAAGCGATGAAGTTTTGATGCTGGGCTACCTCATGACCCAAAGTTAGCAAGCACAGAAATGAAGTGACAAACACTAAGCACATGTGCAAAAAAAAGTACCAGGAACACTATATGAGAATTAGGACTTTATGGTAAACATGGGACAGAATATTCACAGTTTAAATAAATCATTTTTTAAAAGCATTTTAGGAAAGTGCAGAGGTGCCAACACAGACTAAAAATATATTTTATTCTTACCATTTGAGACTGGCTCCGGGGACAGCCATTGATATCTTCAACCTTTTCATTTGCTAAACAAAAACAGTGAGGAGAAAAGCAGAAGTAAACAACGAGATAAAACTTTCCTTTCCACCCCTTGGCCAAAAAAAAAAGACCTAAAAAACCAAACTGAAAAAAAAACCCACCAAAAACCAGAAGAAGAGCAGAAAAGACACAGCAATAAAATGCACGGGGTTTTGTTGACACAGAGCTCCTTTCTAAGTAAAGCTCAGTCGTACAGTAACAACACTCTTGTTAGCAGCAGTTGCTTCCACATGCCAAATCATGCAAAGGGGGAAGTGCGAAGGAGGTCGCTGCTAATTCTTCAGCCCCTGCAAAATAACTGCTGACATGAAATCTTCCACAATTGTCTTTCCAGGGTCAGGATACAGTTTCAAGGCATCCCAGAAAGTATGAGCCACTCCAACTAACAAAATGCACACATGGGAGACATATGGTTTAATGGAGCATTCATTTCTGACAATTCAAAGTGTGTAAGATACAGTTCTGGCCATTTAAAGTATGGTTAAACAGCCACTTCCAAACATGCTCACATAAACATATTTTTTAATTAAGACAAGGACGAACCACACAAATATCAGAGACATATGGACCCAGTCAAATTGTATTATTCAGGGTTCATCTTATTGTTAAATACATTCAACTTGAATTATATATTCCCCCACGCGAGGAGTCAGCTCGCAGTGCTTCTCTCAGCCCTGTCTTACCGATGATCTGGATGATTTCTGCTAGCAGAACTCCGTCTGCA
This sequence comes from Tetrax tetrax, assembly GCA_009806455.1. Classification (NCBI taxonomy): domain Eukaryota; kingdom Metazoa; phylum Chordata; class Aves; order Otidiformes; family Otididae; genus Tetrax; species Tetrax tetrax. The sequence continues at coordinate 1,659,976 of WHYT01017932.1, forward strand.
ATGTCCTGTTGCAAATCCTTGATCAACCGCTTGTGGCCAGATTTTGCTAGGTAGTGGTTAGCCCAGTCGGTGTAAATCTGCAGAGCAGAGGGGGAGGGCAAGGGGCAGAGGGGGAAGAGAGAAAAGAAGACAATAAAAATTCTTAAAACAAATGTTGGCTTCCACACCAGAACTATTCTAGATCACACTCCCATTTAAAAAGTCAGCACCACCAAAAGAAACAATTTGAACATTGAGTTTTTTGCCTTACCCCTCCCCCTGCCATTCTCTGTTTTATTTTAACTTCAAATGATTCAGGCTGTTTCATGAGGGTTCAAACTTGCTGTGACCAAGCAAAATTCCCCTTATGACTGTAAAGGAAACTCCTGTCATAAATCAATCACATCTACCACAATTCCACCTCCCACCGTGTTTCTACCTCGACGCACGCCCCACCACCAACATTTACACTCTGGGGCTGCCTAAGAGAAAGTGATAGCAGAGCCGTGCCCCTGTGTTTTGGGAAGAGTTCAGCGGGTTCTCGCTGATGATCCTGCATCCAGCGATGCCTGTGTGACACTTTTTGCAGTAATCACCACCTCCCGCCACACAGGGAGAGGTCGTTTGTCCCCTCGCCTATGGTTCAGCGTCCCGTCATGTGCAGAGAGGAGACTGAGAGCACCAGATGTACAGTAGTCTCATCGCTGGAATTAGAGTATATATTCTGGAAATATGCTCAGTCCTTTCTCCGCCAAAATAGGAGGAGGGGGAAGGGTGAGACTGAGCAGCACCAAATACTTAGCAACAGGCAGCACAAAAATGGCACTTGTCAACAAAAAGTTGAAAAGGACCAGCTGAACTATGTCCTCCAAAATAAGGCGGCAGTTGAAGAGTGGTTGTAAGCATTTAATAAGGCATATACGTACACAGAGAGAGCATTTGGTAACACCTATAACGTGCAGACAAGGGGAACCAGGTTCACGTAGGGTGAGATAAGAGGAACAGACACCTTCACATATGTACCGAAAGAAGAGTGCACCCCAAGAGGTGCTCACACCATCCTGTGGTGTCCCAGCCTGCAGAGGCAGCTTGGACTGGTGGTGCTCGGATGTCACACCAGCCTGGCTTCCTTTTGCAAGGTATCCAGGTCATCTCCCCCACTCCTGACGAAAGGACTTGTACAGACCCTCCCGCTACCACGGGATGATAACGCTGAGAGAAAGCATATATGTACGACAGTATCACTGTGTAAGTAAATATAATAACTAAGGTTCTTTCTCTGCTGAGATGATTGTTTGAAAATGTTGAAACTGCACCTCTTCCATAATAACCAAAACAATATGAGCTCACTTTATAAACATCCTTTTATTTAACCTCAGAGACCCTGGGGAGGAAGGGGTCAGAATCTCATTTTTTTTAACAGAAAAACAGAGGCCAAAGACATTAACTACTTGCTTAATTCACCAAGGAAATCTGTGGTAGAGCCAGGGCAGGAAAATGGATGCAATTCCCAGTCCAGAGTCTTACCTGGAGAACCAACATTCACTTTCCACCCAGCAAAAAGTATCACCACTCAGTCCATGCTCACGTATCAAGAACTCCTCCGCTATCTTACCTTTGTCACAGGTTTTCTCCCTCTTCACTAAAAGAGATAGAGAATTGTGACTTGTTTGGTCTATCCTGTTTCTTTTCCTACTCCTGCAGGTGGATTACCAGCTGGTTTGCCATAGCTTTCTTGACAGCCTTAGAACTTCAGATAATTCCATAGCATTAAACTGTGGAATTGGATTCAGCTCTCCCATAGCCAAAGGATGCTGCTGTTAAATGAGGCCCTAAATTTCCCTGCTACACCCAGAACTCCTGTGTTTTCACTGAGTGATATTTTTTTTTTGCTATTACAGGTGAGTGACATGAAAGGCTCCACTAAAATGTTTTTTAAAGCCAAGTGTAGCTAAGAAAGTGTTTCTTCAACTATATAACCATATATAATGAATACAAATGTGGAGTCACAGAATCATAGAATCATAGAATAATAGAATGGTTAGGGTTACAAGGGACCTTCAAAGGTCATCTAGTCCAACCCCCCTGCAAGGAGCAGGGACATCTCCAACCAGATCAGGTTGCTGAGAGCCTCATCCAACCTGACCTTGAACGGTTCCAGGGATGGGGCAGCCACCACCTCTCTGGGCAACCTGTACCAGTGTTCTACCACCCTCTCTAAAGACTGTATGAATATATATTTAGAACAGTATCAAATCAAGATGATAAAAGACACATACCACACTGATAGCATCATGGGTTCCCTAATACTGGTATTTCAACTCCAGTCATTCTTCTAAAGTAATGTCTCAGAAATATTCTCCGAGCTATTTCTATAAGCTGAATTATTTTCTATATTCCAATGAAACTGATCCACTGGAACATCTAGAATTTAATACCACTAATATTATTTTGGGTTAGTTTCACATTACAAATAAAAATAATTTACCAAGCATTTCCTTTTTTATTTGTCACACCCACACATAATCTGGTGTACCAATCCTAATTTTGACTACAATTTGAACTATCCTCTCACTAAGCAGCCAGGGTAATTTCATTCTAGCAGCTGCTTTGCAAGTATCTAGCATTCAAAGAATGGACTTCGCCCACCCATCCACCCCCTTCCTAATTTTCTTTTGTCATTAATTTAAAAGTGACAAGCATAAAGAATGTAAACAGTGTTTCGTAAACAAAAGTTGATAATCCACATCATACCAGTGCCCCCAAAACTTTACTGATGGTCTGTATTTGATCTCTATGCAATGATATAAAAAAAATACTGGGAGGGGGTCATGGTAAAAGAGGAGTTTTTTCACTTCAGAAGCATTCTAAGAAAAATCAAAAAGGTGAGGAGTTGTTGATGGAGACAATATAGCAAAGCAACACGCAGTTGGCAATGGAATGTCACATTTAATTTCCTCTCTTTCTGTAGGGATCACCACTTGCTTCTGTTTGCCCCCTTCCCCATAGGATGCCCTTCTCATTCATATCATTCTTCCAGGGACCCAAGCGCTCAAGGAGTCAGTTGTAAAAAATGAGAAGCATGTAGATAGACACATGAAATTATAAGAAAGTACACATGCCACTATATTCTTTTTACATTAAATTTTCTGACTCAAATATCATGGGAAATAGAGGCATCCTCCCCTTTGCAGTTTTTACATATCAATATAACCATGCACCTTTTAGAATTTTTATCTTAAACTCCTTGGGAAAACATTAAGCTCCAGTGTGCATCATAACTGACAATATTCAGTTCACAAAGGATAGAAATGTCATGCAGAGCAGAATATAAAAAAGCAGTAACTTCATGTAACAGTTGCTTTTTAGGGGTGCTCCCCTTTCATTGGGTGCTGAGCAGCAACAAGGAGGAGCTGTGCATGCTCCCCCTTTTCAGAACTAGCAATAGATCATTTTTTCTGGCACTAATTGTGCCGTAATGTTTCCCAAAAATCCTCTTATCTTAGATTTTTCTACGATGAGGCTACTTCAGAGAAGAACACAGGCATGAGGGTTAGTTATTGCAACACTTCCTCCCCGCTCCGCTGCTTGCTCCAGTAACCTTGCCTTACACACTGGGCCAGGCTGCTGACTTACTCATTTCCTCTCCAAGCTTCCTCTCCTACCACCCTGCTTTACAGGCACATCTGACCGGGGCGTATTCGACTTCAACGCCAGGCTCCGACTGCTGACAACGTACGCGAGAGCTGCTCTTATCTGCGACGCGGAGGATTGGTCTCGGCGACACGATAACGGAACAGACTGGATCCCTGCGTTTGTGTGGTCCGAGCCCCGTTCTGGCGCCTGAACCATTTAACTGCTTGCAACACGAAACAGGATTCAGCGGGGCAATCCGAGCTCGGGCACAGCCTGCTCGTGTTAATAACGGTTTCCCCCAGCATTCCTCAACAGCTCGTCATGCTAACCTTCAAGAGAGTAGAGGAAATAAACTCCGATACCCAAATATAGTTATGAACTTCACCTCGACACTTCACACGTAGCTGTAAGGAGAACAGTGGAGCTGCTTGGCAGGATCCATAATGAAACAATAGATTCTGTAACACAGTAGTTTAATGAGGTGAAAAAGAGAGGGGATCTCACAGGTTACTGCCTTTCTTAGAAAATGCTTTAATCATAAACCGTGTAATTATACATCAGGCAGTGCTATAATGCATCCTCTTTAAAATTAATACAGAAATGTTACCACCCACAGCCAATGCCAAGTGGGAAATGTCAGATGATTGCAGAAGTACAGTCAGCCTAATGCAATAATAATGCATGACACTTCGTTAGCATCTTCCACAAAATCAGCGCAACATGCTTTCCAGGCACAAATGAAATCACCCCTATTATTTTTTATTTCTGTAGATGTGGGGAAACTGAGGTACAAAGGCTTTCTCATAGATTTTTTTTTTTTTTTTTAACAGAGCTGGGAATACAACCCAAATATTCTGCGTGGCAATCATTTCTTCTATATGCTTTTTTATCAGGCAGTTTTATAAATAGGCTTGGTGGGAAAACGCATATTCCAAGAATCAGGATCCTTCTGCATATTTCTGTTTGTTTACTACAGAATATAGAGTTTCAGATCTGAAAATGGTCTCCTGTTGCTATCGAGAAGACAAGTTTCCATACTTAGAGTACGCCTCTGTCATTCCCTTATGTGCCAATGCTGCTGCTTAGGAAGAACAACAGTTGCTGCCAACTGAGTTATGCCAAGACCTCGTGACAGATTTCCATGCCATTTAGGACGATAGGTTATATTTGAAAAATATTTAAATATTTGTCTGCTATATGAAACAGTTTCCTTTCAAGATATATGGGAATAAACAGATAGTATCCAGTTCTCATCACTTGCCCTTTAAAATGCTCTCTAGAAGAGAACTGTATCTTCATTCATTAGCAGGAAGGAATTGAAATGCTGTCCCCCAGTGCTCACTCTCATGCCCTCTTCTGTGCACCACATCACCCTAATGCCTCTGGGGGTGGGGAGGCTTTTTAAGAACTCCATTTCTTTTTAAAAACTCCATTCCCAAAAGGAATCTGTAGGCAATAGCAAGCTTCCCACAGGTTTTTCTTTCCTCTTTTATCTTGTAGAAAAGAAGATTTGGAGAAATGGAAGAAAAAGTTATCTATTACGAAAAATGGACCTGGGTTGCAATGGTTCACAGCAATATACAATATCGCTTTTTAGCACAGTAGGATTCTGTCTTCTATTCTCTGTTTGGATTATATCAGTTCATTTAATAATATTTTTTTCTTTTAAAAAAAATTTGGGTTAAAAGAAATTTAAACTATTAAAAAGCCCTAACAGCAGAATTTTAGCAGTTAGCTAAAGAGGAAATATGGCACTGTTAACTTAATAAAGGGGCTATGTGACTTTCAAGTGTAATGTATTTACTCTGCTTAAAATGTTGCCTTTGGAGACAACTGATAGTTGATAGCACTTAGAGCTTTTCACCCACAGACATTCATTAGAATCATGCTTATAGAAGAAGAGATTGATGACTTGTTTCTGTTGCTCTCCAGTATGCTACAAAATGGGCCATAAAGGCTGTATCTCTATTTCCTGGGCGGTTTCCCAGTGTGTGGCCTAACCCAGCAGGGCCTACAGAACAGTCCCAGAGTCCCAGATGAAGAACACTTGCCAGAGAAGAGGGCATGAACACAACTCCATTTCAGCGTAGCTATTCTTGACTAAGAAATTGTTGGTAGCAAAACACACGTTGGAGTGTCCCTGAAGTTGTTTGCATTTATAAAGAGAAGCTGGGCAACCCATTGACTAGCGTTAGAATGGGGTGAGAAAATCAGATTGCAATGAGATGCCTTTCTCCTTCCCACTGCCTCTGGACTAAGGAAAACTCAACTGGAAGCCAGCACCTGACCTTTCAAATATTTTCTTATTGAAGGTTAGTTCTCTGGGTTGCAAAAGAATAATTTATTAGTTTCAGTCCTTCACTTAGCAAGGAAAAGGGCTAATCTTGGAAACAATGGTTCACATTTAGACTGCCATCAGAGACAGATCAAGCATCCAATTTATGTCCTGATTTAACTGACTATACAAAACACACTGCAACTCATTTGCTATACAGTAAAGCTGGGGTCTGGGGGCAGCACTTTTTGTAACATTAAGCAAATTGCATGAGCAAGAAAAATATTTACACAATTAAAAATATATGGCCAGAAAATGGAACTAGACTGACTTAAATTTATAGGCAAGATGGAAACCAATGCATTTCATTTAACAAAATGAAATGAGTATTAAATGGCATTCCACAAACCCTGTTTCTGAATCCCACTGAGCAAATGAGAACAATTATGAGTTAAGGAACAGAAAACATTTAGAGGGATACATACCAATTAACCAAAACATCAGAATCCCTATAGTACGATTCTATTTTGTAAATAGCAGCATGTATCCATCAACACTACTCAGTAATTTTCAGATAAAAACACAATTAAATCATACTCAACTAATGGCAGCAAAGAAAATGAATAGAAACAATACTCTTCCACAATCACTGGCAAGATTTAGATGGCTTACTCAGCTTTAAGGGGGCTGTTTTATATTTCCAAGTTTCACTTACAGTTTGTGATCTAATCACCCAAGTAAAATTTGTACTGACTTACTGTGCTCTCTTTCTTCCCATTTTTTTCCCAAATCCCAATTCAGAATTAATTTAATACATATGTTTGAGGCCAATATTCACCAATGGCGCAGGGGCAAGACTTTTGATGCATCTGTGCCAGATGAAAGGTAACAGTTTAAGCCTCTCTAAGTGTGTATTTCTGTGTAAGGTTAGCTAAGTAATTTCTATATTGGACAGTTAAAAATCCAGCTCTTTATAGAATGAGATAACTCGTTCATCCTTTGATAAGAATCATACTGATTTGCTCTCCAGTTTAATCATATCATTTTGTTCCTTGGCTTACTCCAGCTACTCTTCAGTCCTGTGCAATAGCACTAAAGCACCACAGGAAGGAGCCAGATACTCATCCAGCAGCTGCAGAGACCCCCAACCAAACAGCTGCTTCTCTGCAGGCTTCTGCTGCTGGGAAGCAAAACCTGTTAAGGGAGCAACACCACCGCAGTTATTAACATTGGCCTCGAGCTTCCTGAATTAACAGGAGACAATACTAAGCGCCACGCTGAGCAACCCTCCAAAACACCCAACCTTGAGACTTTCTGTTATAAATACTCCATATACTTGCCTGTACAACTTCAGAGTTATTTCTTATATGTATTTTTTAACTTCAAAGTACATTTCAGCATCTATTTAGTGAAAGTACAATAAAATACAGCTCCTATTATTCAATACAGCTTTTACATGGAACATTGATTAAAACTAATATCTCAGTTATTAGAGCAAGAAAGACCAGGAATCTCTGCTGAGCATAAACGTTACACCTAGAGACACCACTTGGAAGGTGAATCTGTCTTAACATTTTAGTTCCGATAAGGAGCGTGCTTCTAAAGGAAGTCTCCTATCACTTGTTGTGCTCTCTCAGATATCCTCTTCACATCAAGTGAAACAGAGAGCTATGAGCATCCTGAATGCACTCCATTCACTAACCAGCATTCAGTCCCTGCAACAAAACAAGAACTAATCCAAGCAACCCTTCACCCACAGCATGAGTACCTCAGAGGTGCTGGTTCCTTTGTACCAAACTGACTTTCCCCACAGAGCAACCCTTCCTGCTATTTTTGACATATGTGTGTCTCAGAAGTGATGGGAGAGAGGGAAGATATGATAGAAAAAGTTGTTGACTGTCCTGTATAGTGAGACATACACTGAGATGCTTCTGCAAGCTGGTGTGATGCTAGTAGTGACAAATATAAGGGAAGGACATGTTTTGGTCTTGAAAATGGTGATGTGTGAAGAAATTAATTTGACCAAACAAACAGTGCTAGCATTCTCTAAGACAAATAAATGAGCTGAAATATATGAAACTCCCTCTTTCTCTTATACGTGCATGCACACTTGAACAACATCTAAGCCTGCCTGAGCTTGAGTCATAGCTTTCTCTGACAGTTCCTGGCCAAAGAGATCTCCCTTGGAAGAAACAGGTGGTCTGTCCAAAGAAGGATGGATAAAAAGAAAGCCATATTTCTACTTTTCTGGGCATTCAGAGTACCAATGATGGCCCTCTGCATTAGAGGCCCCATTCCATTCCCCTGAATGAGCCTTCCTACACTTGAAGCTTGCATGAATCTTATGTCTCATACATATCTTGTTGCTGCCAGGATAAGTTTCATGACTAGTCCTGTGTTCCCTTTAATAAGCAAATCCGCAGGAGCAAAGATAAGTTTTCTGTAAAGGGAAAAAATGAACTGAATTTGTACAGGTTTCCTCTGTGGCTTACCAATATCATGACAACACAGAACAGAAAAAAAAAAAACTTCAGAACTGACTGAAAATCATGAAGTAATTTGCAGAACAAAAATGTATTTGCTTTGTTGATCCTTCTTTTGTTCACAAGCAATAAGCCACTCTTGGTATCAAGCAGACCACTCCCGGATGGAGCGGGCACATGCCTTAGCAAAGCAGCAACAGGGCTCCTCACATGGAGCTGAGGAGATTCCACTGTGAAACTACTCCAGATTTTCCATCAAAGCTCATTTTAAGGATTTATAACTTGGACTGAGACATTCTTTCCACACTGCGATTTGGCATTAAAGAACTTGGCCCAGGGATCAAAATAACCCTCTTTTCCAGCACTTTTTAAGTGTGGGAAGGCAAATTTCTGATACGTAAAGATGCAAAAATATTAAGGCATACTTTTGTTCTTTTGTTGCAAGAAAACAGTGGCAAGCAAGACCGCAACTAACTTTGAATACAAAGTCTTCATCTAGCTTGTCCTTTTTGAGGCTTAGAAACTGATTTGAATTGTCTAATTTCCTCTCATGTGGAAGAATGGCTTTGCAAATCAAAATAAACAGAATAAGCTGTTTGCTTTCTGAGCTACATATTTTATAACAAGACACTTTAACTTCTGCTTGATTTTTCTCTGGGCTTTGACATTTAAAAGTTGCTTGTCACCAACTCTATTATTTACTGTGAGGGTGGTGAGGCACTGGAACAGTTTGGTCAGAGAAGTTGTGGATGCCCCATCCCTGGAAGTGTTCAAGGCCAGGTTGGATGGGGCTTTGAGCAACCTGGTCTAGTGGCAGGTGTCCCTGCCCAGGGCAGGGGGAGTTGGAACTAGGTGATCTTTAAGATCCCTTTCAACCCAAACCATTCTATGATTTTAATATCAATAAATGTATTGCACATGCAGCACACTGGTCAGGTGCTAAAGGTACCATGACATTACTACGAAATAAATATGTTAATGATTTCAACCATAAGTGATCTGAGCCTTTTCTTACTGTCATTAATTTCTGTTAAAACAAGTCTTGTTGGTAAATGTGTGAGTGGTAATTGTCATGTGTGCGCAACCATTTTGCCTTCTGCTACCTAGCTGAAGCTTAGAGAAATGAAATTATGCTTACACAGATGACAGCCTATACACATACTTCTTCAGTTCAAGAAATGTAAACCAGTGGCTTAGGATGTGAAAGACTAAGGACACAGCTGACTACAATAAAAATACCAGCTTGGGACTTATTTTCCTTTGATCACCATTGAAAGCACTGCCTAAACTAAAAGTCTACCTATTCTGATAATAATACTTATAGTAGCAATCATCCAGCAAAACAAATGTTATGCATGAAATAAATTTTGCCAGATAGTAATTTTAAATAACAAAGAGAATATAATAATCTTATCATAGTTTTTGACAACAGAAGACTTTTCATCCCAAATGAGATTCAACATTACATTCTTCCTCATTTCTTAACAAAAGATGTGTCTCATATACAGCTTTTTTAACACAAGCAGACCTGGAAGGACCATATAATACAAAGAAAAAGATTCTAGATTCCTACTAAAAATGTTCTGAACATCCTTACTTTCTACTATAAAAGGGGAGATTTACCTAAACACCTCTAGTTAGGGCTCTGGCTGCTCATCACATGGAAAGAGGCAATCTCGCAAGAAGGGAAGTCCCTATGACCTGGGGAATGTATTTCTGCTGTGTTCAATCTGCAGTCTCCCATACAAATCTTCTAACACGCATCCCACCTTTTCACTTCCACTACGCACTTCTATAGGTCTACACCGCTCCCCAAAGTAACATCAAAGATCTGTGATTCATGACTCAAAAGTTTTCCACTTACAATTTACCCCTAAAGACAATGAAAAATGCCTCTTAGGCTCAGTGTTAAAGTAACAACCTAAAGATCTACCTCCGCCATACCCAGCTTACCAAAAAGAAGAAGAATAAACCTAGCAACAGATGATCATACCCCTTCCAATTAAAGAGTCTTTTAATACCAAACTAGAACATTCTTGTATTAAAACATATTGATATGTGAACTTCAGGTCTAGAGACCAAGGAAGGAAGTTTAGATAATGGATAATAATTAAGATGGATAATGATCTGAAGTTTATATATAGTATCTTCCATTATATCACAAGGTCATTTATGAAGGGTCAGGGCTCAGCTATTTAAAGATCCAACCTGATAAGAAATGAACTCAAGTTCTTTACTGAGGCTTTGAGGTAAGGAAAGTTCATAGCTCTGCTCATATGAACATATTTGCATAAGCACTGGACCCTATTGCTTCAAACTAGTATCCAAACTATGATATCTGTACCTCTCCTCATACAAACAAGATGCATATTTTTTGTTTCTTAATGTTTTATCACAACAT
>WHYT01017932.1:1670769-1692924 GCA_009806455.1 Tetrax tetrax
CACTGGAACAGGTTGCCCAGAGAGGTGGTGGATGCCCCATCCCTGGAAACGTTCAAGGCCAGGCTGGATGGGGCCCTGGGCAACCTGATCTAGTCAGGGATGTCCCTGCTTCTTGCAGGGGGGTTGGACTAGATGACCTTTGAAGGTCCCTTCCAACTCTAACCATTCTATGATTCTATGATTCTATGATTCTATCTTCCATTATATCACAAGGTCATTTATGAAGGGTCAGGGCTCAGCTATTTAAAGATCCAACCTGATAAGAAATGAACTCAAGTTCTTTACTGAGGCTTTGAGGTAAGGAAAGTTCATAGCTCTGCTCCTATGAACATATTTGCATAAGCACTGGACCCTATTGCTTCAAACTAGTATCCAAACTATGATATCTGTACCTCTCCTCATACAAACAAGATGCATATTTTTTGTTTCTTAATGTTTTATCACAACATGACATGAATTTTAGGGCACAGAGAGAAATGACTAGACAATGTGGGACTGAAAGCTAGAAACATTTCCAAGTCCTGGACATACATACAAACAAAAGATCTTGTCATCACTGACTCCAGGTACAGAAAAATGTCTTAAAACTGAACGCAAATCAAATGATCTGTCAGAGTCTACTACACACCTAGAATAGCAAGTGGTTGATATCTGAAGAAGAGAAAGCTCTTGAAACAGCTATGTGAAAGTGGAAGCTCGGCAATCAACTGCTATTTTTTCTTCCCAGCCCTTCCCCCATAGTCACCACCTGACATGTAAGTACAAATGGTACTATTAGTTTTAGGCATACTTTTTTTTTTTTTTTTTACTTCAAGGCCAAACCCATATCTCCTATGACACAAAACAGTTGGTGCTTTTGTGTTTCAGGTCTGTTGTCTGAGTCCTCATGACTGGCCCTGCATGAAGCACCCACCACCTTACTCCTCAAAGGACTGCTTGCTCTCTGCATCTGCAACTCTTCACCCACTGTCCTATACTTCCTTTTAAAATATCCACTCTAGTGATACCTCTGCCTCTTGGATAACACACTAGAAATGAAGGATAGGGATTGACTAGCTCACTTTGAAGGGTCACTGCCTCTAAATTTAATTAAATCCATATCTTCTACCTCCCACACAATCACCCCCTGGGACTAAAGGCTTCTGTAAAGGATTAGGAAGGGGATACTCTCACGGCAGCCACACTGCTATGCAGAAAATAATTCAAGACTTGGGAAGTTGTGAGCAGGAAGCAGAGGATGAAGAAGAAAGAGACTCATTGAAAACACAAACAAATAACTCTGCTGGCTAGAGATTACAGCACTCATTTGGGACAGAGGAGACTGTACTCCAGCCTCTTGGGAGGAGAGCCTTTCTGTATTTTGTCCTACTAATGTAAGAAAGAAATAGAAATTATCTTAGGAAAAAGAGCATTATGCCTCCTCTCAAATGAATCCCTAAACCAGGATCCTACTACCTCGTGTCCCACCTCCCGTTATGCTCATTTTCTCAGACTGTGGTGCAGGATGGCACTAGTGGCACCACTACCTCCTCAGGTAGCTCTGTCCAAGAAGGTTGGCACTCCAGGAAAGCCCGCACAGCTGCTTTAACCATACAGAGGCATGTGGAGTATTTCTTTGGGGGCTTCTGTTGACAGCTCTCCATTTAGTCTACTTTTTTAGAACAAACAAAACTGTTTTTTCTGACCTTTCCCAGTAACTTTCTAACTCCTTGATAAAATAAGGAGAAAAAATAATTTAATGATACTAGCTTTTTGATTATTTTTTTTTTTAACAGAAAACTATTATTGCCAATGAATAATGAATATTTCATTCTGGAACACTGGGTGGTTTTTTTTTTTTGCCAGCTCTAACTACAGTAGGCAGGTGCTTATTTCACCTGCCCTTTAAATAAACCTTGCTGGTAAGGTGCTTGACTCTGTTAAGCCAACGCAGCTTCTGAGCATTCTCAGATGTACAATTTCGCATCTGTACAGATCCTTGATGGAAAAACCTGGGATGGCTCTAGACGGACTACAAGTGCTGCCAAAATAGGCAGCTGCTGAGTGGGAGTTCTGATGATGAGAATGATGGATACAGGCACCTAAAATGCAAGTGAGGTATGTCACAGGAGCATAAAATCTTTGGGGGAGGAGGGAAGGTCTCATATTTCAGGAATTACCGTACAAAGGATATCTTTGTTAAAAGTTCAACTATTTACTACATTATTTAGTGCATAAAATAAATATGGAACAGGATAGTCCTTAAAACAAGTTTTTTCTTAAATTCTTGAAGTTGTTCTTGAAGGCCTCTCCTAACAGAGGATTACTTATTTTAGTATGACTTGTTGAATATTTCTCATGGAAATGTAAGGACAAATGCTTTGGTGGAACTTCCTGGAAGTATACAGTACCCTAATGCATTTTTATTCACTTTTTTTTTTTTTTAAATAATGTGTATATTTAGGAACTACGAGCTGGAGAGGAAAGTGTCGTTTGAAATTTTATCAAACTGATGTACCTGTCAAGTTGTGGAGTCCCATAGAAAAGCTTCTCAAACATTGCACCAGATGGCTTTATTTTCAGCTTCCTTAGGCAGGTTCATGTTACTTCACTATCAGTAATAAAATCCCATACTTACATTAATGCTTCTTTTTATGTTACTGTCATTATCTTATTACAGGTTAAAATGGTATTGGCATTATCTGACTAATAATTATTCCTTAGTCGCAGCAGTAAAACTCTTTTAAGTCTCACGCTCTGATCTAGAATCTGCTGAAGTACTTAAGTTTCATCTGTGTCTCTGACTGAAAAAGATGTTCCGTACACTAAAAGAAGAATGAGAGTGGGCAAATTGGTTCTCTAGTCTGTGGTTTTACAGTAAAACAATCCCAATTCAGCTACATGGATTTAAGTGAGTCTCTCCCAAAATATTAAGTATCCCTTTATTGTGTAGATCAATGTACTGTACTTCTTCAAATCCACAGCAATGTTCTCTTAAAAACACTTAGTTATACCACAGTCCAGAACAGGTGACTTTGGTACACGTCAAACAAACTTACAGGATTTGGATCCCCAAGGAACACTTTAAAATGCCTGAAAATACTATAGTAAAATGCATACTCTAGCATATGGATAGTAAAGGGTCTTCTATTGTAAGCCATTAAAAAATATTACATCCTAAAAATAGTGTTTAAAATGTTCACAATGATACTCAGTGATATAAGATGATCCTGTAAACAATTATCTTAAGAACAGAATATTTCAATTATTGGTGGTCATATGCTCCAAATTCCAATCACAAAACAGCCACAGGGATACAAAGGGCACACAACAATACTGCGTAATCTGCCTTGCAATGATGTTTAATGAAAAATATTGCCCACAGCATAAGGAACCTAGCTGAATTTACCTGATGTGAAGCAAAGGATATTTTAAAACTATGGCATGCACATATAATTGCATGTTGTCCACTCCGCAAAACAAATACTTACAAGTTTACCAGACATTTTTGTTTACATGAGAGGTTCATGGATGCCTTTTAGCAGTTACTAGATAAAACATTTTAAAAAAAAAAATTACAAAAAGAACCCCAACATACGCTTTGCATTTGGATGGATATTTTTAGCTTGTCTATGAAAATCTAAAGACCCAAGAAAGCCAGGACTTGGGAAAATTTCTTAAATCCACAGGTAGATAGCATGGTTATCATGTAATTGTTTTATCTATATATATTCCACTTATTGAACATACACTATATAAGCAGAGTTCATGAAGAATCTAAGAACTGAATGAACAGTAAAGGAATGTGCAGAGATACTATCAAAATTGGGGAAGGTGTGAGGACAACTTGTAGAGCTGTGCAAGTCCTCTGCTGTGTGTGCACATCCCTCTTGCTGTCCTTCATGGGAACATGCGGTGCAAACACCTCAGACAAGCTACGCCCTGCCCAGTTTCTTATGCGGTTTATTCAACTGACTGGACCATCTCAATTTGGCTCAAGCGGGCCTTTTTTGTGTAAACTTTTCAGCATCTCGGTTTGCAGGGAAACCCAAACACTTCTAAACAAACATCATGTATTTATTCACTCAAAGTCAGGAGGCAGAACAAAGACTTAAAGCAACAAACAGGTTTTTTTTTTCCGTTGCCTAAGTTTTCGATGTTCCTTGAAAGCATCTGCAAAGTCACTCTGGGCTGTTCTCTGTTCTTGGCTGGAAGGTGCTGACTCCTGACTTCAGTTTGCTTCCTCTGTCTCTGTCACCGTGACCATGGAGTTTTTAGGGAGTGGTGCCAGAAGCAACATGGCCTGCCCACCACAGACCTGCAGACCTGTCCACATGCCCCTCACGGGGCAAACGGCCTCTTAAACCCTGAAGGTGGTCCATGGTGAGCCTGGAGTTGCAGGGCCTCTGTATTCACCTCTCCTGAGTGAGGGGACTGGAAGAGCTCTGTCTCTTTGAACATCTGCTTTTGTAAAAAGCCTCAGCAACCTTTCAAAAATAGTATATATCCTATTTGTGTCCTGTACCTACTAGCTCTTAGTAATCCTCCTCTTTTCTAGCACCATCATCTTTAAGCTTGAGGATGCCCTTTGATCTTACTCTCTTCAGTCAGCTTTGGGAAAACTGCCCTCAGTTTGGAAAGAACCAAGACAGAAAGTATTTCCTAATAATTACTTCTCCTATTTTTGCATGAAAGACTATTTTTGCCATCACTTTGTCTTTGTCACTTTGTTCCTTTCACACATTTATTAAGGTAATCTGAGGAATAAATGCTATTTAAAAAAAAACCCTACAGTCTACCTGGCAGCAGATATAACAATCTGTTCAATGTCAAAAGCAGTAAACCACATGTAAATATAGAAAGTACCTAAGAGATAAGAAAAAAAAAACACAACCAGCAACACTTCTCATCATACTCCTGTCTGTGAGAAAGTTCAAAAGCTATGACAGTGCAGTAAGGACAGAACACATATATGGTCTTACTTTTAAGCTGGACTAAGAGTGGCTGTTAAACACTTTACTGACCTCAAAACATCTTCCTGTAAAATTGTTTTATCTTCTGTATGGTAATGTAAGCCTACTTACTGTATTATTTTCATCTACTTTTCACAGATGCCTTAAAAACCAGTCCACTGATTTCATGTAGGTCTGCCGTATGTTGTGTTATAAATCTTAGCACAAGGAAGGAGTATTTCATACTGTACCAAGTATCAAGAATTAAGAAAGAAAAATAATTAGGAAATAAGGTATCCTTTCATCAGAGATCCTTATATGAAGGGTTTCAGCACTGTTTTTTCCCTGAAGAGAGAAGGTTGGTATTTCTTAAGATGTCTCTCTGAAGATATCTCTAAAATAAGAGATAAAGTATATCTCTATGAGACAGTAAGCACACAGTTTTGCTTGGAGCAAAGGCAAATGCAAGGCTTCTCAGAGATTTAAATATGTTTGGCAGAATGACTTTGTTAAAATTGTTTTGGTTGAGATGATGGACAAAGAAAAACAAAAAAGAGCTGACTAGAAGAACGAGAGACAAAACTCAGGAACAGAAAAACCACTGCAAAAAAAAACCCAAAAATCACAGAATAACCTGAACAGTATCAATGCACAGAATAAATAAACATTTCCTGTTAATGGTATGGCTGGAACAATCTTGGGATATGGGCAAGGAAATTGCCCCAGATTATTTGGTTTTTTACTTTAAAGATAGAAAGCTGTCCTAAGTTCACATAAGGCAGAAAATGGCCTTTAAAAATCCCCCCCCCCGCCTTTTTTTTTTCTTTTGCTGGGAATAACCTACTAAGACCTGAAATTTTTACTAGCTGCTCCAGTCAAAGGGTTAGTGATGTACTTCAGCAAGTCTGTTTACCAGCAGACCGCCAAATGTAATCACGTCAAGCACAGACAAGATCCTCTTCACTCCACTAAGAATGTCCAACTGCAGCATATACTGATGCAAAAAATAAACAACATTCCTCTCCTCCCAAAGAAGTTAAAACACAATTATCTGTTTTAGTTCGATCTTGCATTAAAATTTCTGGGTTTTGGCCTCTTTCTACCTGTACCACAAGAAATCAGAACTAGTTCCATTGAAGACAACATATAAACAGAAGAGGGGGTTTTGCATTTAGGGTAGAAACTAGGGCCTGGAGCTAAACAAACAAACAAACCAACCACATCTCTCTTTGGCACTGTTGCACAAATGGAAGTGTTCATCACAGCTTATTGTAAACTTATGGTACTAATGAGTATCTGATGCCCTGTCTTGTTTGTGGATACTTTAAAAGCTGGCTTGTTTCTACATTGGATCAATTGCTTCCCTAATGCCATTCAAACCTTTCTGCTGCTCTCATCCCTTTTTCATGTGGAATTAGGTGGTATGAACTGCTTTCCCTAGCACTGTCATCTTTGCCAGGCATCAAAATCATTTCAAGGAAGGCAGATGAAGCCCAGCACTCCCAGAAGCACAGCAGAAGCTGGGAAGGGAGCATTGGGGACAGGGGGTGGCACTGAGGCCACTGGGTGACTCAGGGGAAGCACTGAGGTGCAGGACGTGCAGTGCTAACCGTGGTGGGAAGGAATGTCACCTCCCGCCCTCACATCACTCGAGTCAGGCATCCCAGAGCTTAATGACACAGAGGATGAAGGGGAGCAACAGCAGTGGGCGTTTACTCAGGAAGGGACCTCTGGAAAAGCTGGGCTGCATCCAGTAACAGCACATATTCTCAGCTCAGCCCTCTCATGCCCTCCACTGCTCCCAGCAGAGTGGCTCAGATCAATCAGTAAACTAACTAATTGCAATGGAATATATCAAAGAATATATACCTTGCATAACTATGCTGCAATATTTATGAGTTTTGCATAATTATTTATACATGCATATTATATTCATATATGCATATATGCATATTCCATACCAGGTTGTCTGGTATGGAAATAAATCTGGCTGATCACTTAAAGTCTGTAGAATTTAAGGACAGGATAATTTAATCCAAAATGCAGGCATCTAGCCTCAGGTGAGCCTCTAGTCTCCATCAGCAGTCAGTGCTCAGAGAAATAGGAAACGATGAAGCAGTTTAACCCATGCAGAAGCCTAATGGAAGAATGAATTCCTCTCCAAAGATGCCTCTCAATAACCACAAAAACAACCTAGAGGACTAGTTTAAATCAAATTCCTAATTTTTAGATGCTGAAAATTAGTGAGTTTAATCCCACCTGTAGTGCCCAACTATCTTTAAACTCAAACTTTTGACTCTGCAGTTGACTGTGGAGGCATCTGACTAAATATTTATAAGTGGAATAGGAGGATCTATGGAAAGAAAGAGTGCACAGCAGATCCCATTCCTCACAGTTTTACTCTCAGTGAAATCTATGTGAATTTATCTGTTGATTTCCACTGGGGCAAGATTGAACGGAGTACATCTGTTCTGGATTGAAGCGTTCCTGCAGAAGGACAGCAGGAATTTGCAAAGCAGGAACCTGTAGAGGTGCAACTATTCCAGGAGGGACACACTTATTCCCTAAGCAGACATAAAAACATCTTATTCGTAATAAGGCATGACATAAGGTGCTTTTTGTGATCTAAGTCCCATTCTGAGGTTTTAAATATGTCTTTACACCACACCTTTATGGAAGTGAAAACATTCTATTAAAGTTTCCAGATTTCACTGCAAAGGCCCAGTTTGCCATTTCTGTTTTAGGCTTTTGGGCAACACTAACTGCTTTCCATTCTGGACGAACACAACCAAGCTATTCCTATTCTACATCTAATTTATTATAGGCATACGTTAAACTTAGACCACCTTTTGGGAAACACTGAGATTAAATATCACAGCCAAAGCACCACCAAACTGCAGCAAAATTCAAACAGCACACTGTCAAGTGTTAACCTGACAGAGCATGGAAATGCAGTCAACTGCTTCTATCAAGATCAGCTTATTCCATCTATGGAAATAAAAAACTAAATAAGAGAAATAAAGTAACAGCAGTAAATTACTCTAGAGCTATCCATCCTTTCAATATAAAAATATAAACATGTCAAGCAGTATTAATACATTTATATGACATACACGAAGCACATACAGATGAACACAATAAATTGCTTTCATTCTCCTCTGATCCTGAGCCAGCTCTGTATCAGGCCAATATTTTGGCATTAATTAATGTAGCCTTAAAACTACTCCACCTTGTGCCAGCTGCCTAAAGCATCCACTAAAGCTCTCACGAATTATGGAGCTGCAAGCCATCCCCAGTTACACTGGGCCTACCAGCAGTCATGGTGCTCCATGGCCAACGGCTCACTAGACCGGTTGTCCTCCCCAGGGCCCTCACCAAGTGATAACCATCTTATCTGGTGCTAGCGCTGCTCTGGCTCCTGCCAAGTCTGACCTAAATTGTATATATCATTACTCATCTGATTATACAATAATGCAACCTTCAGAGTCCGGCACTGGGGGAACATATTGAGGGAAAGGGTCATACTTTGATGTAGTGTTTTCAGCTCCATTTAAACATTGCATACATACACAACTACAGCTGCTGGTAAGCTTTATGTTACTGTAAATCCTTGGTGAGAGAAAGGAAAGGGAATTATTAGTGTAATTAGCTGTGATCCATTCAAATATCAATGCCAACTTTTTGAACAAATCAATAATTTACTGAAAGAAACGTTCCCAGTTTGATTTCCTAGGACATTTGTTTCTAGGCACACATTTTATTTACACAAGTGAAAACTCCTACGAGCATGTAAAAATTACTACCTTTGTAGACATACTGTAGGGTTCTTGCTGTGCATTTGTTTGTTACACCGTGTACAACGAAACTGCATACAATTTGTGATTGCTTCTTGAAAGAGTCACTCACACAGCTAAATGAGAGTGAAAACTGGAAGGAGTACGACAAAAGCCACTCTTACGTGACATCTTAGAGTATTAGGAGAGTGGTGTATTTTCTTAGCTTGGATTTTTGGCAGAAAGAATCTGGAAAGGTTTATTTGGCAAAATCTGGACTCCATATATATTTTCGATTGCAGAGTGTTTCACGTTGGGTAAGAACTACATTAGATCGCTCACAGCCAAGGAGGAGGACGCTATGTCAATGTCTGCTTACACTGACAACTGAAATGTTTCAGATTGCTGGAAAGAATGGCACTATTATCCCAAGACATACTGAAGAGGTAACTTACTGACATATTCTGACTTCTGTTGATGTGCAGGTGTAACCCTTCTTCTACCCTCAATTTCCTTTTCAAAAGAGCAGCATCCCGTGAACAGCAGCAATTCCACTTGCTGCTGGACTCTCGTTCTGCTGACCGTCCCTGCATCCTCATTCACTATTGCTTCAAGAGCACTTTGGTTGAGTCATGTTGCACTTCAAAGCCACAGATGATTATAAAACTTTATTAATTCTAAAGGGACTCTTTCAAGAGAAGCTTTATGCTAACAAAATGTGTGGCATCCACAACCAGTTCCGAGCCATAGCATGTTATAAAAAGGTGCCTTTAGTCAACAGCATATATTTTCTATTGCAACTTAAACAATCCAGAATATAACCCATGACATCCTATTAAAAAATCTATTTTATTTTTGATACATAACATGCCTTTTTGCATCAGACCAGAATCAAACATCAAATGAGATAATCAGCTCTGTTCCACAAGGCTAAAAGGATTAATAAAGTAGCTAAATGACATATGAATAAATCTATTGACAAACCTCCCAGGACATACTGTGAGCCAGAATCTCATTAAAGATGGCGTTAAAATTTAGCAGAGCACCTGCTTCTCTGCTTGGAAAAAGTCAGTATGAATGCAGAGCAGCCAGAGAAAGGAAAAACTGCCCTAAACCAGGTCAGAACTGCTTTCTCAGCTCCTGCCTTTTAAATGTGAAGCAAGAAATCAGGCTTGCACCATGAAAGGGCCACTATAAAATAAAGAGATTTATCTCTGATTCGGAAGTATCATATAGAGTGTATATCGTAAGAAACATGTTTCATATCTGCATACTGATAATAGAAATTCAATAGTCTTGCCTTGTTAATTTTAACAGCAAAACAAGTAAAAACACTATCATAACGAGTAAAAGTTAAGCTTTTTGAAGTTTTCTGTTCAAAACCTTTACTGGCTTATAGTAAATGTGTAGTTTCTCTCAGCCTACTCAGCTAACAGGGCATGGTGTTTTGGCAGTAGGCAGAGGCAGACCCCCGTCTACTTTGTCTTTTCTATATTCCTCGTCATGGTGATGCTATTCCATTTGGTAATATGAAAATCAGCAAGTCCCTGCAGATGTGTATGACACTGTTCTGCCAGTCAGCGATCTTTTATAAGTTAATTTTAAATTAATCTTTCCCTATGCCAGAAATCATCGTTAATGGTAGAGTGAAAATTAATGTTTAATACATTGGAATGCACAATCCACTAACAGTTATACAGAGGACTCAAATTCAGTTCTGCCTTCCTACATACTGAGTACTCCATACATAGACTTCTACACTGATGATGCAAGTGGCACAATATTAGGAAATGATGAAAATTTCCAACTCCTAGAGGGAAGTGCTGCAGACAGGGAGATGAAAACCAAAACAAACAAAAACATTAATGTCGACAATGAAACAAACAAGTGAGATACACTTGTGGAAAGGGCGAAAAAGAGGCAAAAACTTTATGAAACATTTTCCAAGGAAAAATTCTGGCAAAAAACTGGGAGAAAAACCTATTGACTGGCTATCTGGTCCATCAACTAAAAAGCCCTCCTTGGTCTTTGAATTTGGTCACAGATCTGCACAGAACTTGCTACCAAAGTAGAAAGGGTATGACGCTCGACAGGCGCAAATATAATAGCATAATCAAATATAGAAATATGCTAATTTTATTTTTTGGGGGTATGAGGAAATATCTGGTGCACAAATATAACAGGTGAACATGTTGCTTTTATTTTCTTAAAATATGATGAAAATCCAAAGAACAGCAGCAAAGAATGAGCTGAAAATCCTGCTCTAGAAACACCAGGAATATATTATAATTTTAATACTCACTTACCTTAGACTTATGAAACTGTAATATCATCAAAACATTCATCATTTTAGGGGAAAGAAACCTTTTACAAAATGCATTAACCAAAACTGAAAAAAAAAAAAAAATAGCACGTATACACAGGTAAGAAATGTAACAGCTAGACAAAAGTGAACCAGGGAGAAGTAGAACTGCACATCTTGTCCCACTCACACCATCAGCTTTGTAGTTCAGTATGAAAAATCAGAACAGGGGGAGGAAACTAGGCCACTATGCCAGGAACATGTTTTTGATGAAAAACTTAGTCCTGTCTTATCCAATGGCAACACTCAAACACCTCTCAAAGAAGGCCAGATGTTAGTTGGAGCAAACTAACGACACGCTGTATATACTTTTAATCCATTGTATCTCTCATCATATTGGCAGTTTTCCCCTAAAGTCTCCACACTGCATCAGTCAACTCCTGACTGGAAGAGGTTCCTCACACAGTCAAATGACCCTGCCTCTTAAACAGCGGCTGTAACTACAAAAACTCCTGAGCCCTCCCCATCACTAACAGCACTTTGCCTTGGCAGCACGACAGCTTGAATTTAAGAGCAGAACCCAGGTCCTCTGCTTGGAAACCTGTGGAACCATCTGAACGTACCCACCTCATCCATACTTTCCCAAGAACAGCCTGCACCTTTTTGTCATTGAGGCATATCATTCATTTTGATTGCACAGATGTTCAAGGTAAAGTAAAGCAGAAGCTTTAATGCAAGGAGATTGCAAGGTCATCGCAGACGATGTGCATCAGATGCACTGAAGCAAGGTTGACAAAATCAGGAGTGGTACAGGGGAGGGAGCCTACATGGAAAACAACATCTGGGGAAAGCTCAGAGCATTCAGGTAAGAGAAGCATCCCATTTCCAAAGTTAAAGCTCAGGAATCTATACCAGAATCACTGTAAAAAAAAAAAAAGTGGCTGAAAACCCATTTTGTGCTAGTTACATTATTTCTACTCTGCCACCTCATACAATCTTACATGAGTTTCAAATTTCTTTCTCATCATACTGCAGGGCCAATCAAGATTTCTAAAAAGCTGACGAAGATAAAAGCTCAGTATTCTGTCTGCTACAAGAAGAGCAAAGGACAGTTAAACCATATTGGCTTAGCAAGGCGAAGGAAAATGGTTCATGAAACTTAATGCTCTTCTGACATCTGGAATTTACACTAAAAATTAACTCTGCCTCCCAGCAGCCTGCCCAATCTCTGTAGTTACACCAGCAAGTCCTTTCTTTTTGGCACCTGCTATGTTCCCCAAATGGCTCTTAGAGCCAGTGCAGCACCACTAATGAGGAGAAACAACTAGAGGATTTCATCATCACACTGCCTCTGAAATACATTTCAGAAACAACAGCAGCTGTAATGATTTAAACTATAGCACTCCCCCATCCCTGAGATCCCTGAGATTCTAGAAGCACCTAAACAAATTATCATGTATGTTACTAATTAAAGTACTAAAGCATCAAGGAGCCCTAGCATACTCCAGGATCCTCCATGCAGCTATATAAACACAGAATAAAAGGTGTTTCTTGCTTTAGATAGCGTTAGATCTAGCTACAAGAGAGACTGCTACATTACAGATGGATGGAAAAAGACATATTTAGGAGAATGTCAGACACGTCTACGCTCTAAGGGCTGGTATACTCAAAAAACCTGTATTTCCCTGGAAATACTCTTGAGGGGTATACATACTGTCCCTCAGGGCCTGAACCCTAGTCTCCAGCTGTGGTGTCTGCATGCTTCTCTGGCATTTAGTTACTAATCCATATGGCAAAACGCAGCATGATGAGGGAGTACTGAGTCAGGTCACTGGAACGGGGTCTCTACCTTGCCCAGGCAGCACTTTTTGGGCATGCACAGGGCAGTAATACGAGTCACTAGAGTAGACAACACTCACTGCATGTCACTCGCACACTGAACATCAGGTTTACTTTAAGGATCACATTCAACATGTTTTAACATTCAAGTCATACAGGCTTAATCAAGACCCTATAGCTTGTTTGGCCTGCTTAGAAGGCAGTTTTCAGGGCTAATAAGATAAATATAAAAAAACTCCAAATGGTTTACATCTTATTTCCTACCCAGTCCAAATCTTCCTCCTCTTGCTCCATGTTGAGATTTGAAGGAAACTAGTTCATACCTATTTTGTTGGGACTTAAATGCATAATGTATGTCTAGCTAAGAGCGTTCTACTTTTTTCCTATTGCTCACAAGAATAATTACCATGTATCTTTTAGCACATTAATCCTGTCAGCTGCTCTGCCAAATCTCATTCATGTTTTGTCTCATTTCTTTTGGATTATTTTTCCACTCTATTTAAATGCTATTTTGCACTCCTGAGAAAGACTGTCCAGAGTCTTTCCGACCGTGCTCATCATCTTTTGAAATTTTACCCATTCAGACTCCCACATCATGAGTGGCTTGGCACTGAACATGGTTTAATTATTATTTTAAAATACTGGCAATCGAAGCCAGAAAGGAAATTGATTAACATCAGTATGTCATCTAATTAAAATATATCTTATTTTTATAATCTGTCACCAAAAATTAACATGCTAGAATTCTGCTGAACACTCTGCTGCTGAACACTCTGCTGAGCCAATGCCACAAAGGAAGGGAGGAAACGGCATGAGGAAAACAATTGCATTCCTGCTTAAATAGCAAGTCTCCTGAAAAACAAATTTCTGAAGGTGCTGCTCTCTGAGAAAATCCTCCTCTTCCAGAGCAGCGGCTGCCTATCCTAGATCTAAAACACCAGCTGGTACACCATCTGAGAAATCACCACTGAAGCTGTTTATCAACAACATGGGAAAAAAAAAAAAGGTACCCATAAACTCTTTCTTTCTCAAAGGAATTATTAGGATGATTTTTATTTTTTTTTTGTGAAGGAGAAAGATCGAGTTGCCTGGATAACGGCTGCCTGAAATGAACTGCTTCAGAAAGAGCTAAATTATTCCACCAGTTTGTCTCTTAAAGCATGTTCCTGCCCTCCCTCCAGTGCAGCTGTTCATCCTTGTAGCTCTTCCATACTTCTGAATTAAGCAGAGACACACTGTGACTGTTATTTTGACTTTCTGCCAATAGCCAGAAAACTGGGAGATAGCAAGAAGCTGGATCCTCTTTTTCCTCCAGCCTGTAGTGGAGCTCTACCAAGCCCAGGAGCTGGGGTGAGACCTCTGGGCAACCAAGTGAGCGGAATGTGTGTGAAGAGCAGAGGAGTAAGGAAAATGCAAAACAATGAGAAAAAACTAATCCCACTCACTCTTCAGCAAGTGTTAGGCACCAGACAGTAGAAAAGGGCATTCAGGGAACAAAGTAAGAATAGGGCAAAAATCTGTGATTTAAATAGCCATAAGGGAGCTTTTATTTTTCTGCAACTCCTCCTCTTTGCTTACAAGATGTAATCCCAGTGGTGTTTTATGCAGAGAGAGCTCTGTGAGCTACCCTGTTTTTACACTCTTCTGAATCACTAGTCTCTACATGCAGATCCAAATGAATCCCAATAGGGGCCTCAAGATCCTCTTGCAAATCCACGGTTTACAAAAGAAAATGTTTGCAAGACTCACACAGTGAATGAGGTTAACTGAAAAGCAAATTATTCATGACTCAGTCACAAAATTAAACGCTACAGTCAAAATACACTGCTGTGTAAAATCAATACATATCTTTTCTGGGGGAAAAGAAAAACCCTCTATAATACAGCAAGGCAGTAAAGAAAGCGTGCATGTGCTCTGCTCTCAAGATCTGGCATTAGAGGTTGGTCTCTATAGCCGGATGTGCTGACCATTCACAAGCAAAGGCAATTACTATACAAAGGGGAAAAGTTTTATGATGTTTTGAGCTGTACGGATGTGTGACCAAACTTAATGAAGCACTGGATTATTTAGTGTGTTAAGAGAAACAGCTGGGTGAACCAGATTCATGTCTAATTAGGAAACAGTGTCAAGATTCTGTGCCTGAAGCCACTGAAAAATTATCTGCACAATTAATTTTATTTAAATTGCACTACGATTTCCAGACTTTTGCCTCACAAATTTTAAAAGCGACACAACTAAGAAGAATCCTACAAAGACTTCCAAGAGCTTCAGTTAGATGCTCAGAAAAATAGACTGGTCTTTTTTGTTTGATTGCAGAAGGTTCTTACCACTGGAGCAGAGAAACTCCACTGGCACAAGGAAGGGTAGCATGGTAAATGGGTGAGGAACAACCCCCAGGAGCAGGGACAAGGGTTCTCCCAGAGGAGCAGTGCCAGTTCCGTGAACTGGGAGGCTTCAGAGTCCTGTAGGTGAGAAGAGGATTTGGAGCCCAGGCAACAGTGGCTAGGCACCAAGTGGAGCCCTAGGTAATGCCACCCCAATCTTTCGCACCTCGGCCAGCCTTCTTGTTTTCTACAGTTCAGTCTTTAGTTCAATAATAAGGATTCTTAGCAAGGTTTTAACTTACCCAAGTATCACAGGCTCAGAGGATGTTTATTCTACCAAATCAGGGTGCCTAAAGCTTAGTTTTGACTGCTTTCTTTTCCACTCCTGGTGTGGCCCTACCATAAGGGGCTAAGATCAACATCGTATCCTAATTCTCACCTGTGGCACTTCCTCTGTCTTCTCATCCAAGTTTCCAGACCCTGCTTGTTCCGTTTCTCACTCACCCATTTCTTTAGCCCCAACTTTCTCCCAACCTCAGCTTCCCTTCTCAGTACAGCTCTGAACTACAACTCCTTCATTATATCAGGGATGCTCTTTCCCCTGTATGTCACCCTAGGCCTGAGGAAGAAAAACCTTGTTGCTCAGGGCAGAGTTTTAGTTTTCTCAGTGGCCGTGTCCAGTATCACAGTGATTCCTGATTGCTGGGAAAAGCAAGCCCAAGGACTGGAGCATGTTCAGTACAAGTATAATTCCTGGTGGTTTATTTTCTAAACTCCAAGTCTGTGCTAAGCTTGTGTGAACTGAGACTTTCCAACGCTCACATCCTGTTCGAATTTCAGAAGATTTTTCACAGGGAAGGAGTGAAAAGTGCTTTCTTGACCCTCCAGCAATCCCTTGCCAAATTTGAGTATTCTGCTCCAAAATAGAGTTGTTGCAGCTTCTTAGTGAAATAGTCATAAAACACTTATTTTATCCAGTACAGTAATGCCTGTCTCCATTTCAACTTAATTCTTACAAATAAATGAAATATAATTGTATTGATACTCTTTTAAAACTTCTGCTTAAAGCCAACACCTGCCTAAAAAGTATTAGTCCATATGTTTAAAATTGACAGACTTGAAAACAAGGCCTTGTGATGGACAGAGACGATTCACTATCCTTACATCTTTCCCTATATCTGGAAGATTGGCATTGAATTTAATTGCGCTCTAGATTCTAGATCCCTAAATCACATTGAAAATCTGCTCACAAGCTTTACCTGAGCTTTATTTCTCTTTGGAGATCTTATGGCATGTATGGGGGATGTGACTGTCTCCTCAGTGGAAACAAAGAAACCGCTTATGGGGTTCTTGTCTACTTTCTGCAGTTCACTTAAAAGGGTGGGTATCTCTAAACGGTGAAGTCAGTGAGAGACACTAGTCTCTCAGAGACCCCGCATCCCACCCTAGGACAGTTGTGTGCAGACGTTCAGGGAGTCTACACAAGCAGATATCTCACCTTCAGGACCTGACTATTAACTGCATCATCTGTCTGCAGTTATAAAACCTCTGCCTGAAACAGAAATAGAATCGGGACTAAAATCCACAACATACTAACGGTCCAGCATGCTAATTAGCTAGCTGGAAGGAGGAACAATAATAAATAATCCCTTGAATCGGAAGCCATATGTGGCAGAAGCACCCTGCAGCTGCTGGGCAGGCTCAGGGGAGGCCCCAGCCCAGGCCTCCAAGCAGGGGGGAACTGCACCCTCCTTTGCTATGGGGTCTCTGGCATCAACACTGTGGTGCTCCAAAATGGAGCGATATGGTCCCAAAGCATAATCCATAGTTCAGCAAGAGTATTTTATTCATTATGTTTTAAGCATATAGCATGTAGGGTGGGTTGTTTTTTTTTTTCCAGCCAAAATACAAGTTATAATTTTCTCCCAGCTCCAGCAGACCACAACCCGTATTCTAAAAATAGGGCTTCTTCAAGTTTCTCAAACAACTATAAAATAGGCCTATAAATGAAATGATTGCCTAAGTAAAGTAGCCTTCTCAGAAAGCTTTCTTTCCCAAACGTATTTCTTGCATATCTATTCATAAAGAAAACATCCCTCAAAAAGATGTTCTCTATTCCTGTAGTGGGATATGAAAGGCACCATAAGTTCTGATTTTCTATGCATGTAGATTACCTGCAGCAAGAAAATCTACCTGGAGTCAAAAATCATGTTATGGGCAAGTAAACTGTTGTAACGAGCTGTGTGGGAACTTCAGATGAACAAACTGGCCTGAGGAAAAAAAAGTCGTCCTTAAGGAGAATGAATGAAGAATGGAAACGTAAGCAGAGCTAGGCAAGCGTACACTTTGAACTCTTTTGAAAGCACAAGAGGGGAAAAACAACAGCCAGTAAAAGCCCAAGAAATACATTAGAGGAATTTGATTATTACTGGAGAAGTCACTGAAGCCATTTGTCAGCTGACATGAAGCCTGCTAGGATCCTAATGCACCGCCAACTACTTTGTACCATGGAATGACTTACAAGGGACTGGGAGATTCTAACAACAGCGGGTGAACAATTCCTTTTCAGAGAAAAATACGCTGTCGTTTCACTGGTATCATTTGTTTTACAGTACTCACAGTAACCTCAGCGTTCAAACAATGCTCCAGCAAAAGCAGGCATGAGACTTCAGGCACAGGAAGGTTTGGAGTTTGTTTTTATTCAAATAGTCAGCAGCACTCAGACTCAGTGTATTTGCATCTGTTTTCCTGTTACGCTTTTCCTTCATAATAACTGCTTTTCATTTTTTTTAAAAAATACAGCAATAAAAACGGAAATTCCATAAAAGCTGTCTTCTTTTATATGAAAGTAAGGGGGGAGGGGGAACCACAAAACCATATGGAAGTCAATTAAATGCTTTATTTGTTCAGCAAAAAAAAAAAAAGGGAGTGTGTATTTCCTGAATTAAATTTGTTTTCATTGTCCTTCTGTGGGTAACTGTTTTAGGGAGATCATATACAATGTCAGTCCTCATTCATGACTTTTCAAAATAAGAGACTGTATTCTGCAGGTACATGGTTTTACAGCTAAGGTTAACTCCTTAAAACCCTTGCTTCATGTTTACAGTGATGTAAGTGGAAACAGACAATGTCCTGTTACAATTTTGGCAATGTAGGTCCTATATAATTCTCAACAGTTGTATAATAATAGCTGTGTAATTTCTGTTAGTAAGTGAAGATGAATCCTTAAGGGAAAAGGTTAAAATATTTTGTTAAAATTTTTAATTTTTTTTTAAATATCCACAAATACAATCTGCATAAGTGGACAGTTTGGGATAGCATTAGATATAGGACCCTGATGAAGAAAATCTGTCAAGAAAACATTACTTTCAGCCTGATCCACTATTGGAAACTGCAAGTGATACTATTATGAAAACTGCACAAATCTCAATGCACTAATTATTTCCTCTGGTCTTTATTCACTGGATGCTAGACATGTAGTGTTGTTATTAAATATTCACTATTTCTAATTTTAAGGTGATTTAACAGAGAAACAGGTCACTAAAATCACTCCTCTATTGCTTTAGCATTTTCCTTTCTTAACCTTTAGACTTTCAGCTGCTATTGGTCCTTTGGGACTCGAAACAATAAAATTTCACATGCAGTCACCTAGCACACTGTTAATTGCTTAAAAATAATATGAAAAGTAATTAATACCTACTGCTGCTTAGATGTTCATTAGAATGTTCTCTCACATATGAATGTATACCTCAGAAAGTGCAATATATACTGTAATTATATCTTCCTGTCTATAAGTATCTAGGAGAAAAGGAAGAATGGCAAATGTTTATCATAAGGGAACCACAAAAGGGAAGGAAGACAAGGTAGCCTGTAAGTATTGACATGCAGTTTTAATTTACCTGTACAGGATAAAATTGGTATTTTGATGACAGTACCTGTAGATAGAATGTAAAAGCAAGAGAGGGACATAGCAACATAGGATTAGAATTTATGGAAAATCGGAGGAAGTGATAATATAAGAAATACTGATTTGGGTTAGAGAGACTCATAGGCAGCTTTTTATCCAGCATCTGAAGACCTCAGAGGACAGTGCTTTTTATTCTGCACAAGTAAAAGAAATCTGTGCTTGATTATTCTCTTTTAACAAATACTCTGGCATGTTTTTAAAATACAGAAATAACTGCTTATTACTAATTTCCAAAGTTGGATTCCTTAGGCATTAAATTATCACTATATTCAAGTGAGCTCAGAGAGACTTGTGCATTGCTCCAGTTTTCAAATACAATGTTGGAAGAAATGTGAAAGTACAAAATCATCAGCATATTATCTTAAACACAACATCCCAAGTCAAGCAAATTAATTACAAACATTCAAAACAGATTAAAAAATTGAGATAAAATGATAAAGAAAAAATTCACCTTCAGACACTGAATTCAGTATCGTTATTTACAAATTGTATAAACTGATAATATCTTTCTTCAAATTGTCTATCTTTGGATGCAATAATGTAAACACATATAATAGGCTCTTCAAGAAAAGCTGAAAGAGCAGAATACCAATCTAGGAACTTCAGACAAAGAATATGATTTACTTTATAAAAATGGAAGACTCTGAAAATTGAAATGTTTTAAACTCTTCTGAAGGGTGGGGCAAGTGGGGAGCTTTAAAGTAAACAAAAACCTAAGCTAAACCATTTTCCAACTTAAAGGGCTTATGTTAAGGCATATGTCTAGGTGCCCTAGTCACATAATATGAACTCAAGTACCAGCAACAGGACACATACTTATACTAACTATGAATCACACTGTTCTTTCAAAAATACTCCATTGCATGGGACGATCAGCTGAGCAAGCCAGAGGAGATACTGCTGGAAAAGGGAGCACATTTAGAAGAATTTATGGCCATACTGAAACCGGTCGATTGAGACCTGATTTAGGAGCACTTCTGGGCTCCTTGGTGACATTAAGCTTTCAGCAATATCTATAGTTCTAGCCCTGACTTCTCTTTTTATCACCTCCCAGAAGTTAGCTAAATTCACCCCATCAGAAAATGCCCTATCTGTAATCTGTAAGAATACAGATCTTCTTATCTTAATTGCTTCTTAGCTGGATCCTAGAAACACTATTTTACTATGCATGAATATTTCAGCAGTCATCAAACTCTACCTGGGAAAGAGTAGTAGAAAGAGCACATTCAGTAGTATAAGCTACCTGTAGGAGCTCATCCTCCTAGATCCTGACTTTTTCATAGAATCATAGAATGGCTAGAGTTGGAAGGGACCTTCAAAGGTCATCTAGTCCAACCCCCCTGCAAGAAGCAGGGACATCCCTGACTAGATCAGGTTGCTCAGAGCCTCATCCAGCCTGGCCTTGAATGTTTCCAGGGATGGGGCATCCACCACCTCTCTGGGCAACCTGTGCCAGTTTTGTAGTAACTTTGACAAAAGCTGCTATTTAAGACTTCATTTTCAAGATATTCCTGATCTCAGTTTTGTAGAAAAAAGTTCTGTAAGAAGCCTTTGACTAGCAGATAGGACACAACTAAAACTACTTTAAGAAGAGAAAAACCTCATGTGTACAGAAGCCTAAGTCTTCTTGGGAACCAAGGCACCTGTGTGCCACTGCAGGGTTCGGAGTCCCAGTTCTAAAGAGTATGTTTTGATAGGAGTCAAGTCCTGCAGTGAGATCCGTAAGTTTAAAGAAAGTTAAAACATTTCATTAAACCTCATAGAACATTCTCTGATTCCCCAATAAGTGAAATTTACTCCCAGCACACTGTTCTTTTAACTTTTTTCAATCCAGCTGTAAGTTTAATTTAAGTTACTAAAATACTGATATTTTTCAGTTTCTCTTTCTTTGTGTTCTCTTAGAAACATAATTAGATTCAATAACACCATGGTAAATTAATATTAAATTGCTATATTTATGCACATAAAGCCAGAAAATTAAAATAAAAATTATTAAAGAGATGGGTAGCTAAATAAAATATCATACATCCATGTGTGTGTGAAAATTCTCTGTCTTTCTTTAGATTATATAGGAAATAATAAACATGCACGTAGGAAGTTAAACCACATGGATAATTGAAGAAACATAGAGATTTAAGTGACATGATATGGCACAAAATGGTGTCTTGTTCTACTGTTCTGTCACCTGCTCCTACAGCTATGTTTGCCACCACTAGCCTTCCCCAAAATTGGATAGCCATTGCCCACCTTGCTGGACAAAAAGTAATTCAATACAACAGAAAACAGCCTGACAACCAGAGGGAAATATTTATTGAAAAGTTGGACAAGCTGAATCAATTCATCAAAGAGTCTGGCAATCACCAGCACTGGCCAGTGCAGGAGAAGAGAGCATGTGGCCTGGAGCAGGAATGGAGGGAGGAGAAGGTGAGAAGCGAGAAGGAAAATGTCCTCTCCATAATGAAGTATCATTTCTGCTTAGCTTTATCATCAAACACTACTTTGGGATAATATTATGTACTTGCTGTTCTTCTTCCTAGCTTCAGACTACCTCTGAAGCAAGGTTAAAGGACAAGCCAGAAAGTATAAGGTACTGGTAAGTAAAAGCTTATGTCCTCAATGACAGAAAAACATCATAGAAGAATGTATTAGCAAGGAAAATGAGAGCTCAGCAAACAGCATAAAATATTGCAAACAGCAAAGAATTCTGTGAATAAGATTTAAATTGTTGGGCTTATATATATGCTCTCTCTTCTTCACTGCCACGTATTTAAATACAGGCTTTCAGAATACAGAATGACTATTACTTGTGCATAAGCTTTAAGCCCACACCTTCTTTCCAGTTAAACTGGAATGCTCACTTTGCTCAGATCTTACATATTATTTTTTAAAATGAGAAAAAAATCTAATTAAAACCAGCTAACAGTAGCTGTTAATGTAACCCCTGTAGACAGATTAGCATCCAGAAGTGACAAAAATGTTACCTTTCCCCTTCTGATCCTCACACTGTAATACGTCGTTG
>WHYT01017932.1:1703492-1738703 GCA_009806455.1 Tetrax tetrax
TATGGCCATACTGAAACCGGTCGATTGAGACCTGATTTAGGAGCACTTCTGGGCTCCTTGGTGACATTAAGCTTTCAGCAATATCTATAGTTCTAGCCCTGACTTCTCTTTTTATCACCTCCCAGAGGTTAGCTAAATTCACCCCCTCAGAAAATGCCCTATCTGTAATCTGTAAGAATACAGATCTTCTTATCTTAATTGCTTCTTAGCTGGATCCTAGAAACACTATTTTACTATGCATGAATATTTCAGCAGTCATCAAACTCTACCTGGGAAAGAATACTACAGCACATTCAGTAGTATAAGCTACCTGTAGGAGCTCATGCTGCTAGATCCTGACTTTTTCATAGAATCACAGAATGGCTAGAGTTGGAAGGGACCTTCAAAGGTCATCTAGTCCAACCCCCCTGCATGAAGCAGGGACATCCCTGACTAGATCAGGTTGCTCAGAGCCTCATCCAGCCTGGCCTTGAACGTTTCCAGGGATGGGGCATCCACCACCTCTCTGAGCAACCTGTGCCAGTTTTGTAGTAACTTTGACAAAAGCTGCTATTTAAGACTTCATTTTCAAGATATTCCTGATCTCAGTTTTGTAGAAAGAAGTTCTGTAAGAAGCCTTTGACTAGCAGATAGGACACAACTAAAACTACTTTAGGAAGAGAAAAACCTCATGTGTACAGAAGCCTAAGTCTTCTTGGGAGCCAAGGCACCTGTGTGCCACTGCAGGGTTCGGAGTCCCAGTTCTAAAGAGTATGTTTTGATAGGAGTCAAGTCCTGCAGTGAGATCCGTAAGTTTAAAGAAAGTTAAAACATTTCATTAAACCTCATAGAACATTCTCTGATTCCCCAATAAGTGAAATTTACTCCCAGCACACTGTTCTTTTAACTTTTTTCAATCCAGCTGAAAGTTTAATTTCAGTTACTAAAATACTGATATTTTTCAGTTTCTCTTTCTTTGTGTTCTCTTACAAACATAATTAGATTCAATAACACCATGGTAAATTAATATTAAATTGCTATATTTATGCACATAAAGTCAGAAAATTAAAATAAAAATTATTAAAGAGATGGGTAGCTAAATAAAATACCATACATCCATGTGTGTGTGAAAATTCTCTGTGTTTCTGTGGATTATATAGGAAACAATAAACATGCACGTAGGAAATTAAACTGTGGCTGTTAAACCACATGGATAATTGAAGAAACATAGAGATTTAAGTGACATGATATGGCACAAAATGGTGTCTTGTTCTACTCTTCTGTCACCTGCTCCTACAGCTATGTTTGCCACCACTAGCCTTCCCCAAAATTGGATAGCCATTGCCCACCTTGCTGGACAAAAGGTAATTCAATACAACAGAAAACAGCCTGACAACCAGAGGGAAATATTTATTGAAAAGTTGGACAAGCTGAATCAATTCATCAAAGAGTCTGGCAATCACCAGCACTGGCCACTGCAGGAGAAGAGAGCATGTGGCCTGGAGCAGGAATGGAGGGAGGAGAAGGTGAGGAGGGAGAAGGAAAATGTCCTCTCCATAATGAAGTATCATTTCTGCTTAGCTTTATCATCAAACACTACTTTGGGATAATATTATGTACTTGCTGTTCTTCTTCCTAGCTTCAGACTACCTCTGAAGGACAAGCCAGAAAGTATAAGGTACTGGTAAGTAAAAGCTTATGTCCTCAAAGACAGAAAAACATCATAGAAGAATGTATTAGCAAGGAAAATGAGAGCTCAGTAAACAGCATAAAACATTGCAAACAGCAAAGAATTCTGTGAATAAGATTTAAATTGTTGGGCTTATATATATGCTCTCTCTTCTTCACTGCCACGTATTTAAATACAGGCTTTCAGAATACAGAATGACTATTACTTGTGCATAAGCTTTAAGCCCACACCTTCTTTCCAGTTAAACTGGAATGCTCACTTTGCTCAGATCTTACATATTATTTTTTAAAATGAGAAAAAAATCTAATTAAAACCAGCTAACAGTAGCTGTTAATGTAACCCCTGTAGACAGATTAGCATCCAGAAGTGACAAAAATGTTACCTTTCCCCTTCTGATCCTCACACTGTAATACGTCGTTGGCACAGCTGAGTAAATGTTGTGAAGCACAGCACAACAAATGCACGCGAGCAAGAGGGAACAGCATCTATGTGTATCCAAAAATGCACACCAATTAAATGGGAAGCCTCAGGGCCATCTCTAACTCCTTTGTTTATATCTTTTCCACCCAATTGTTCTCTCTCTGGCTCGTCTGTTAGAAAGGACGGGATGTAACCCAACAGATGACTAACTGTGTACAATCAAACCCGTTTTGTTGCTTAACTCCAGCAACTGCCATATGTTATTTCTGAATCCTAAGGACCCTTGTCTTTAGCTCTCTGGCTGTGGTGACCCACAGTATTAAAAAAAAAATGTCTCCTCTCTTTTCTTGAGCCAAACAACAATTTGCAGTGAAAGGCAAAGATCACCTTTGATAGACAACTGTCTGCAACAACCGAAATGTCTCCTAAATGTAATAGTAGAGTTTTGCTCAATGTTTAGTTAAAAGTCACTGTTTCAAAGCATGCTGAAGTAAATGAGAATTTTTTCAAGGATTTTAATGAGCTTTGGGTAAGACCCAACTGTTTTAGGTTACTGACTTCTATAGCTCTACAGGCTTCATTTGATACTCAGAAAGAAATACTCAAAGTTACTTAATAGTCATATACCATGTAAACAGTGATGCACCCTAAAACACAATACTCAGCTGGTTTCCATCTCAAAGCCCAGAAGCTTATAATAATGCAAAAGCCAGGTGTATGGCACTTACCTAAACTTAAAGTGTCAGATCTAACTTCACTAAAACAGCCCAGCACGTATTTTATAACAAAGTTATAAAATTTGATATAAGAAGTGGTAATGGCAATCTTCAACATCTAAAATGTATTTTGCAGGGTTTTGAAATTAATATTTTTTTTCCATTAGAGAGTTTTACAGATGGACCTACCATAAAAACAGCATTCTTGTACCATTATGTCCATTGCTATCAGTTTTTGGTAAAGCATGCCATTGCCATGTGAAATGAACTATTATTTTTGCACTGTTATATATGATACCATTTTCTGACTATATGTTTATTATAGCACTGATTTCACCCATGGTTTATAATTTGATGAGCCTTCAGGGTCACAGATCTACCAACCTTTACTTCATGTTTCCACATACACTCATAAAAAGGAGCTTTAGGCTTCTGTGAAACTTCCTGAGAGACTGCAATAGAAATAACTGAAAGCACCCACTTGCATTGGATATCTAAATTCATTTTAAAATTTAGTTGAAGCTTTAAACACAATGACCTAAGCCTATAACTTCTAATCCAACACAGAAAATCAGCCCCTTTTCTATCATATATCTGCTTTCCACTGGCAGACTGCATCTCACTGCACAAACGTAAAATTGAGCCAGATCAGAATCACAGAATTGTTAGGGTTGGAAGGGACCTTTAAAGGTCATCTAGTCCGGCCCCCAAGACGAAGACCTCCTCACGATCCTGAAAATGTTATAAATTATCTCAGGTTCCAGTGAGCAAGCTGGAATTTAACATGCCGGCAAGAACACTGAACTGCTGTCTGTATGGTATCCTATACATCTGTTGCTTTTTGAAGTAAATCCAAAATTTGGAAGTCGCTGTATGGCACTGTACACAAATGATTCAGTCAAGCCCCTTAATTTCTTCACATTGAAATCTTTCACAAGACTGTACACTTTTCCCTAAACAAGCAGGTATTCCAGCCATATAATTTCAGCATTTCATGTCCCTGAGTGCAAAGGTATCTCTATTAAGATGCTGCAGTTTACATCTCTCTCTATAGATATGGGGTTTGAAAAAGTAAGGTCAACTTAAAGACAGGTAAAGTATCTGTGGGACTTTCATTGCTATATTACAAATAGGAATTTGTAAGTAATTGGGTTGGCAAGATCTGGCAACACTACTATAGAGATGCAAATCATTAACTTCTATGTTGCTGCATGAAAACAAGGCAAGGACATTTGAGTTTACCATTTTTACATATCCTATTTTTAAATGACTCTAGCAGTCATCAAAGGTCTCTGAAGTCTGAAAATGTGGAATTTCTCTGTTTACCCAAAGCACGCATATGATATGGAGAACAGCAAGTTTCTTAATGATGACTATGTTAGCTGCCACTGGCAAAACCATCTCTTGGGTCAGAGGACAGTTTAGTCTCCAAGCTTATCTCAGTCACTGGCCTCCTTGCTGTGATCTCCAGCAGGGTATTAATTGGTTCCAGTTGTAGTGTGGACTTCTGAAATATCAACATCTGTTCACATGCAAGACCACACACTTACCCTACATAGGCCATCACATAGCTAGTTACGACTGATCTGGACTTAAACCTAATCACAGCCTCCTATAGGTGAAAGGCTTTATGCAGTTCTCATTAGTTTGACTTTCCATTAATTAGTGTTCTCCATTAATTCCATTTAAATTCATATTATTAATTTATAATTTCCCTTATTTAAACTTTTTTTTTACGTATGTTTCTTTCTTGAGACGTATTTTTGAAGGGATTTTTCTGGAACACATTCTCTGAGAATGTCTTTAAACAGAGTTAGGAAGATAATTAAAGCACCAGACAAATAAGAAAACATTAAACTGAGCTAAGTCGGGAATGTCCAAAACCAATATAATTGTCACTGATAAATGGTGTATGATTTTAAACCTTACTTAGATACTAATATAAATTTTAAAACAGTTTTTCTTAAGAGCGTTTTGACTGGGAACTAAGGGGCTGTAGAAATCAAACTATGTGCCCTTTTGCACTGTTTAAATGAATTGATCTGCAGATAGAAATGAATGTATGTATGTACAGTAGATGTACAAAAGAATGCTGTCTTCAGATATACGATTATAAGGACCTAGTAGCAGAGATGTTTCTTAAGGGATGGTTTGGAAGCTTCTGCAGGGGCACAGACCTCCTTTAGGAATAAGTGGACTCCTCCCCCTAAATTCTCTTGCAAATCCTGTTTTACTGAAAGTTTTTAATAGAATATGGTCTAATGACAGTATTTATGGAGAGCTGAATTTCATTTCAAAACCACAAAATTAAGTTTCAGTGGTACAGAAGGTAAAAATGGAAACGATGGGTTAAATTATGTGATAAGTTAGAATCTAAGCATGATCTGCTTTTTGTTTGAGGCTGTCAGAATTATGAAGATTACATTTTTCATGAGCTTATTGTTCTTCTTAAACCACATAGAATCACTGAATTTTTTAAAAAAGATTAAGTTGCAAAAAAAATACATTCTTATATAACATAAATACTGTGTTCTTCCTCATTCTTCAGCACAGTTCACCAAAACGAATAGGCTCCAGACAGAATTCCTACGTTATGCAAAAATCTCCACTTTGCAAAATTATTACAGCTCTGTTTTAGTTAGCTTTTGCCATATTTAGCAGGGTTTGAGGTCACTATCAACTTGATTACAAAAGCATGAAGTCATTAATATGCATTAACTGATATAACCTTGAACTCCATGCATCAAATTATCTTTTTTTTTTTTTCCCTCAAGTGATCACAGCAATTAAATTCAACCCTGATAAACTGGAGCAAGGAGAAAATGTGATAGTAAAGACTCATTAGGAAATAAAATGCCCTATTAGAACAGCCTGGGCTGATCAGATCACTACATTTTGACTCATCAGAGCAGTTGGGTAGCCTCTAGCTGAAACTCATGCAGAGTTTCCAGGAACCACGTATCAGTTACAAAACGGAAATCTGCTGCACCTCTTTTTCCATATCACGTCCCGCTACAGATATCTGCTGTACCTCTATTTCCACACCATATCCAACTGCAAATATTTTATGTCTCTCGATGACCTAGTTTTCTGGATTAAGCTGAAGCATCATGTCTCCTGGTCTCCTAAGCAATTATCACAGAGTAGGCAACATTTACTGATTTGCACGGGGAAGTTTAATTTTTTGCCATCTATGGAGAACATAAGGGAAATCTGATGTCTACAAACAAAATCTGGGCAGGGAATAAAAAAAATAATTACTAAGCTGATTGTTGAATTTTCCACTGTCAGTTTTTGACTACCTATGATCCTATTTACAGGTGTGAACGTATCAGTCAATGCAATCTTCCAGAATACTTATAAAAGAGCGTATTTGAAATGATAAAGCTGAGATATAGAGTCCCAGCAAAGCATGGGAAAAAAGCAGTTCAAATAAAAGACAAAAATATATGAAATCAGGTATTAAACTGCCTAACTTTAAACCTCTTGCTAGAAAGTAGACTCCGTAAGTCTTTCTGAGACATCTAGGCTACTTACATAGCGCTTGCAAAAAAATAGGCATCACCAAAAAGCAGTCTAAGTGATCCACATATCAAACTTGCAACTGCCTAGGGCTTGCCTAAAGAAATACTTCAGAGAGGAGCATGTCCAAAGACAGAGACTCATGTAAAAGGCTCAGAGAAGCCTCCATTTTCTTAAGACCCTCAGAGGACTCATGAACTAAGCAAGGCTTATACTTGTCACAGCTGAAGTACCAAAGGAAAAATGGTGCCTACCTCTGTACTAAGTAATGTTGAAAGGATTTTCATGTTCCTTCTCCCAGTATTTATTTGACCTTGTACATTAAACAGACACTAAGTAAACAGGCCTTAAAGCAAGACTGGAAGTCCCGGCCCACCTTCCTCAAATAAGGAATGGACTCAGTGATATGTACTAACCTATGTTATTCTCCAAATCTTCCATTATTGGTAGTGAAGTGATTCAAAACCAACAGAAAAGGAGTGATTTCACTCTACATCTGTCCATAGTCTGCTGATTTCACCTCTCCTGCATGAAGTAGGAAAGGTGAATTTGACTTCCTAAGTAGGAGTCAAAACCTCAGACTCTTCCTCTCAGGTGTCTGTAATCATCACATTCCTAATTGCACGCCAATTTTCACACATTTCTATTTAAAACAAACCCCTCCAAAGGTGGTCAATGCATTTGCATTAAACATGCAAAATGCATTTTTAAGAGCTTCTGGTGGGTGGGAATACCTGATTTCTGGGTCCACCAGAAAGCACACAGGCTCTTCTGCCCTAGTTTTAATTGCTGACCAGTCTCAGGCAGAAGAATCGGACAGTTTAGGCATGTTTCAGAGCCAAAAGCCATGTTCCTAGTGGGCTCTAAAGTTACACTGAGAGACATCTGGTAAATTTAAGGTACTGAAGGCTAAGGTGTCAGGAGATGCTGAGCTGAAAGACTTCAGTCACCCTGCTGTAGACACTTAAGTTCTTTATTTGATCTAGCCTGGTATGCCTTTCCATTTTCTGTGGAAAAAAATTCCTCGCCTGACAAAATCCACTCATCATGATGTTTTACTAAGAACAAAGTGAAGGCTGTTTCCTTGCATTTGCTAAGAATCTGATTCTACTGCTCATTTACGTGCACACTTTCAATTCCCTCTCAGTTGATTTTTCAAGCCAAATCAACCTGGTGAGACACTTACCAGTCTTGATTCTGTGTTCAGTTTCAGCAAGGAATTAATGTTTTACATCACTAAGGGAGAGACTAAGAGAATATTTCAATGTTGAACTCTGCTAACCCACATTTTTTTTCATTTATGACATATGAAAAACAATTCTTAGGAACTTTTTCATTCATCTTGTTAAGAGCAGAGCTCATCTGTAATCCGCAATGCATGAAGAGTGACACAGAATTAATCAACATAATTTCTTTACTTTACTCCAATTCCACTTAGCCTTTTAATTAAAACAAAATCTTTACTCAAATGGAATAAAAATTAAAGAAATAAAATCTTACCCTATCAGTCATTCTGATTTCTTTTGTAGAATGCTGTGAACATTTCTCATCACTTGCAGAGATGAATCTGTAAAGTAGGCTTTGGAAAGTTGATCTTTATCTAAGTTACTGTCTTTAAAGGTAAATCAGTCTCTTCCCTTTTTGGCTGAATACAGGAACTTTTTCAGTTTTCCCCAAAGTCTGGAAAAGTGACTGAAAAGCACATCCAAAATTTAAGTTCCTTAAGCTAAAACTAATATTTATTTTAATCAGGTTCACCAACAAACACAAAGATGCCAAGACAGACTGTTAGACAGAAAACCCAGTATAAAAAAAAATGAGAGAGAGGGTAATAAACTATCCTTGCACTTGAAATCTCTTTTTCCCTAAAAATAAGAAGTTTAAAACTTTGTGTGAATGTAAGAATAGCTATATTTGGTAAGAGAAAAGATTGCCTGGTCCACTAACTGGTCTATAAGAGAAGCTGAAAAGAGAATGCTCAAGAAAGTATGTGGAAAAAAAAATCAAGTAGACCCCTTCCTTATTTCTAAAGTTGCCAAACATTCTCAGCTGAAGAAGTTTAGTCAAATGTATTTTTTAGGTAGTTAGTGAACTTCAGTGAATTTATCTTTTATGAGTCTGTTCAGTCTCCTCTTGACTGCATGTAAACTTTCAGCATCCACATCATCCTGTAGCAAGTGCTTCAACAGCTCAAATACTGGCTGCATGAAGAATTACCTCGCTTGGTTGTTCTGAGCTTGGCTTCTATAACTTCACTTGTGGCCTTCTAGTTATTCTATTGGAAAAGAAAGAGAATGGCTGTTCCCTCTCCCTAAGCCACTGGCATTCCCTCCACGCCATTCTTGATTTCATAGACTTGTTTCAGTCATGTATTTTGCAGATTGAAGTTCACTCAGTCATTCCTTCTACAATAATCATTCCATATCTTTGATCATTCTTGCTCTGTTCTCAGCAACTTTTCCATTTCTACTTCATCCTTTTTTAGATGAAAGACCAGATGTGCAAAAAGTATTCAAGATGTGTATTTAAGACAGCATGAATTGGCACGATGGCATGGATGGTGAGATTATATTTGCTACTTCCTTCACTATTGCTTTCCCAATAATTCCTAATATTTAAGTTGCCTTTCTTACCATATTGAAAACTGAGCTGACATTTCCATGGTATTACTGATCATAACCTGAAGGTGTTGTTCCTGAGCAACAATGGTGGACCCTATCACTTTATGTGTGAAGTTAGGGTACTTCTTCACATGTACCTTTTGAAAAAAAATTATTTGTGAAGAATTTAATCTACGATTTCTTTGCTCAGCTGCTCAGTCTCATAATGTTCTGCAATTTCTTCAGTCATCTCTAGCCTGAATAACTTCACAGCATACATAACTTTGTCAGGTAACTTCTCATCCCTTTTTTGGGTCTTTTATGCACATGGTTCTAGCACCAATCCCTGCAGAACTTCATGGATAATGCCTTTACCTATTCACCACAGGAGGTGACCATATCCTTGTTTTAACCAACTGCATGTAATAAAATCTAAGTGTTCTTAGCTTTCATGCCATGGCTTATTTTCTTCAAAAGTGTTTTATTAGGAAGAATGCTCAAAATCTTTTGGAAACCAAGGTGGACTGTATCAGCCAGATCTACCTTCTCCTCATGCTTATGGACCCCTTTAAAGAACTCCAGAAGGTTTGGGAGGCTGGTCTTCCTGCTAAGTCAGGCCAAAAGCGTCAAGTTTCTGCTAATCTTCCCAGTACTGTAGCTTTTTTGTTCTATTATCTTCTCTGAACACTTCTTTAATATCTTGACCACGTATTGGCTTAAACAGACCAATGGAACTCTTATCAGCAGCATTACTATAACTCTAATTTTACTTGCAATTATTTTAGTTTTACTTAAAATAGTGTACATGTGTGTGACTGTGTGTGCAAATAAGGTATTCGCCTGCCTTCTCAGGAAGGCAAATGCAAATCCACTTGGCAAACTGAAGGGAATTGCAGCATTACTTCCCGATTATGACAGAGCAGCCATAACTGCTATTTGAACTGCAGATTAATTTTTCTCAGCTGTTAGCACTTATGGGTGTTGGCTCATTTGAATAATTATCTGGCAGGATTTTACAAATAATCAAGCAATTTTCAGTGTGAATAAGACCTATAAATTTTGCCTAGGATCAACTTCATCTCTGTGCAGTGGCCCAGTCAAAATTTTATGAACTGTCCTTACAATGCCTTGCTAGGGCTTATCTTTGTTGTCATATGTTGTCATATCCTCTGCATGAGAATGAAGTACAGCTCAAATAGCAAAAAAGCCAGCAAATGGCCAATAGGTTTCCAAATTCCTTACATGTTAATAATTCAAATTACCACAATAAATGGAATTATTATTTGGGGAAAAATATATAGTGCTATATAGTACTCTTATCTACATAAGGATAATACCAAATATTTTGGCTTGGACTCAACATTTCTGTTTCCTTAAAGGAAAAGATTTTGCAAAGTTTACTAACAACAGAAACATTCTCCAGAGTTTTTGCTCTTAATTTTACTGGACCAATTATTTTTATCTATCTTATTTGCAATATTGTGGTGTTGTACTGAATAGAAAAAAATATGCTTGACCCTAGCAAGGCCAAACTAATGTATTTTTACTGTACAAACCAACCAAAGTGTAAAACTGTGTCCCCAGCTGTAACAGGCACTTCAGCCAGCCACGGCACATTCACACAACAATGCAAACCTTGGCCTTGGTGAATAGTACGTGAAATACCACACACAGCTCAGACTCAGAAAAGGGAGAAAGAGCAGCGATGTACATTGCTGATTCTGTTGGGGGCTGCGTTCCCTGCAATCATGCCAGCAGAGCTAGCCAACCTTTATCCCTGGCACAGACAAGGAAAGAGAGTAGGCCAGGGCGGAGCCAATTGGTTACAGTGGTAATGCCTCCTTGACAATGTATTTAAGAAGGTGAAAATAGTTTAAAAAAAAAAACAAAAAACAAAAGAGTGAAGAAGCATAGCTGGGGGCAGAAAGGGGGAGGTCGCCTGTTGCCAGGTAGCTGACTGGGCTCAAGTCAGCCTGGTCCGGCTGCAAGAAGTGGAGAGGAAATGAGATGTG
This sequence comes from Tetrax tetrax, assembly GCA_009806455.1. Classification (NCBI taxonomy): domain Eukaryota; kingdom Metazoa; phylum Chordata; class Aves; order Otidiformes; family Otididae; genus Tetrax; species Tetrax tetrax. The sequence goes on from WHYT01017932.1 coordinate 1,714,432, forward strand.
AAGAGAACCTGAGAGGCATCTGCCTGAGCTGGTTGTGAAGAATTCCTTGAGAGAGGAACGGCTGCAGATGTCAAGGTCAATGAAGAAGGAGGGGGAGGAGTGATGCAGCTCCTGGCCGAGATTCCCCTGCAGCCTGTGGTGCAGCCCATGGTGGAGCAGGCTGTGCCCCTGCAGCCCATGGAGGCCCACGGAGGGGCAGAGATCCACCTGCAGCCCAGGGAGGAGCCCACGTTGGAGCAGGTGGATGCCTGAAGGAGGCTGTGGCCTGTGGAGGGCCCGTGCTTCAGCAGTCAGTTCCTGAGGGACTGCACCCCGAGGAAAAGGACCCTACGCTGAGGCAGTTCATGAAGGAGTGCAGCCCATGGGAGGGACCCCACGCTGGAGCAAGGCAGGAATATTCTTCCCCTGAGGAAGGAGTGGTGGAAAACAACGTGTGGTGAATTGACCACAATCCCCATTCCCTATTCCGCTCCCTATGCTGCTCTGTGTAGGGGAAGGAGGTAGAGATAACTAGAAATGAAGCCCAGGAAGAGGGGAGGGGTGGGGGGAAGTTGTTTTGGTTGTCTATCTCATTATCCTGGTTTGCTTTTATTATTAATAATAAATTGAAATAGTTTTCCCCAAGTCAAGTCTGTTTTGCCTGTAACAGTAACTTGAATGAACTCTCCCTGTCCTTATCTCAAACCTTGAGCTTTTTGTTATATTCTCTCCCCCCCATTCCCTCAGAGAGTGGGAAAAATGAGAGAGAGACTGCGCAGCTTGGTCACAAGCGGGGCTAAACTACAACAGTTATTTTGGCACCCAACATGGCGTTCGAGCAATTTCAGATAAGGATATTAATTGAGAGTGGTAGCAGCCAAAACACAAACTGAACTCTGCTAGACAGCGCAATGATTGTGGGGAATTTATGTTGTTTTAATTGTGGTGAATGGACGAGGGGTGCATTGTGTGTAAATTGTCCATTTTTCATTTGGTGTTGTGATAATGTTATTTTTATTTTGACGTGGGGAATTCTTTTTTGTTGATGTGTGTCTATTTTAATGATAATTCTTAAATATGTGATTCTGTCTGGGCACTCTTGAAATCCTGAAAGAACAGCATGGATCATGTAGGATTATCCACTAGTCCATCCATTTTTTTTTTGAGTTCTGAATCATCAGCACAAACCTGCTCCCTTTTCCTTTCCTGAAGTAACTATCAACTTTGATTTTAAAAATGGAGAAGCATGACTCAAGTCTCAGAAAGTAAATAAGGGTCAGTCCAATGAAAGGGATTATAGTACTATGAGAATATATAAAAGAATGAAATGCTAGGTTTTGCCAGCTCTTTATGCCTGACTTCTAAATTAAAAATATCCAGAAGTTCAGCGAATGCAGCTGAGTTGAGGATTGATCTTGAGATTTACTGGGCACCAAGATGGATAAACAAACAGCCTCTGGAGAAGCTCTCTCTAGTACAATCTTTTTCTCAGTAAGAAGTTAGTCCAATATGTAAGTTATAATCCTCAGAATCGATTACCATACTTTCATTGGAGGACTACAGAATATTTATAATTCAGATATTGTCTTGGTTTTACAGAGTTCACAGTCTGAGTAGCATAAAGCATAGAATGCTGGAAGATATGTTATATATTGTGGCCAGTGAATCTTGATCACCTCTTTTAAATATTAATTTCACTTTCTGCTGTTTTCAGACTGTGATAATTTTAATATTGCTTGACAAGTCTGAAATTGTAAATATGCATATGCAGACAATTTCTACATATATTTACATTAAAAAGGAATTCTGGATTTATTGCAGAGCAGGACTAACTTTTGCATTACAATGGGGAAACCAAAAGATTATAAATCTTCACCTTTGCCTTATGGAACAGTCCAGCTTTGAATTTCTATGGGAAGCTCATTTAAAGTGATGCATCTATGTTTTTAAAGCAAGACAGTATTGCTTTTCATAAAAATTGTAGAATATAATTATTTATAATCAATCTGATCTTTTTTGTTATCTAGAAGTTAGTAACAGCCACGCTGTATTTAGTTACCAAACATTACTATAAAGTATCCAGCCTTATCCTAGAAAGATGAACTACCATAATTTCCCCTTAGGGCCGCAAAAACAGATTGCAAGATTTTAGTCATCAACAGCCCTTCTGTTCACATGACCCTTTCTATGAACTGTTTCAAGTTAACATAGCTCATGACGCCTTCCTATCTTCCTGTCTCCAATACTTTGAACTCTCATGGAGATTTCTGGTATAAGACCAACTTATCAAGCAGGGAAAAGAACAGCTGCTATTTATTTCATTTTAGCTCTCTCTTGTGTTCTGCACTTGCAGGTGGTGGAAGGAAGTAGAACAGTTCTGCCAACAGCTCTCAGACCAGTTCACTAGAGCTGGGTAATTATCAACATGGACACTTGGGCGTTTAAGAAGTCATAAGCACAACCAGACAAAGACACAATAGTGTCTTCTCAATCAGAAATTACACAGGTGCAATATGATTTACAAAGATACGATATTTAAAGTATTTCACAGTTCTTTTGACTATATAATGACAGCTCTTCATGCACAAATTCGCACTTATAAGTGATTTTTAAAGTTTGAAACTTTAAATAAGATTTCATTGCAAAACTTAGTTAAATGTATTTATAGCAAGTAATTTATAACCTCATCAATATCTCAACAGCAAATGACACATATCTCAGCAGAATTAAATTCAAAATATATGCCTTATGTAAATTGCAGATGACCCTGCACTGCCCGTTACTGAACAGCAATAATTTCAGTTGTATTTTCTGTCACTTGTTCTAATTTATTTATCATTTGTCACCACATTTGCAAACACTTTCTAAAATTCAACCACATGTGTTATTACAATAATGATGATGATGATTATATGGAGTTTGGATTTCTCAAGACTCTTCCTTATGTCCATGAGCCAAATTCTATCCTTTGGATGTGCATGTGCTACCCACTTTTGACTCATTGAAAGCCATGTATAATCAAGAGCAGATTTTGGTTCTTTTTTCTTGAAATGCTTTAAATTATAGCATTAAACATTCAAAGATTATTTTCTCTTTATCTCTATGGATATTTCTTATTTTTCCCCTATTAAGATGGAAAAATATTTCCCAGCAGGAAGGGGTTTTGTTTTGTTTTTCCGAAAGTCACAGATTTTTAGTAGTCTTCATACTAACCAGTTGAAGAATGGTAGTTATTCCCTTCATAATGTGTTTTGCATTAAAAACCCTCTAATAACTGATTATAACTGAATTTTCTCCTCCCCTCGCAGACATTCCATTCTGATATTTCCTAACTAAAACAGAACACATAGGCAGGTGATATAGACATTGTCTGCACAAAATCCTGCACTCGCTTAGCTAAAATATGTGTGTTTCAAGCCAATTTAGTTAAACTCATGCAGTCTGTGCTTGCACACATATTTTAGTTTACAGATATATTAGAGGGAACTTTGCAAGAGCGGTCAGTTGGATTATAGATTCTTATTTAAAGAGTGTGGCTGAGACTGAAATTGGATCCAGAGAGAACATATTTCTAATATTAAATCCATTTTGCCCTGTTGGAAAACAAAAGAGAAAACTGAGGGATTGGTTGTGGAAATTTCTGTTCTCACAAAGCAAGCTGTCCCTTTCTATTCTTTCTTACAAAGTTCAGTGTATTATAAAAACTATCACGTCATCTAATCCTGCAGAAGTAATGTTTGCTATAAATCTTCTCAAGTTATTCATTGGTGGTCTACTCCTTCACTTTTACTGTGCAAAGCCAACTTTCACAAGGAGCAATATTTAAGAGCCCTTATCCTGTTATTTTGTATATGTAGCTTTCCGGCACCTATTCCTCCATAGACACACTTGTTGTACTGGGGACTCTAAAAATTATTCAGTTGAACATATAGGAACATGATTCATCCTCTGTAGAAGTATCTATTAAAAGTACATAGAAACTTGGGGATCATATCCCTTACACTTACTTTCACATTAACTGATTTCTCCTCTACGTATTGTAGAGACCATATACAAAGCGAATGGGTTTTCTATACCTTTTAATGAGTTACCCAACTCCTCTCCACCTAAGCTGTGCATTGAGCAGTTCCCCACAGCGAGAAGGAGCTACGTGAGGCATAGTCTGTGCTCTTTAAGTTGCTGGGGCCATCTCACTCTCCTTCCTCAAGCCAGCAAATGCAGCCTGGTGGGAGACTGGTCCCTTCACTTTGTTAACTTTTCTCATTCAGCAATCTAATAAAATCCAATTTACCTTACCCTTGGTCTTACAGTTTGATCCCACCATTAAAAAAAAAAAAAATTACTCTCATTTACTCACAGAAAAGAAACTTTTTTTTTTTCTTCTGAATGCTGTCGCAGGATGTTCCCAGTAGCCTCTGTTCCTGGCTCTGCTGCACTTCAGCAGGGAGACTGATGGGTATTCCCATCCAAAGCAACACGGCTAGGACACTTCAAGGAAATGTGGATCTGTGCATGCAGACTGAGAAAAGCCTAAAACTCATGACTGCTGTGTCTTGGTGTAAGAGCAAAATTTAAGCACAATATCCAACTATTAAGAAAAAGTAGACACGTTATCCTTCTGTCATAGTTTGAAAGAACGAGAAAATGTAATGACATATTGAAGTCACTGTGGTCAGTGTGCTGTGAGATATGTTTGGAGCTCAGTCAAAGAAATAAAACCTCCTGGGTACTAAAGCAAATCCCTGAAAACCCCAAGAAGAAAACAGGGACATAGCTATGCTGTTCAGCCAGGAAGGAATCACTTTGAGGCATCCACAGTTCCAGAATTTTTCATTTAAGTAAATCTTTGAGGAAAAACTTAAGTATGCCTGTCAGTGGCTACAAAGTGAGGTAAACTTGTTTGGATTGTTCTCTTAAATCCCTGGGGGGCGATTCAATTTGTGATCTCACTGTTAATATAGTGACTGCTCTTAAGATGAAGTCCTGTATTTAAAGGATTATCATCTTGAACAGGGAGTAAACACACTCTACCTTAAGAGTATTTCCACTTCCCTTATGTCAAGACGGATCACCTCACATTTGCTTAATGTATCAAAACTCATTGTCCCACCAGCTAAAAATCAGGCCACTGTTAATCAACAATGTTTATCAAGGAGATCCCTTGAGTCACACCTGAGGCTAGAACATGAATCTTCATCTTAAATCCAGAATCTTGCTCAGTTTTCACTTTTACAACCATGTGCTGAGCTCTGAAAAAATCTACATACCCTTTTCCACTGTTCATCTAGAATATATTCATTCCTTAATATTAAATTCCACTCCAGAAAGTTAAATTTTTTCCTAATTTGGCATGATCTTTCTATATTCAGATCAAAACACATTGCAATCCTCAGTCTGTTCCATTCCAAAAAGTTATTTAAAATATGTTCCTCTGAGATGTTAAAAAAGTTTTCCTTCAGTTGTCCCACTTCATCTCTTGCCAATCTATATTCTCCTTAACCAACAGATGTCTTCTTTTTCCAGTACCTCTCTTTGTCTGGCCACTGTATGGGATTAATTTCCCTTCCATACTGTCTCCTCCACCTCCTGGAAAGAAAACTTCTGCATTTGACTGACTCTCTAATTTATTCAGTTCCTCTTCAAGACTTTTATTCTCTCCCTTCCCTGATTTCTAATCATTTTTCTAAAAAAATAAAATAATTACACTCTGTGCCCAAACCTCACACAGAGGTTTTGCATTAATTTTACCACAGTCTAAACAAATAAATGCATTCAAAAAAATATGTTGATACATAATTTAATGATATTTCCTCTTCATAGTGCATATTCTTTATAGTTGTATGAACATTACAGACCGTAAATATTATTTGGTGGTCAAAACTGTTTTATGCTCATAAGGGTTGCATTTTTAAGTGAAAACCAGTTTGTTGTGTATTTGTCACATAGTTTCTTTCTGTAATGAAGAGTGGAATAGAATATTTGGATTAGTTGGACAAAAAGGTAGCAGATGCCAACTGACAAGTCCAGGAGCCTCCGAACAAACTCAATGGGGAAAAATCTGAACAAGCCCAAATCCACAATACTCCTTCTCTCTGTGTTTTAAAAATTCCTTCCAAGATTGTATAATTCTCCCCGATGACTGATATGCTAGGGAAATATTAAAACTTTTACAGAATCAGAAATACTCTTTTCCCCTCAAAAGCACATGTCCATAAACAGCCCTCCATCTTTCTTCCTCACTCAGGCGCACCATGAAGGTGGAGGAGAAGGCGAGAGGCGCGAGAGGAGAAAATTAAAGGGACATTGTAAACACTGGAGGACATGGGACAAATAATGTAGCCAGAGAATGTTTCAGAAGCAACAGAGGATCTAAAGAGGGAAGAGAGAGAGGTACTGAGTAAATGAAAAATCAAGTAAATTTAAAAAGGAGAGAGTTTCTTGAGTAAAAAGTCATATGGACGATAAAAAGAGAAACCTTGGTAGAGCAGAAGAAAGTGAGCTGATCTCTGGTCAGATGATACTAAAAGCTAATATTAACAATAATAATAATGATATTGTCTTTGAAGATATATCAACTTGATTTAACAATAAAGGTTCAAAAGAATTATTTGTTTCATAAATCTGCTTAATAGCTCTCATAAAATGAATAATAATAAAAGAGAGATAAATTTGATTAGCCAAGGAAATTTCTGGCCTGTTCTTGATGATCAAAAATAATTCCCTTCATGTCTCCCAAACAAAAGCACATACCTGCTTTTCATTCTGAGACTAATTTAAAAAAGAAATTGTCAGTCAACTAAAATATTTCCTTCCTTCCAAATATGTGTGTGTTTGTCCTTTGAAGCATTGTTGTGTTTCTTATTTAAAGCAGTATTTAACATTCCTCCTTTCTTTACGCAGCTTCCTACAAAACTGTATCATTGTACAAAACTGTATGAATATAATATTGCCAGTTTAAATATGTCAGCTCCACAGGAAAATTCTGAGACCTCGCACAGGATGAACTCTAGTTTGTTGTAAAAGGAAAAAAAAATGTTATCAGGCAGCTTTCATTTGTTATACACCTAAACATACATTGTAAGTCATCTGTATTAGCATACTTACAAATAATTTATTCTTTGTGCCTAATATTTGAGACATTATGAATGTCATGTTCATCAGGTCTGCTTATTCTTGCTCACATGGTTACCTTTTGAAGTCCTGATCTTAAATAAGTTGCTTCTCATGGATGAACTCTGCAGCCGCTTAAACAATTTGTGGAAGAAAATCTTTAGGAAGTTACATTTCCGCTCTCTTTTTCCTTGGCTGTTTTGAGAAAAATTTCTTTTAAAGTTATGCAGTCTTAAAATCTGTAGTGTCATTGGACCTTAGACAAAAGTGGGTTTGAAATGGGCTACAGAGACAGAAGACATTTAAAGCAAACTTAGAGGCTGCTGGAAGAGGAATTAATTAGTTATCATGGAGGATGTCTCTGTGATGAACAAACAAAAGGAATAACAGTTCTGTAACTGGCAGAGGGTGAGAATTCAGTAAATTAAGGTTATACTACTACCCTACCCTTTCAGAACATTTTTACATTCTGATGTGTCAGATATACTCATATTGCAGTTATAAAGGCCATAAAAAGACCTAGAAACACATTCTAAGACACAAAGTGCTTGCATTGTTTTGAACATGGACAAAAATGCTGTACTTCAAATACAATGTATATTGATGAGCTAAGCCATTTAATTATTAGTGATCCCAAAGTGCTTTCATGACCCTGAATGCGTGCACAAATGAATACAGGATGGTAGTTCTGCTACAGAGGTAATCCCAACTGGTGTAATTCTTATCTGCACGACTTCCTTCTTTCATGTGTAAACACCACATCCCACTTACAATTGTAGGCAAGTTTTGGCATTTATTGGTGGCATCTCTTCATAGCATTGACTACATAGGGTCTGCAGGTGGGAGAAAGTTATCTGTTAGTCTATCTCCTAAAAGACTGTTAGGCCAGTCACTGATATATATGTGAGAAATATGTGTAGTGTATATATATTGGCATATAGAAATATGTATGCCATCCCAGAAAAAAAAACATGCAAAGGTGGCTTCAGTAATTTAGTTATGCCAATAGGTAAATCAGCACAGACAGAATTAACTCCTAATCCTTTAAAGCTGTAATTTCATCTGCAGTTATTTTATTAAAAGCTTGCATTGTTCAGTATCATTCATTAGTAGAATTCCTTACTTATTTAATTCTTATATATGACTTCCCTCTCATATGGCTTTATTTTGTAAAAATCTAATGCTTAATTTTCAAATCAAGGATATTAAGTTTCAGGCTGTCCAATTAGCAGATGATCTTCTAATGATTTTAGATAAATTTAGGAAATAACAATAGAGTGATTTAAAGTCTACCCACAGTACTTTCAAAAGTAGTTTCCTATCCATCAGAGACATAAATACAGTCATAAGAACCCTCCCATATTGATATTTGGTGTTTTCATTTTTAATCTGAGGCTACTGACCCTAAGGAATGTTTCAAATTGATAAAAACTGACAACTGGTTCGAAAGTCCCATCCATTTCCTACACCCACCACTTACTCCTCCCTTCATCTCCTGTTACAAGAGTCTGTGAATAGAACCAGAGAACAGATCTCGATTAAATAATATTTTAAATTTGGCTTCTGGTATAAGTCTATGAATTCTGATCTATTGATCTACATGACTACTCAAATGCTTGTGCTAGCTCCAGACTGAGGGTAAGAGGAGTCAAAGGCAGAATAACAGCTATGCTTAATTGTTGAAAAAGCAGGACTGGAGGCAAATAATTATCCAGAAAGCACAGCTGGAATGGCACTAGCATGTTATTCATCGCATATAACTTCAGCAAATACTCAAAGTAATGTGTAGACATCAGCTAGTCTTTGAGAGATGTGTCCTTCTTAGGCTGATCATGAAACAATTTGGCCAATGTGTACATTTGAAATAAATGTTACTGAAGATAGTACTCTTTGCATTGTAGAAATAAAAACATGTTGCTCTTTCTTGATAACTTTGATTACACACACTATATATCCAGTAAGATCTGGTAGTTAAAAGCCATAATGAGCCATACAGTTTCAGTGATTGCCAGGGAAGTTCGTAAATTCACATTTATAAAACTATTTTGCTTAATGTCAGGCAGCTTTCTTAAAGAGGCGCTGACCTTTTGGTCTATTTAAAAGATATGGATGTGTTGTCCAGGTTAGCTCTTAATCCGCAGTTTCAGTATTCAGTACCTGTCTTCTTGATTTTCATGTGTGCTGAAGCAAGTCTGACATTTACTTCAGTGAGACTTGTAAGGTATAAAACACCCGTGGGGATAAAAAAAGTTTTGGGAAGTTGCTTGATAAAATTTCTTGGGCATCAGCACAGTCTTGTTAAAATCAAATGAGCCTTTCAGTTTTAAAAATAAGATCATGCCTATAACTAGGACTAGCAGCAATGTTCTCAAATGAACAGATGAGGCCAGTCTATAAGCATCCTTTTCCTGTATCTAACAGCAACATGAGAGAAGAGGTACATATCAGCCAGAAAATGCAGTTGACCAAAATGGTCAAGCCCATACATTCCTCAGCTGTTACATCTGAACAAATACTATAATGATAGATACTAATGGAAGATTTAGCATAACCAGTTGGTGTCTATTACACCATCGTTTTCACCTGCCCACTCAGGAGAATGAAGACCATAATCATTCAAGCAGAGTAGGACTGTTCACTGTCATTTGTGGTAAAAAATAAAACTGGCATAAGAGAACTTAGAATTCAGAATTAATAATCATGCTTTTCTTTCTCCCATTTAATATATGAGCTGGGTTTCATCTCTGCCACACTTTAAATGCATTACAATTTGGATAAATGACATCTAAAAAATCAAGACTGAGTGTTTATATTTGGTTTCTGCAAGGGTCAGTGTTATATCCTCTCCCATGTCAAGGGAAAAAAAAAAGGAAAATAAAAATGTATGAAACTGCCACACTACTTTATTGATTTAAGAGGAAATACTTAACACAAAGACAGACACCTAGACTCAACCCAAAGCATACCAGCTTGCTTGTTTTAGACAGCATTACCATGCTGTTTATAATACATAATGATGCCTCATGCTGCCTTTCAGGAAATCTGCTTTAGAAAGCCTAAATTAGGGTTAGTGACCCAAACAACTAGCTTCCACTTCAAGATCAACGTTGATTTCCCCAAAGGCTCTCAGTAGGGGACAGACAAAAACCAGAAAAGCAGCCAACACCTTTATTGAGGCCTCTTTTATTTCCTGTTGAGTTGGGAGAAAGTATAGGAGGTGCCAAAGCAACTCCTTCTAGCTGACAAGACACCATGAAGGGAAGCTCTGAGCTGTCTCTTGAGTTGTGCTGCTATAAGAAATTATAGCAAATCTGTAAACAGATGTGAGTGGGTGGTAGAGAAGAGGGAATCATGTCATAAGCACACAGGAACTCTGAAAGGGCTGATGCTTGCTAAGGTCATCCATCTTCCTATCTGCAACGAGGTGAGGTAGACCATCAGGCCTGAAGTAATGAGAATCTGGATTACTGTTCTATCCCAAGGCTATTATAGGGATGAAAGACCATCAGCCCTTCTAATTTGCTACAATGGCAATCTCAGTGAAATTTGCAGTTTTCCTTCTGTTCAAGAGGAACGCATGCAAAAATTGTTAGGAATAAAGTTTTATTTTTTGGCTAAGGAATGGGAAAGACTTGTCTCCAAAGTCTTTTAGGCAGAAGTATGAGTTATTAAGCTTACAGAATTTACAGTACCCTGATCATGTACACCAAGGCCTCATACAGCTGCTCGGCTTTTGCAGAGTGCCATTCAATGTATGGAGACCTCCATTTTCCGGCATCCTGATGACCCCACAGAGGTAATACATGCAAAGACATGTTCCAACGCTCACTCCATAAGACTGAAAGTAGAGATTCATGGAGATGTATAGACATCCACATCATAGCAGTAAGATGAATTGTACCCTGTCCTCGAAGTAGATGCCATACATTGACAGGAAAGGAAATGAGAATATCTTTTGATAAATTGAGGTCAATCTCATAGAAACTTTAAGAAGACATGACATAACTCATTTCACTAACATTTGCTGAATAATAATAGATGCCATAAAGAACACGCGTTTGGCTAACAAAAGTTGTGTGCTGATTCAAAGATCACGCCCTTACTGTTGACAAAGAACATCCAAGGAGCAAAAATTTCAGTGTTAGACTCTACTGAAGTGCAGAAAAACACAGGCTTCAGCAAAAGAGACAGTGCAAGATGTATAGAAGAACAATATGAGGATTATATTGTAATATTTATCAGGAAAAAAAATTCCCTATCTAAAGCAGGGAAGAAAGTTTTCCAAGAAAATTAGGCTTCAAGGAAGTTACGTCTTCTGAGCAGATCTATAAAAAGCATCCTCATGCTCTATTACGTTAAGATGTTAAATGTTTTGAAATGCAAGCAATAGTACATTTAAAAAAAAATAATTATTTGAAACACAGAACTACACACAACAAGCAGTATAGTCAAACCAGGTTTCAAAAACTTTCCTTATCCAGTTGATACAGATTTTCCTTGCTGTCTGAAAACAAAAGAATGTGGCCAAGCAGATGGCAACCATGAGTATAATCTTTCCCTGTGCAGGAATTTCAGGCAAAAAAGCAACAGTTTGATGCTTGAGTGAGGCAAGGATACCTGCCAACCATCAGAAGACTGCTGCTGTGCACATGTGCGGCCTTCTGAAGAAAAAAGACAATTCCTAATATATGTTATAAATAAAGTATCTAAGTGCTAGGATAGTTTCAGTAGAGTTAATAACAACTGTGAGGCCACTGGGACTTTCAAATCCTTGCCTTCTGGCTAAGAGTTAAAGGGCCATATTCTGTCCTTGGACATGTGGGGCTCACAGATAAAATACTCAGGCCAAAGTGGTGTCAGGTGTGGTGTGAATTTTGCCCGATCTCACATCTGCTTTAATCCAGGGCCCCCTGAAGTCACTACAAAAATACCTTTGATATCAGTGACAGTTACATACAGGAACAGTGGTTCCCGTCCACTCCGTGTCCCCTGGTAAAACCAAAGTAATATTTGTAATTAAGTTTGGGAACAAGAACCAGTAACTGTGAAGTAAGCCAGTGGTTAATACTCCTTGCATTTACGTCCAAATGAAAAAAGGTGCACATGGAATGACCACAGGATAGCAAAAACATATAAATCTGAACCCCTGGATGAGTAGTAATTAGCATTGTGGTAATTTAGTAATGTAGATAAACATTTAGAGTCTTTCGGAGCTAATGAATACTGGCCTTATTTGTAGGAGTGGCTTAAGAATTTGCCATAGATTTCACTGAGGAATCAAATATTTTTCCCAATAAACCATGAAAATGGGGCAAGCTATAGGAAAGCTATTTTGAAACCACATTTTAAACCTTAAAGCTAAACGTCTTTATTTTAGGTGGCTTTGTCTTACTATCTTTGCATGCTGTTTTAAGTGTTTTCAGTTCAATAATTTCTTATCCTTCTGTATACATTCCAACTTTCTTTATGCCAAATATGCCTTTAAAAGTGTCCTCAAATGCTGCCTGTAGTCAGCCAGCCAGAAGCATCTTGTATATTTTACATCAAGGGAATTTGTATTCTTTCCCAATAAGAAAATCCAAAGGTTCTCATTTCAGTGAAAGCCGGCCAAAAGCAAAGAATATCTAATGCAATAAGATTTAGCATACTAAGAGATTTAACAACAAAGATACGCTGATTATCACACTACCCAGCTTACAGTGGTTACAATAATGGATGTGTTGGTGAGTAAAGACACATAAACAGTCCTGGTAAAATTCAGTTAATAGGAAAAAAAGGAAACCTTTCTTCATGACTATTTCCATTTGATGGAAATAGCTCTAACATGAACTAGGTTATTCTTTTGATGGTCATGAAACAGCAAGATTAAAATAAAATTCACATGCAAATCAAAAATCTGTGATTTTTGCAGGGGGATTACTTCAAACTGGCATTAAAAATATCTGAGTATTAATTTTAAATCTATCATGTTTAGCTCTAGAAGCTTGTTTAACATGCAGTGTTTAAAAAGGGACAATTCCCTTGGCATTATCATGGCTTCACCAAGATAACAGGAATCACTTTGTTTTAATAGATGGAAAAAGCATTTAGGTTAAAAATAAAGTAGTTTACTGGAGTGAACAATCTACTAATCAAAAAATTATACACCTGAATAACTATGCATGCATTAGATAAAAAATATGGTCGCAGTTAGCAATCAAATCTGAAAAATAATTATTTGTCTTCCCTAGGAAAAAAGAGACATTCCCCTATCCACTTCTTTAGTCCAGTCTACTAAATTACTATGTGCGGGTGTAAAAAGCAAAGGAAGTAGGATATAACCTCTGTGTTCTTGAATTTACTTCCTTCCATTGTAACATGTTCTTACTTTATGTGGGATTACCCTGCTCTTAAAATGAATTTAAAAGTTGACTCTTGTTCCCTTTTTTTCTTTCTCTCAAACATAAAAACAAGCCAATCTAAACATGCTGAAATTACTCAGCAGACTCAGCGAAGTCTGGTCATATTGTTGTTTCAAACCTCTTTTACCAATAGCAGAAAACTCAATTTTGTCAGTGTGGATTTAAAAGCAATTAATCATTGGTGCATCAGATTCATACATTGATTGAAGAAAGTGAGGAGCATCCTTTATCTTTACCACAAAAAAACCCCTGGAACTAATTGCAGTAGTACATAGATGTCTTCTTTGGCCAAAAGCACTGTTGAGAAATGAGCTAACAGCTGCACATTTTTACTTGCTGAACTTAAGTCCATGAAATGAACCCAACACTGACTCTAATATGAGGGAATCAATGGACTGTTGCCTTACTCGGTGCTTCTCCAAAGACTTTTGAACTGGAACAGAATTCATTTTAATGAGCATTCAACATCTGGAGAAGCCCCTTAAGAGTTACAGAAAGCCAAGTTTAAAAAAAACTGCAAGAATACAAAATTTCTACAGAGAAAACACCAGCAAGAAGGGAAAAGAATAAAAAAAAATAGAAAAAGAAAAGAAATCTTCAATTCATATAAAGATATTTTGGAATTAAGAGTGAGTTGCTTTATGATATAGAGTATGAGAGATTTACTTTAAAATAATTTCAGACCCAGTTGCTCCTTTCAACAGCTGATAAAATTGGTCTACTCATAACTTGCAATAGATTTTTGGACCATGGCCAAGTGACAATTTTTCTAATGGCTTGGAGGAATGTAGTTTTACTCTATTCTGTAAGAGCACAATTACACCTTTTGACAGTACCGTAAACAACCATGAGGAAAAGCACTTCAAATCTCTAGAGGCTTTTTCTTATTGCCTCCTTTCTGTTTCCCACTCAGTTTTCAAAAAATTGGCTGTAATGCTTTTCTGTCTGGAAAGTAAAAAGAACAGGATGCTTCTGCAACTGTATTTTACTAGTCCTGTAGCTTATGCAGCAGGTGGCTAATATAGGAACACTTCAAGTCAGACGGTCTCCGTGCACTTGCAGACATCCAAAGTCTTTTCTAACTTGGAGACCCATACATATATGTATATATATTGAACTTTTGGCCTCAGTTCACCAATAATTTAAATTAGGCTCTAAAAAGCTAGAAAAGCTGGATCTACTAGGTAACCTTCAGAGTACCTCCAGATTTTACGTATGCAGTGAATGCTGTCTGAGGAACGCTATTCTGAGGAAGAACGACTGATAGCATTTCAGAGACTATCAATTTTAATCTTCCAGAACTTGCCTTCATTGCTATGGCCCTAATAACAACAGTTGTTTGTCCAAATGAACTTTTGATTTTTTGATCACTGAAGAGCCTGATAAAGGTGAAACATTTACAGATCCTCTATCTTTTTTCCTCTTTGGACTTAAAATAAAAAGAAAAAAAATAGATAGTGATAGGTTAATAGATAAATAGGAGGAAGGTTGGAGGGAGGAGAAATAAGATAAAATTGTCTAAAGTTTTCCTTCTCTGCTTGCTATGATTTTAATAAACTGTGACCCTATTAAAACTGCCACTCCATACACTTTTGTAATCAGTTCTTTTTTTTGTAATTGTGCCAGTGTTGTATCCACTGTATATGTATTCATGCCAGATAAATATGGCTGTGCTTCAAGAAGCACTATTTTTCAAAGTGTTACCCTGAACTCTCTGGCTCAAGTACACAAATTTGAGGGACAAATGTCTCTGAAAAGAACAGTCTACAGTGCTTCCAACCCCTCTCTCCTACATGACTCTTCTGCAGTTGTACAAAGGCCAACAAACATTAAATGAGACATGTAGACCGAAGCCAAATAATTCAGACTAAACTGATCAAGTTTACCCACTCAGTGCAAGATGGTTTCAGTTCATAAGATCTTTTTTCTTTTGTAGGCTAATTAAAACAGCTTGACTAAGACTTACTGAAATATTATGTTCCTTGCCATTCAAAAATTGTATGAGCCAATGCCAGCACTCCTCCCTGTTCGCTGTTAAAGCCATATGCACTTCTCTTAAAGTTTTAAACCTGACTGAGGTATCCACAGCTGCTTCTAATATTTTGACCGTTAAATTCTCTTCTTCCTTCCCAACTGAATTGCTATGAAGTATGCCAAACAGTTAATATTGTTTTGTTTTTTCGGCTTCTTGCATAATGCTGCTGTATTCAAACACAGGAACTGTTCAACTGAACAACTAAAACTTGTATTTCTAGATTCAAAACGGACTGGTTGTCCCTAGTTGTTCTTTGCCTATTTAGCTAAGCATTGTTCATGTTAACATTATATACAGCTTTTACCATGCATAGGCAAATAACAAATACTCAAAAATATATATCTACATTTGAAAAGCCAAAAATATAATGTCTATTTGGTATTTAGGGTTTATCCTCACAACAGAAAAGAGAAATCAAACAGTTTTGCCTACCCTATTTTTCTGTCTCACTTGTCCCATCTCAGTTTCATACTGCTTAAAGAATTTCTATTGATTTGGACAAATAGAACAGAAAGAATGAGGTTCGTAGGTTAATGATAGAAGTTTTTCAGATAAGAGTTTTCTCTTGTTACTGCTCTGGAAAATATTTGACTTTCCACAAGGCAGATACTTTCTTAACTTTAAGGAAGTCTAGCTAAATTTAGAGTGCGAGTTCTCCCTCAACAAAGTCTAACATCTTCAAGATTCACATAAAAAATAAAAATCACTCCATGAAAAGCATATAAATAAGAAAATATACACAGGCTTTGAAAGGCATTTTCAGGAAATCTGATAAATAGCAAAGCAGCTGAGAGGAAGACAAAAAATCTGAACTGTAAAAGCTGAAGAGACTCTATAATATATATGCATACTGTTATACAGATACATATACATCTCCATATATAGTGCAGATACTGTATACAGACAAGATGGCCTGTGATGAGGAAGAGGGAAAATAAAGCAGGTTTTTTCTCCTAGCATATATACTACCCTAACATAAGATTTTAAATGGGTTTCCTAATGCAAATAGGATTATGGTATTGTATTCCGTTCATAGACATACCTAACAGCTTTTGAACATGCTGGCTAATTTGAACAAAATCTGAAGGAGAGTTCTCAAAGATTTTACCTTTTTTTTTTTTTTTTCCTTACAAATGGAAATAGACAGCCAAGCAAAAAAAAAGACTCTCAATGAAGACCGCAGTGTGAGATCACTCCTGGTTAGACTTCAGATCTGAGCAAGTGATCACCAAAAAGCAGAAAACACAAAGCAACAGTGAAGACTGGAGTCAGTCACCTTCCCATATGTTAAGCATTCCACATATACAGATTATACTGTTGGAGAAATGTTCACTAGCCTGAAAAGTAACCTGCTCTAACTGACAGCATCCCTAGTCCTCCCAAAAGGTGCAGACCCAAAGCCTTCCATAGAAAAGCTCATGCTGCCAGCGCTTCCCACAGCCCAACTTGTCAGGAGAAGCCTGACAAGGGCTGGAAGTGCAGTGTAAGGAAAATGTTCATCCCCTTCAGGAGGGAGGATGACTCATCTGGTGCTGTTCCCAAGTCATCCTTGCCAACCAAACCAACAGCTCACTGATGCGCTTCATAAACCGCCCCATCTAGCTTTTCCAGAGAGGAAGAGATGGAACCACAATCCGGGTCTTTGGTGCAAGGATAAATGAGCAGTCAGAAAGGACAAAGAACAGAGTGGCTGGTTCCAGAGCTGGTATGTAGACCATGAGATAAGTTTTCATTACTCGGCATGTTTTAGCTACTTTCCTTCACTTGTCAAGAAATTATCAAGTTTTCTTCATTTTATATAAACAGCAGCCAATAGACAAGGAAAAGAAAAAAGTTTTTTTTTTCTTTCTTTTGGTGGTAGATTTTTTATAGATGGTTCATAGTATTTTTCTGACACAGCCTTTGATAAGAACTTTTTAAGAAACAAGAGGAGAAGCACAATCAGCAAAAGATATTATATTTACCTCATTGTTTAGTTAGATCCTGACTCTAATTAGGTCAATTATACAAGTGTAAAACACTCCAATAAATGAGTGGAATTACTCTGGTACACCATCAGATAAGCATCAAGCTCTAATTTCCTTTTCAAATGTCTACACTGCATTTTTCGAGATTAAGATCATAAGGTCTACGAATGGGGATACAGGAAGCGTGAAATCTTACATGCACATGGAGTCACTAGAAAAGTGGCTGGACTGTGTCTATGCACACTTTCATGGCACAGACTGTGCATTCAACCTTTCTGCTGAGCACTGGGATGCACAGCCCTGTCCCCCGTAGCTGTGATCCCCTCCTGTCTCCTCAGGGTCCCCATTCTCCCTCCCTGCATGCCCCTCCTTAGCATCTCTTTTATTAGTTTGAGCCTTACAAGTTGTCAGCTAAATCTTTGGGAGGGACATGCTAGTTGTAAGCACAGTGACTCTTAGACACCACGCAGGATAACATAAGAGAATTTGTGCTAATTTTCTTTCTCTGCCTCTTCCCTCCTGTGGAGTTGGGAAGAAAAGTCCTCTTTCTATGAGAAAGTAAAATTGCTGGCTGCCTGGTCAGGCAAGTGAATACAGTGACTGTGGCATTTGTGCTGCAGCCATTTTCATACAAACATTTCCAGATAACTTTGCAGTATCATCCTCAATGTGTACTTTGTTTGGAAAAGATTCCCCTAATCATCAAAGCACTGCATAAAAAACAATCATAGCAATTAGGGCATGCCAAATAGAAGAGACAGCTGTGAAGAATTTTTTTTGTCCATTTCTCTGAACATCCTTCCTTTGATTCACTTGATTTGAGTTCAAGTTTCTAGCCTTTAGCTTCAAGCTCTTTCAAACAGACACAGCCCTTACATATCTATGAACTGCTAACACTGCTCCACTGTTTGCAGAGCAATAGTGGGGCCTCGTGCCCCACTCATCCACTCCTCTTCCAAACATCCACGCTTTCTTCACACCATCCTCAGTGCACTGAAAGTCTCTAAGACTTTCTCTGCCACTTCCGAAGAGTGATTTCTGCTGCGGTATCTGACAAGAAATAAGTTAGCATACTACAGCAAGGCCAAGAGAAGTTCAACATTTAAACATTTATGTTCTAACATAAACATAGATAAAAAAAAATTCTATTTATCTGTGAGCTGCTTCCCTCTCTCCTCACTTATTTGAGGATAGTTTTACATCTCAAGTGTTTTAGAAAGGAATCTAGATCACTATCCCAATTGCACAGCATCTAACATCACTGATCTTCATTGGAGTACTTGGACATCATAGCTGGTAAGTCATAAGACAGTAGAACATGTAAGTTTATTTTTAAGTGAACTGTATGCTACATTTGTATCCGAGATATTGTCAAATTTATTATCAAAAAGCTAAAAAATGTAGGTTCTTTAGCCTTAAAAAGTTAGTTTGGAAGAACCATTAAGAAACACCCTGAAAACAAGTGCAATTGAAAAAGACTTCATTCAAGGAGTCTTTTAAGAATAAGCTGTGATGTACAATAGCTATACCACAGCTGCTACAGCAGAAAAGAAGTGAAAAACATCACTGGTTTCACATCAGCAACGAACAAATTTCAGAGGAATTGTAAAAAGGACTGAGTTCAGGCTGCTACAATTCCAATTAAGTTTGTGGTTTAAAATAGATTCCAAAGAACACTGAAATATTAACAGCTTCGTGATTTGATTTTCTCTGAGTTAAACTGTTTTATTCTCACTTCTAATGTAATGGGTGAGACAAGAGAAAATTAATGTAATATTATGCACTTTCTTTAGGATGACCAATAGTATTTTGTTTGATTAAGAAGCTACAGGAGGAACATGCCAGGTACAAACGGTGATTAACCTCCACTAACCTATAGGCTGGGTAAGCTATTAAAACTACTGACATTAAAAAGCCTTGCAGATTATTCTCTTAGAACTGTCACAAATTCTTTGGGCATACACACTGCTTCTAAAATAACTGATTTTTGTAAAATACTTCAGATTGGACTGTTCGGCAATAGTTTGCTTGCACTGAATGGAAGTGTAAATAATCCTTTAAAGAAAGAGATTAATAAGGCAAGATGAGTGCACTGCTAGAATTAGTTCAAGAATAAAGCTCCATATTCATTGTAACTAACTGTAGGTGCCAGCTCGGGAACTAAATTACCACAGGCTCTCTCAGTATGTGATAGAGAGAAAAGCACCTCCCATGGGTGATTCAAGTTTAGGGGCATCTGTGTAGATGTCGCTCTCTCTGCTGCCTGTGAAGGAGCTTGAAATGACAGATATTGTATGAAGTTAGTTAGAAAGAGTCTTGTCCACTTCCTTGGTGGGATAAACCAAGTTATTACATTACATTCAGACCTAGAAAGTGGCTGTTTCAGAGAAAATAAATAAGCTATGAGAATGGAAAGAAAAAAAACAACAGAGAGAGTCTCTAAAAGAAACTAGTAGAAAGATAAAAAATATTAGGATTAAGATTTTTAGATGTATCTGGTGAAACTTGATAGCCCCAAATTTCAGGTTGTCCAACTTGAAAGTTTTGAAAGGAAATTAATTTCTGTGAAAAAGGTGGTACTTTGTAAAGGCCTTAAACACTCAGATGCACAAATCAGGCAGCCCTTTAATTGGCCTATTTCCCATACGCCTGTAACACTAATACATCAAAGTGTGTATATTTTTGGATGGCAGGCATTTAGCTACCTTTTGCCCTCTGTTTTGTAGGATATTGTCCTAATTTGTCTGAAGTCTCTCTTTCCTGCTGTGCTGTAAGGCTCTACATCTGTGTTCCTGGGGCTGCCTGGTTTGAAATACGAATGGTGGCAACCAAATTGTCAGCACCACCACACATCTGCGGGGCGTACTCAGATCCCCGCCAGCTAAGACAGCAAGCACAGCATCCAAAGTGAAAATAAGCAGACTGGTTAGACAGGTGACAGTTCCAGGGCTTTCCAAACATTTCTACTTCAAAACAGTTTGCCAAGCAAAGTAAAGTAGCTTATAGCTCAAGAGGGGATTTGCCAGAGAGATTACAGTGACTGCAGCCAACGAGCAGCACCCGTTGCAGAGTACGTATCCAACTTGATTAAGGCTGCATGCAGCCCTGTCACTTGCTATAAGCCTTCTTACTTATTTCAAGTTGTTAAGCAGCAACCGCAACTCCTTAACGCTGTCCTTCCCTGTAAGCAGTGGCTGTAGATGTTAGGACGACATCGTTCAGTTCCTAACGAGAAGAAAAATAACTCGCATGGGGGAGATTGTAATCCTCAAGAAAAACTTTCCTGAAATGATGTATGCAGTACTCTGAAAAAGCATCAGAACACTTCAAAGACATCTCATTTTTATATTGGCTGAATTACTTGTTTTCTGATCTTGTTTCTTCACGTATATGAGTAGTTTCTAGATGAATGTCACCCTTCCCTTCAGAAACACTGTGACAGCAAGGAGAGGAGGGAGTCTAATGCTGACAGCTGAATGCAAGTGCTGTGTAAATCTGCAATGAGATGCTGCTGAGATAGTGAAGTAGAGAACTTTCAATACATCTGCAAGCACACTATTGCTCACCAACCCGTTAAATATTTCTCCCTGTGTGTACATATAAGGCCTATGTCTGTATACATACAGTTATATTGCCACATATTCAGCAAACTAATGCATTATAGTAGTTCTGGGCAATGATCCATTTCACTATCTCTACTATCTCTGTTGCACTAAGCAGAAAGCTGTGAGAATATATCAAAGTGAAACATGTCTCCTCCACAGAGATATCTCCATTTCCTATGCAACTAGCTCATTTTAGTGTTATCTTTGCTTGCCCATCACTCCTCCTCACCACTTCTCAAGGGCTTGCCATAACTTTATATCACCAATCTGTTTTAAGAATCCAAAACAAGGATGCCCCTCTGATAAAAGCACACCCAGATCCATCACCCTTATCAGGGCTATCTCTGCACTAGCTTTCAAAGTAGCCTCAAAAGATGTAAATAGCGTACTTCAGAGCACAGATGTACAATCTGTAACAATAATGATAACATTAGTAATAAGTACATGAAAAGAACATTTATTCACAAATAAAAGTTCTATGCAATGGGTAAGATTTATCTGAACTAATTTTAGACACTGAAAATTAGCTGTTTAAGTTAAACTAGATGGTTCATTTCCCCTTAACTGAGGAATAGAGGTACATACCTCCAGAGGGTAAGTCATCCTACCTTTACATCAATATCTCAGAAAAGTGAAAGGAATTGACCTCAAGATGTATTTATCTCTACTATCCAGCTATAGAAGCCCAAGGAACTAGCTCAGACCAGACATCAACCTTTTAACTGGCTATAATGAGGTAAGATGAATTCCACTGTGATCGAAGGCTACATATGGTCTTTGAAAAAATCTGGACACTAACTTCTTGTCTGTGTTTTGTCCATTCTCAATCTCCAGCAGAGTCCTCTGCCCTTTCCTAGTCTGACAGCTATAACTAATATTGCTTCAGTTTTCAATAAATGCTAAAATTACAAGACAAAATTAACAGCTTTTCCTCAGACAGTTTTTGTTCTGTGCACCCCACTCAGTGCTGGACTTCATTGATCTATGACACAGGAAAAAGAGCTAGGACTCTCTTGAACTTTCCTGATATTTTCCATTGGTCCAAAGTTATTTGCAGACAGGAAAAAACAATACCAAATAGCCTGCCCCCTGTGTTCCACATCTTTTATTCATGCTGACTATTTATTACATGCACTTAATCCTGTCTTAACAACAGCATTGAGCTATCAGGATCTAATGTTACTAAACTCAGAAAGAAAGATTTCATTAAAGAAATACAACATTTCAGAACAATGGTCTATACAGACTGGACTCTTTTGGTATGTAGAATAAGACAGAAGGCAGATATGGATTGGCCATAAGGATTGTGAGCGGGTTTTTACTGAGCACATTTCCACTGCCAAAAGTCATTTACGGGTGGGACAGAAGGAGCCTCAATTTTAATCTTTGGAGCCATGAATGTGAACAATTCTCTATGCAGAATTTATGAGCTGTTTTACTTATCAGTATTTCCTCAGAGTTTTCACGCAGTCAGATTGATTACCCTTGCCTCATACTGTTTGTGCATACTCAAGTTTGGCTATACAGTGCATAAAATGGACATGAACTGCATACTGTACCATACAAGGAAATTAAAGGCAGTGACATGCCAATCATGGTTATTAAATTTTTGTTCGAAAACACAATATGATATCACTCATAATAGAAACATATATTTCCAAATACTTCAGCAACAAGCATAACCTAAATATTTGGGGATTTTTTAATTAACTAAATTCCATAGGTCATCTAAACAGACAGAATACAAGGAAAAATAGAGATCAGAAAAGTTTTATTTTTTCTGTAACAAGCTCAGCTTTCATAAAACAATTCATTCTGAATGCTTCCACTGCACAAAGAAGTTATTTTTTTTTCCCTTTAAATCCAAAATTTCAATGAATAAAAGTCTCAGATTACCTGATTATCAGAAAATACCAGTCATCTGTCATAAAACAGCTCAGGATGCCAACATAGCCTAACACTCCCAAGAAATGAGGCCTTTGTCCTAGACCTACAATGCTCTGCGGTTTATTTCAAGAATCTCTTTCCCCATGCAGTGCTAGGGACTCTAACATAGCCTGCATCTCTGCTCACAACCAGCAAGGTGCCCACAAAATAATGGATATACAATCTACGTGACCCAAGCAAATAGGCAACAGTACATCGATACACCCATAGACAGATAAACTGATTTCTCCAAGTAGAAGCACCAGTTTCTTTCCCAATTTTCCTTTAAAACCTTATTATAGAAGGTCTGGCATAGATCATAGATGTTAATCAAATTTCTCAAAAACCAGCTTTACCCTGTGGCAATGCCTGATAGTTACTAACCAACCACTGGATGGATTTCTTGAGTAGCTTATGTATCATATTGGAGTTTTAAGTTTTAATTGAGACTGGAATACTCCAAGAACAAATAGGTGTCTATGAACCATTTAAAAATAAACAAATTAAAATTTTAAACCAATATATTTATTATTTTTCACAATAACAGAATGTTTAGTCATCATTTTATTTCACTTACCTACCTAATCATGACATTAGATACACTTAATACAGCAGAGTAATGAGAATGAGTTGCAGACATAACACCCTCCATGACAGGATGTAGTTAGTTTGTTTAAAAAACACCATGCCAATTTGTGGAAGAAGTAATGGTCTGCTGGGAGTGTGGATCTGCCTGGGGGTAGCGAGGCCCTACAGAGGGATCTGGACAGGCTGGAGAGCTGGGCTGAAGCCAATGGGATGAGGTTCAACAAGACCAAATGCCGAGTCCTGCACTTCGGCCACAACAACCCCAAGCAGCGCTATAGGCTTGGGGCAGAGTGGCTGGAGGACTCTGTGGAGGAAACGGACCTGGGGGTACTGATTGATGCTCGGCTGAGCATGAGCCAACAGTGTGCCCGGGTGGCCAAGAAGGCCAACGGCATCCTGGCTTGCATCAAAAACAGGAGGAGCAGGAACTAGCAGGAACAGGGAGGTAATTGTCCCCCTGTACTCGGCACTGGTGAGGCCTCACCTCGAGTACTGTGTTCAGTTTTGGGCCCCTCACTGCAAGAAAGACATTGAAGCCCTGGAACGCGTTCAGAGGAGGGCCACGAAGCTGGTGAGGGGTCTGGAGCACAGGCCTTATGAGGAGCGGCTGAGGGAGCTGGGATTGTTCAGTCTGGAGAAGAGGAGGCTCAGGGGAGACCTT
>WHYT01017933.1:0-154489 GCA_009806455.1 Tetrax tetrax
TGGGGTGGGAATATTTTTTTTTTTTTTTTTTTTTTTTTATCATGACACCTGTTGCTCATAGGTACAAATCAAACGAAGAGTATGTGTATGTGCGAGGCCGTGGAAGAGGGAAGTATGTATGTGAGGAGTGTGGAATTCGCTGCAAGAAACCCAGCATGCTGAAGAAACACATTCGCACGCACACAGACGTCAGGCCATACGTCTGCAAGTACTGTAACTTTGCTTTTAAAACCAAAGGTAAGAGACAGTCAGCTCCTAGCTCCTCTGCTTAGTGTATTGACTTACAAGCCTTCTCGGGGCGCTGGCGAAGGGGAAGGGAAGGCCTTCCCAGGGTCTGGAAAACCCCAGGAGTTGGAGGGAGGGGGATGACAGAATCTTAAATTGGCTGAAATGTTCGGAAGAGGACCGGCCCTCTGTTAAGCTGATGCGTGTCGCAGTGGGGAGCACTGGCTGCACGTGCCATCCTGCAGCGGAGCATCCGCACCATCCTGTTTGTGCTTCTGAAAGGGAATGATCCTGAAATACGGCTTCACTGGCAGGGATTTGTAAACAAAGCCACCCCAGAATGAGAGCAGGAGCTCCTGGGTACCAGCAAACGTCTCTGACCGAGCACCTGGAGACGGTCTTTGGGGTGGCTTTTTATGCCAGTGCTCTCGCGATCTGTTTGCGCTGCACATTTTCATCCTTCGCAGTTGCATGCAGCTTCGACATTTTCTATATCATATCAACAGACTTTTTCTCTAAAGCCCTCCATTCCAGGACATCTAGTCATTATTGATCCACAGCCTCACTGCCACCAGATACTCTTTGCAAGCGCCCTTCATCATTGCCTCAGTGAGTGTGCAAGTGAACACCATCAGGAACATGCAAAACCATGTGCAGAGTAAAATCTCTTCCAGGAGACTGTGGGTAAAGTTTTCAAAAGTGCTAGAGGTGCCCAGGTCCCTTTAACTTCTCCTAAGAGTCTGGCACCGTGGGTTTGACAGATCTCCACTCCATCTTTGCTTGCAGCAAGCCTTGCCATAAAGATGTCGAGTTCGGTTTCTTGATTATGGTTGGACATAAATATAAAACGTCCGTTGTCTGCAGGTCCATCTTTGCAAGTCTCAGGTGATGACACAGCTGGGAGAGTTAATTACTCAAGAAGAGCATCAGCCCCCACAAAAAAACAGTGCTGCCCATGGAAGCGGCACAGCGTGGGTGTGGGGAGGGGGCTCTGGGCGCTGCGTGGGCTGCGGCGTGCGTGCTTACCCAGAAGTGCGGACGGAGGTCCCATCCGCGCCAGGCCAGTGACCCCAGGCGCTGGGTGATTCAGGGTGGGCAGGCCCTGCAGCTGATGGCTTTGTTGGTAAAGCTGGCACGCGATTTCTGGGTAACAACGTGTTGGTAATCGCTAGGCGTATGGGAGCATGGGGAAGTGATACCGAATTTGAGGCCAAATTCTCGTCAGACACATGCAGCCGATCCGAGCGATGGTTCCTTCTCTCCCTCCCAGCCTGGTGCTATTTACGATTCATTTTCTTTCTCTTTCTCTCTTGCTTTTGTTGCTTTGTTCTGAGGTTTCCCTTTGAGAGGTGAACCCATTCAGCCTCTTCCCTCACTTCACCTCGCTTTCCACCGTGCTTCTGTTAGGCTTTTATTCAGGATGCTGTGATCAAACCATCCTTTTCACCATCTCTCTGGCCGCTTCACTCTCCATCTCTGCTCCCTTGAAGCGCACAAACTGTCGGCACCGGCTGTGCCGGTTGCACGTCGCAAAGAGACGCTTGCCTCCAAGGGACTGCTGCTCTTCAGCTTTGCAGGAGACGTGCATGGGGAAGGCAGCATGGAAATGCTTCCTTCAAAAAAACCCCCAGTGTTGGGATCTGAATGCAAAACTATGGATGCATGACGGGCAGAACTTCCCCAGACCAGCGATTTCAGGACAAATAGCTGCATGATGGTAACTTGGAATTGCATGAAAATGGCTCTTTGCTGGAAGGGGGTGGCAGTCACCCTGGCTGTGTCCCGTGGGCGTGCTTGTACTCCACGGAACGGCAGCGCTTGGGTAAAAGCTGTTCGCTTTGCTGATGGAAACACAAGGACCTTTGGAAGGGTTACTGGGAAATGAGAAAAAAGATCAGCCATGAGTGCTGAGAAAATCATCAGTTAGAGTCCAGTGATGAAATCATTGCTGTTGGTGATGGAGCGCGAACCAGAGGTCCAGGAGGTTTGCAGAGCTGGAGGCTTCACAGCTTTTTTTTTTGCAGACATCTCAAATAAGTTTGTTTGTGCCTTGATTCATTCGGATCCTCCTTCCCGGTGTGCAGTTTTGCAACCACGGTTAATTGCAGAATAGAGAAGCTGGACGTCTCGCTACCAGACTGCACTTGCAAAAAATATAAGCTGAGTTGAAGGACTTGTAGAAATCAGCTTTCCAAAGTTAATTTTAGCCTTCAGCGTAAACTCAAGGGGGATATCTGTGGAGTTGTCTTCATCCTGGCTGTGGTAGATCTCTCCAGCATGATCTAATGCTCTAAACTCTCAAGTAGGCTGGAAGCAGTTAAATATTTTTATTATTATTATTTTTAATGAGGACCTTTATCTGGTTAAAATGTAACTCTCTCCCTGCCCCTCAAAATCCATATCTGTGTTCCAAGAACTGGGAAAACTTTTGCAAAAGGAAGAGTTTTAAATATTTTCCCTTTTTCTCTAATTATGCTGTTTGTTTGCCTTTTGTGCATTTCTGTCGCTGTAAGCGGAGCTGTTCCTTTGGGTTACAGAACTGCAGGGAAATGGCTTTTTTTATTATTTTAAAGCAAATCCATGAGATTTTTGTGTGCTCGCTGAGCTGATGGAAACAGCAGTCTTGGAAATTTGGTTTGTAAAGATTTATTTGATTGCATGTTTCTGGAGCAGATATAAACGTGCCTCTCTAATGAGGTGTCTCTGCCTCCTCGGCACTGGTGCTCTCCTGAGAGGTTTGTTACCGCGGCCTCCAAGAGGTTGTTTAAAAGAAATTAAGCAGCTTCTTCATTGTTTTCTTACTGGGAACTGGGGAAAAAGTGGCAGTTTGATGATTTTCTGTTTCAGGAAGGTGAGGGAGAGCTTTTCCCTTGCCCACCTTCCCAGAGGGGCCGTAGGAACTGCCAGCCTTCCCTTGGCACCCGTCTCCAGAGCCTCGAGGTTCTTCCCTCCTTCTCTGGGGTGACCTGGGGATGTGGATCAGTGTTGGCACATTAACTCCCCTCCTGTGCAGACTTTATTCTTTTCCACAGCTTATTTTCTGTTCTCGTTCAAACTCACATCAGACTCTCACTTCCCGATTACTTAAGGTTTCTTAAAATTTCTGGATAAAGCGTATGGAGCAGCTTGCGGCATCGATGCTGCTGCCTTTGCTTGGAGGTCAGAAGGGACAAGGAGCTTCATATTAATTTAAAAGGTGTTTGTAAAGGACATCAGTGCCTGTTGGCTGAAGATCTCCGTTTGATAGTCTAGTCCACTCACAGTTTCCAGACGCCAGACTTCTTCGTGTCCTCAGCTGTAGTCTTCCTTTAATAAATTAGTTTGCAGTTCCTTAAATCAGCCCATGACAGGCACTGAGGTTACTGAACATGTTAATATATTAAATGCATTACCCCCTCAGCCCTTAAAGGCAAGGTTATGGCTGCACAGTTTATTATTATTACTGCTCTAGCAGACTCAGCGCTCTGCTAAGCCTCCTCTGGAAACTACAGAGCAGGTCCAACTGGCGGCAAGCTCCGAAAGAATTAACTGCTGTTACAGCAGGGCAGATTGATATATAGATTTGGAAATATCCCTGCACCCTGTGTGTGCCGGGGCCCTTCCTTCGGGGCTGGGAAGAGGGAAAGGGGCCGAGCATCCCTGCGGAGCCGCTGCTGGGAGGAGGCTGTGGTGCCCCCGCTCCTCGGCTGCGCTGGGATGAGGACAGGGTTATCCTCAGGAATTTGCTGCCTGCTCCCTTACGCAATGTGGCGTGAGACGTGTCGCTGGGAACAGAAAATGACCCAGTGCTCCAGACAGAAGATGAAGCCCTGGGAGCGAAAGGGCTCTTTAACTTACCAGGGTAAGGTTAAAAAAAAAAAAAAAATTAAAAAAAGGAATGAGGGCTGGAAGTCAAAGGCTGGCAAATTCAAGTGAAATATTAGCTGCTAGTTTTTTTTAAACAGTGCAACTACTAAGTCCCAGCACAAGCCTCAATGGGAAATGTGCTAATTCTCTGTATTTTGAAATCTGCAAATCCAGCCTGGGTGCCTTTCTGGAAGCTGAGTTTTCGACTAACGTAAGCTGATCGGCTGATCCAGAAGATGCCTGGTATTTGATAGCCTGTGTCAACACAGGCACAGGCCCAGTGTTCAGATCCTCTTCTTTAATCCCTAAGTCAATAAGTATAAAAGATAATAACAAAATTTTTTAAAACATAAATATTTTACCTAATATATTATATAAATCAAAGCTTTCCTTCTCATAGAGTCTCACCTGGGAAAATGATCTCCATGTAGGGACCTGAGTCAAGGCCTGTGCTTTATTTAAGCCCCTTCTGTGGCCCCGAAAGCCAACGGCATCCTGGGCTGCATCCCCAGCAGCGTGGGCAGCAGGGCGAGGGAGGGGATTCTGCCCCTCTGCTCTGCTCTGGTGAGACCCCCCTGCAGCGCTGTGTCCAGCTCTGGAGCCCCCAACAGCAGAAGGACATGGGCCAGTTGGAGAGGGTCCAGAGGAGGCCACGCAGATGCTGAGAGGGCTGGAGCAGCTCTGCTGTGAGGCCAGGCTGGGAGAGCTGGGGCTGTTCAGCCTGGAGAAGAGGAGGCTCCGGGGAGAGCTGAGAGCGGCTCCCAGTGCCCAAAGGGGGCTGCAGGGAAGGTGGGGAGAGACTCTTCAGCAGGGCCTGGGGTGACAGGACGAGGGGTGATGGTTTCAAAATAAACGGAGGGAGATTCAGATTAGATATCAGGAAAATTTTTTTTATGCTGAAGGTGGTGGAACACTGTCCCAGGTTGCCCAGAGAGGCGGTGGATGCCCCATCCCTGGAAACATTCCAGGCCAGGTTGGCCGGGGCTGTGAGCAACCTGATCTGGTTGGAGATGTCCCTGCTCCTTGCGGGGGGGTTGGACTGGGTGGGCTTTAATGATCCCTCCCCACCCAAACTGTCCTGTGATTCTGTGATTCTATGATAAGACCTGTTTCAAGGGTTTATCCGGGATGGGCAGTGTTGGCCTGTGCCTGGTTCTCTGTGTGTGACCGTGTCTCACAGCAAACGGGGAGTTAGAGAGCAGCTGTTGCTCTCCTTGCCTATTGTTTTAAAAGAGGAACGTGAAAATACTTAAGTCCTGGAAAGCTGTGAATGTTTGTGTCACAACATCGCCCAGGATGCTGAGATCATGAGATTGGTCATTTGTTGGGATTTTTTTTTGTTGTGGTTAAATTGTTCACATGTAACAGGAGAAGTACAAAGCATGATGTATGCCCAGCATGGACAGGATAATTTTTCCAGGGATCTTGATGTTTCTGTTCTTTACGTTTTTCTTTAAGTCTTCCACCTTTAAAATATTATAAAGGATATTCTGAACAATTAATTTCCCTCTTTTAATTTAAATGGGAAATTGCCTCTAATCCGTATTAAGCTACTTTAAGTGCTTTTGGAACACTGGAATTTTAACTTTCTCAAAACAACACAAGTATTTAAGCTGCTTTAACTCCAGAATAAGACCTCGCAGCATCAGAAGAGCTTAAGCAGCTGGTAATGCGTGGTTACAAGCAGGCGTAGTGAGAGCTGTGCTGACACTGTGTGCTCCTCCAGCGCAGCAATGCTTGGGATGCGCTCACAATTTCCAGTGATGCTTGAATTTATTTCAAAGTTTATTTCAAATCCAGGAACTCTTTGCTAAACAATCCTTAGTGAGGACCACTTAACAGCCTACCATTCAGTATAACTGTTCTGTTATTTAAATAAAGCTTCCCTGCCTGCTCGTTTCTCTCTTACTCCTTCAAATATGTTTTGTTTTTTTTCACTGTTTCCAAGGAAGCAATGGTACGGTTGTTTTGTTTTTTGTTGTGTTTTGTTATGGTTTTTTTTTTTTTTTAAGCTGGGAGCCCGAACTCTGTAAGGCAACAAGTAGCTCTGAGTCCTTCCTTGTAGGATTCACGTCCAGCTTTTACTTAGGCAAAGTGGTGTTGATTTTTCCTGGAAATTTGCCGAAGGACTTTAGCATTTAATACTGCCAGCATTAATTAAGGGGTCTAAAAACACAAACTGTAAGAAGAACTCCGATAAGATAAATATCATTGTCCTCCAAATTGCTCCCAAGATGATCACTCAGCTTCTCAGCTGGTGTAAATAAGCCTCGAACCTTTAACTTCCTTAAAACGATGCAAACTTAGGCCAGATGAGAATCCGACCCGCTGAGTCTCTCCTCCCTGAAAGGATAGCAGCCTCCCTAATTTGTTGGAATTTCTTCTTGGTGTGCATGCAGGGTGCTGTGCGTGGATAGACCATGCACCAGAGGGATTTGCACCGAGTGCTTATCTTGTTCATCAGCCTTACCTGCCCAAGTGAGGATGAAAGAGTAGAAAGAAGCAGAAGGGGAAAGAAAGCAACGCTTGCTATGAATGGGTCCTTTGGTATTTTACATAAATTTGTTCACACAGAGGGTTTTGGCATTGCCAGTGCCCAGCCTTCCAGCTCACTGGCGGGCAGTCTGGGTGGGGAAGGAAGAGGAGAAGCCATGGCACTGCCTTGCCAGTTGCCTCCAGCGAAAGGAAATCCAAAAGGAAGTGATGCTGATGGCTTCTGGCAGAGCTTGTCAGCTCGAACTGTTGCTCAGGGTGGAGCTGAGTCCAAGCAGAGGTGCAATGAAGTGATGGGCAGAGGGCTGCAGAAGCAACTGACTGGGCTCCCTGTGTCACAGAATCACAGAAGGGTTTGGGTGGGGAGGGACCTTTAAAAGTCATCCAGTCCAACCCCCCTGCACGGAGCAGGGACATCTCCAACCAGATCAGGTTGCTCAGAGCCTCGTCCAACCTGGCCTGGAATGTTTCCAAAGCCAAGTTGGATGAGGCTCTGAGTGACCTGATCTAGTTGGAGATGTCCCTGCTCGGATCCTGCAGGAGCAAAAGGGAGAGTGTGTGTTCACCAAGAGCAGCACTGGAGCTAAGGTGACGGGAGGACTTGTGTGTATAACCAGCCTTTGGACATCTAAAGTGGCCAAAGTGGCCGCTGTGTGCCTCTGAGGACCAGAGTCCTTCCCTCAAGTGTGGGGTGGCTGCAGTCCTGCCCCAAACATTGCATTCAACAGCCCCTCCCGAGTAATTAAAGTTATGTCCTCCCAGTTTAGCCATAACCAGGTGTGCGTAGCACAGTGAATTTATGAGCTTGTTCTGGGGATGTGGTAGCACCAAAATGCCTAGTGGGCCTCCTGTCCCCCCTCTTCCCACCATGGGGATCACATGGGATGCCACAGGCCATAGTTTAACCAACCAGCCCCTGCTCACACCAGATATTTACTTGGGCTTTTTTACGGTGTTTGCCATCATCGGAGGGAAACCAGTTATAGATTTTGCTGTGGTAGCTGAGCAGAGACGGGTCATTTGTGCCAGCCAAGATGTGATGTGCCATGATGGACAGGCAGCAGCAGCAGGATTTGATTTCAGCAAACTGAGTGAGTTTGTCTTTTTGCTAGTTAGGTCCAAAATTAAATTCCAGTTCCATGAGGCCACAATTTGGACTCACTGGATATTTTTCGGTGAAACAGTTTTTCACTTTAAAACAATGGTGGTTCACTGGATCCAGAGGTGTCCATGAGAGCATGCTCTTGTCTGACTGAGTGTCTTTGGGTCCATCACAGAAGTTCTGGTCCAAAGTGAAGAAAGAGAGGTCTGATTCGGAGCAAGGACTTGAGCCAAGCTGGCCTCATCCTCATACCCAGCTGTCCTACCCATGGGGCTAAAGGTATTTAGGTACAAAGTTAAAAAATAATAAACCTCTCTTATTGGAGCTGTTTTGCTGCATTTAAATTATTAAATAGATGGGTGCCAGATACACAAGGATATATAGTCAGCCTTTGTCTCTCTTGGTCTTTCCTGTTGGAGCAATTCCATTTTGTATAAAATGGGCTCAATAAATAATTCATGGGCTGAAGAGAAACTAACTTGGTAGCTGGATGGTTATGGTGCTCTTCTGAGATGCGAGGGCGTCACGGGTAATTCTCTGCTCCGATGCTTATTTATTTATACCATCCGGAGAGGAGCGGCTGATAGAGGCCCTCTATACTCCCACCCAGCTCAGGGACCGGGGGACGCTGTGGATTGCAGGATGCCACCTGAGGGGCCTCGGTTCTCAGCTGAAGGTTATAATAAAGTGTGAAAATTCATTTTTTCCTCCTTTTTCTTTTTTTTTTTTTTGTGAGAAAAACAAGCCTTGTGTTCAGCACTACTCTCCAATGTTAGGGAGCGGGAAGGCGGATGGCACATCGCGTTGCTGCGGTGAGTTTGGAGTGCTCAGCCAGCTGCTGGGCTGTGCTGGGAAGTTTAGCAGCCCTTGGTGGAGCTGCAGGAAGGGCCCAGCTTACTGCTCCTCATCAGCTCAGCCCATGAAGAGGTGTGGGAGAGGAAAGGGAAAAATGGGACATTTTGTTCTTTATTTCTCCTGCCCTTTGTTTTTCTCTCTGTTCCACCTACCTGCCTTTTCCCCCTCAACAAAGTTTCCCCTTTGCTCAGCGTTTCCCTTGGATATAAGTAGGGTTAATAACCGTCTAATTAACCCACTTGTAATTTGGGAGCTGGAATTAGAGAGGTGCCCTTTGGGGCCAGCATGCCCACGAGTTATCTCGTCACCCTGTCTCAGAGCAGGAGTCACCGCCCCCGTGTCCTGGACTCCCCTTGCAGGGGCTGCTCTTCCCGCCCCGGCCTGAGGAAGCTCAGCAGTGCTCAGCAGGTTTTCTCAGTGCTGACGGACCCTGGTGCACAGAGCTTCAGAGGGTATCCGTGACTCCTGCTCCAGGGAGCCGAGAACTTTTCCCTGGCACTTCAGTGCACGCCAGAGCATCTGAGCCATCCTGCTGGGAGGAGAGGATGATGGTGGAGTTTTTCCCTATTGCTGGCATCTTGAGCACTGGTTTTGGTAGCACCAGTCTGGCCTGTGGTGCTAAGGAGCTCCTCACCAGGGCCAGTGCCCCTGTGTGCTGGGAGGAGGTGGGAGGTGATGCTAAATTGGGATGCGTTTCTCTTCCCTACTTTCCTACCATTTTCATTTGCTGCACCATCACAGCTGAGAGCAGTCCAGGACTTTTCTTCCCCCCAAACCCAAATGCGTACCCCAACTTGCACAACACCTGAGAGGTTGCACGACCCCGCCAGCACCTCCTCTTCCCCGCCGGTGCAGCAGCAAAGGAGCGGAAGCGAGGACGCAGCCTTGTCTCACAGGGTATTGGTGATGGACGGTGGTCTGGGGAGAGTCAGAGGCCTCCTTTGTCTGGTTCAGAGCCAGATGATTAACTTGTTACTGTTGAACTTGCAAAATGAAAAAGAAAAAAAAACCAAAAGATAAAAGAGACATATTGACCAAAATATGTTTTCTGCTTCTTTTCAGGGAATCTGACTAAACATATGAAGTCAAAGGCCCACAGCAAAAAATGTCAGGAGATGGGCGTGTTGGTATCTTCACTGGTGGATCTGGAAGCCGAAGAAGGTAAAATCTTTCACGTTATGAACCTGCTGTTGCTGCTGAGAGAGGGCAGTGCCCATTCAGGCAGGAGGTGTGCTCTGCAGATTGTCCTTTCGAAGACGTGGAGCACTTTGGTTCACCCCAGACTCGTTCCAGCGCCCAAGGGGGGATTTCTGCTTGCGCTGGGTGGGTTACGGGGCCGTGCTGGGAGGCTGCACCCGTGGGACAGCCTGTGAGCCCATGTCTTCCTGCCGGGCGTCGTGCACGTTTGAAGTGTTTTGGCTGGCTGCAGGCAGAGGGAAGAGTAAACAGCCAGGTGGAGAGCGTCCTGCGCTTGGCCCCGCACCCTGCGTGTGGGCTGTAGACATGATAATAGTGGATCCATGGCGTGAGAAGGTGCTGCGTGGTATTTCCGAGTGTCTCTGGGTCAGGAGCCTGGCTGACGTGCTCTGGGAGAGCCCGAGTCTCTCCTGTCTGTAGAGGCAGTCTCCGAAGCAGCAAAGCGAGACTCCCCAGGACACGTTGCATGAAGCTGCAAACCTTGCCTTTGCTGTTCAAGCACAGTCTGGTGGGTGAAGGAGAAGAATCAATCCCCACCCCGTGGTTAGCATCTGCCGGCGTGTTTTCCTGGAGCTGAAAGCACTGAGTGTGAGCTTGGGGGTGACCCTTCGGTGCGTGGCCCGTGCGGGCTGTGGTGACGCTCTTGCAGAGGGGATCCACTCCTGCCATACGGGAGTATTAGTGATTTGGGGGATGCCTTCCTTCTGAAAGGGGTTCCAGAGGAGGACTTTTCCATAGGGATCACCTTCTAGGGACCTGTCCCTCTACTGAGACTACAGATTTCCAGTGCTGTCTCTGGAGGGACTGGTGCACACGTGAGCTGCACAGCCTGGACCCTGCACCATGGCTGGAGACCCCAGCACGGGGTGTGAGCAGCGCGGGGGCAGTTGCATCCCTCCTCCCTCACTCTCATCAGACTTTTTTCATGTGTAGGGTGAAGATTACCCAGGTCGGTAATGGCCTGGAAGATTTCTCCGTAGGGAAAGAGCCAGCAGAACTGCAATAACATGGCGGTTTGACATTTAATGGCATTATTCTGAGTGCTTTACAAGAAGATAAGCTTGCCCTCGCTCACCTGCTTATTTCTTTCATCTGCTTCTGCGCAAACACGCACACACGAAGTCTGTCCAAAACCCTGTGAGTTCAGGAGTCTGTCTGGGCTTTGGGAAGGACGCATGACTCTCTCACTGAGTAATTTCCGGCCCGGTTTATAGTATCTGCAGCTGAGTTTCCCTGAAGTCATCCCGAGGAGCGGATCTCCTGCTGGGAGGCTGGGCAGCATCAGGCAGGAGTGTGGAGACCATAAGCGCTCCTCTCTCCATCAGAAACGTTGAGGGAGCAGTGAGGAAGATCTCCAAGCTGCGTGATGAAGGAACGTGATGAAGTCTCATGTATACTTAGCTGTTAGAGCTAGAAAAAGATATTTTTACCCAAATTATTGCAGGCTGCGCTCCGACAGCTGTGAAGAGTTAGGTTATGAGTCTCCAGGGAACAGTTAGATGTTTTTATGATTGTTATTCTGTTTCCTTTAGCAAGACCCTGAGTATTCGGGGCTGCAGCCGCAGTGCAGGGATGATGGGAACGAAGCCTTAGGGGCAGCAGACCTCAAGTCCTCACAACATTTTGGGTCATCTGCATTTGCATTCGGCAGGTTGTTTGCATTTATAGGAAACACAGGACGCACCAGCTCTAGAGAGGCTCCGGGAGCACAGGTCTGTCTCCATTGCAGTGTGTTTATTCCTGGATAAAACACCCGGTGCCGCAGGGTGGGCTGGTGGTTTCTGTTTGAAATGACACCATTGACCCTTCCTGGCTGCCACCTGAGAAGTCCCAGTATGAAAGCAGCTCTCGTGGCTGTCTTTAGCCATTTTTTTCCCCCCTATTTCCTGTTTTACCCCCCTGTCTCACCCCAAACAATCTTGATTTCCCCCGTCCCTGGGATTCATTCTGCCACAGCCCGCAAAGGTTTGTTGGCAACGGGTTAAAACGAACTTCATAAAACACATGGCGCCACGGTTATTTTTATAAAGTGAAGATCAGCTGAGCAAGTTCTAGAGACAGCGCTGTGAGCCAGGGAATGTTAGCTCGGCAGGAACAACAAACAGCGCTTATCACCCTGGTCCCCTGCTGAGGTCCAGTCCGTCGGGGGTTTTATTGGGAAAGGGGCTGGTTGTCTGGACGTGGGCAGTGTCACATGCTGCCTGCTTTATAGGTGATTAAAAAATCACAAAGTGCGTTTCCCTACAAGCGTGTGGCAGGAGTGGGGTTTGCTCTGCCGCGGGCTGCAGCACTCCGGGCCAGGGGAGCTCGTGGTGCGCGGTACAGAAGGTTCGCGGGGCCGGGGAGGGCTGCACCCGCCAAGACCCTCCGAGGTGCTTTACGTCTCGGCCTTTGGATATCAAAGCTCAGAAATGCCGTCCCCTGCAACGTGCTGTGTCCTTGGGGCATCTCCACTCCGCTGAATTAAACAGCACTGAGGACGTTCGCAGGCACTGGATGCCATTGTCTCAACTTAAGCTGCAGGAGCAGTCAGCAAGACATCTGCAGTTCAGGTCGTCTGCCACACTTCCAAAAGAACACTGAGCACCGTTTGGGAATTAGCATGGCCCCGGGACCATTCCTGCAGAGCAGCATGGATCAGAGCAACAGGCCACCCTGTTTTGAAGGCACAGAGGTGCAGGTGGGGCTGCGGGGCTCGTGTCACTGTCCTGTGACAAATATATGTTGGAGGGCTGATGTGACTGTCCTTGACCTTAACAAACCACGGCTCAACTTGCCAGCAGAGAACCTGTAGGAGATATCCAAGACATCCCACCAGTTAACCTGTCCCAAACCCCAGCGATGCCCCAGTGCAGTGGTACCGTGCCCTTTCAGGGCTGGGCTCTGCTTCATGATATCTGACCTGGCTGACAACGTGCTGCTCTGCATCTAGGGGTGCCCTGCCTTTTACATCTGCTTGGACTCTTGGGTTTTCTCCAGATCTTCAGAGCAGTCATTTGATCAGGCAAGAACAATGCGGTACTTGGCCACAGCCTTTCTGGAAGAGGGCATGGCCAAAAGAAAACCCAGTCAGGGATTTTGCAGCAGCCACTCCAAGGGAAAAATGTTGGGTGGTGGGAGGCTGATTCCGTGTGGGATTGCTGGAGAACTCCTTCAGTCCGGGAACTTACTTAAAATAGTTGATGAGCCGATGGTCTCCCAAAATCTTTCCCTGCAGTTATACCATCCGTTGGTGACGCTTCTGCAGATCAAAGCCGGATAGGGAAAGAGGAGAGTCGCTCCTGAAGTGCTGGTTGCGTGACTCCGAAATGAATAACTGTTACTTTAAACCTTTTCATTATAGTCAATTAGAACTAATGAATCATATTAATTGAGTGTCACTTTTGAAAACCTGCAAATCAGAAGTCCTATTTGTGTTCCACGTAGTTGCAGGCTGCTGAGGACAGATTGGGAAGGGCTCGCTGCGCGGGGCCGGGGGAATGCTTTCATTCACGATTTCCCGCAGCCGTTCAGCCCGGGGCTCCTTCGGCGTTAACGGCCGTGCGCTCAGCGGCGTGCCGTGGCAGCGGTGGGAAAGCCTGTCCAGCCTGGCCGGTGATGGGAGCAGGTCTGGCAGGTGAAGAGGTTGAGCTGGTCTCAGCCTTTGGCCTGATGGAAAGAGTGGGTCTGAACCAAAGTCCAAGAAAGGTCTGACTGCGTCCCTGGGCCGGCTGGGAGGGCGCTCGGTGGAAAGGATGGAACCGTCAGCTGGAGGAGGGGCTTTTTGGCCGTTGTTGAATCACTGGTCCCTGGCTGTTTGTGGCTGAACCCGTGGTGGTTGGACACCTCCGAAGCCCAGCGAGGGAGGGCCTGGCCTGGGCTGCAGAGCCATGGGCTTTCGGAAGGAACTTCTCTCCCCTTGTTGGCTGCGCGGCGGCTCGCCGGAGCACGTTGCGCTGTCTGGGCCTCGTTGCATCATGCAAGCGATCTGTAATTTTAGAATTACAAAAAATACACAGTCTCCATTTCCTCTTGTTGATGAAGACCATTTGTATTTGTGTAAAGGGGACAGTCTGCCAGGAAGGAATGCAGAAAGGTGAAATCCTGGAGGCGTGGTATCGGAGGGCATTTCCTTTCTTTCCTTCCAGCTCCCTTTTTTACCTGGTTAAAGCTAACTCTGGCCTTCTGCCGAAATTTCAAATATTATGCCTCGTGAGTAAGGAGGCTCATGGCTCATAAATGCCAAGTAAATACTAAAAGCAGCCAAGAAGATGGTCAGAAAATAATATTTTGTACTGTAATGCTTTGGGCTGTGTGAGTGGATGAGAAAAGAACGTAAAAATGGCAGAAAGTTGTATGAGAAATCAGAGATCACAGCTGTGCTGCGCATCCCCTGTTCTCGGGGTTGTGGATCGCAAATAACCTTCCCCTGTGCAGCCACGGACTGTTTTCTCTCTTCTTTGTGAAAGGCTGAGGACAGAACCTAGCAAGGACTATTTTAATTTAAAAAAAAAAAAAAGAGAGATGACATTTCCATGTGATGCAAACCAGGGCAGGAAGATTGCTGTGCTGTCGTTTGGGGACAGGCAGGGAGGGAGCAGCGACTCCTGAAACTCCCGGGATTATTTTAAACTAGAGCTGTATTTCACTCCATCGTTTTTATTCCTACTTAAGAGGCAGGAGGAAGTAAGGGGTGTTACTATAAAAGGAGACTGGACTAAAATCCTTCACTCCTGCATTGGTTTTGCTTAGTGTGATTGCATCAGTTTGGTAAAATAACCTTAGAATAACACATGTGTAATGAAGTGCAGGTCTCAGACAAAGCCATGGATGGGGTGCGTTTTCACGAGCTCCCTGCCTCCACCTCTGTCTTCTCCTGACTTGCCCTTTCTCTGCCCATCAGCCCAGCAGAACGCGGTTCAGCTGCGCGAAGCCAGGCACAGCGTGTGTTAGGAGGCCACGGCAAACTCCCTTTGGGGCTGTCCCCGCGCTCACCCAAACCTTTCCCTCGGTGACAAACGCAAACTGCCCGGTACGGAGCTGGCTTCACGTTTCCCTCACCCCGTACTTCTGACCGTGCTCGCTGTCCTGTCCGTTGTGTGACAAGAAAGGCGACCACACAGGACGAGGCTCAGCGGGGGCTGAGGCTACCGCTGCCTGTCCGTCCCGGAGCCCACACGTCAAACCCCCAAACCAGAGACAGGGACTAGCTCATAGGTCTGGTAGTGAAATGCATTCCTGTGCCGAGCAAGAAATACGCGCAGTTCACCCGACAGCCGGCAGAAACGGTTGTTTGGAATAATATTTGTGCTGAACTCGGTTCCTTTGGGAGTTTGCAAACAACCCGCCGCTGGACCTGGGTCCAGCGAGGGTTGTCGTTATCCAGGCGTTTCGCAAGGCGTGTCAGGCTCTTGGTGGAGAGCTGCCACCTCCGGCTCGGTGCTGTACGGGTTCTGCGGTAGGTCTGGCTTTACGGAGTGGTTAACAGCGACTTTTGACGGGGGGTGGAGAGCAAACGAGATGCGTTTCAGGCTGACTCTTGGATGGATAATCAACCGTGGTAAAATACATGTCTTATTTCACCGGTAATGCCAAATACTTCATGGGCATTTACTAGTTATTCAAAGTAAACAAAATTATAGACTTGTTATCCATAGATCCCAGTGCCTTCTCGCTGTGTGGCCATGTCCCCTTCTGAAAACCACCCTGCCTGTAGCGGGCAGGTGTGGTCCAGCCTCAGTGTCAGCGCCGTTTATTTTCCCCTCCAGCCCATCCCGCTGACAGATGGCAGCTCTGAATGGAAAACCAGTTCAGCGTTCATCAGAGGAGAAAGTGTCCTAGGCTGAACTGCCTGGGAAGAGAGGCCAGCAGTGCTGCAGTGAGGTACCTGGCCTCAGGCAGGTGTCAAAGCAGCATTCCGGCACTCTCCTCCCCAAACTGGGCACCCAGTGCGTCCCAGCAGCTCTGCACCCATCGTCTTGGTGCTTGGCGCAGAGTCTGAGAAATTGTTATTTTATCACCCCCCCAAGAGCAGTGGGGACTGGCAGGAAAGGCTCTGCAGTGCCATTGTGCT
The DNA here is from genome assembly GCA_009806455.1 of Tetrax tetrax. NCBI lineage: Eukaryota > Metazoa > Chordata > Aves > Otidiformes > Otididae > Tetrax > Tetrax tetrax. The sequence continues at coordinate 15,771 of WHYT01017933.1, forward strand.
GGGCTGCAGTGACATCCAGTGGCAGTTCCCGACGGACCTGCGCGGGCTGAGCTTGCACTTCTGCCAGTGGCTGCACATCTGGCGCGGGGAAATGCAGATTTTGTTTTCTCGGAGCAGCGGGTGAGCTGGCAGCAATCTGCTCAGGAGCTTGGTACTGATCTCGGAAGGCTTCTGCTGGCCCTTGAAGTAGAAGAGAGATGCTGTACTTTTACCTGCAGATATATTGCAAATCCTTTAGAATTTGCTTTTTCCGTATTCCTCCCTGTTCACAAGCTCTTATAAGCAGAGCATCCCTGCGCAAGGCCTTCCATGGACAGAGAGCAAAACCTCTGCCTCAAAGAAGCATCGGCATCCTAGCTAGAATTTATCAAAGGAAGGGAAAATCCACAGCAGTTCCGTCAACACTATTGTTTGCTTTTTAATAAAAGTCCTGTCTTGCTAATGTTCAAACGTCACGTAATCTTGGCAGGAAAAGGTCCAACATGTGGAGGGTGGGAGCAGTCATCCCAGCAACTTTTTGTAGGCACTGTTGCAACAAATACTCAGAAAAGCCCACCAAAGGATGATGGTGCTGCTGTTCTCACCTATTAAGACCTTTTTTTTGCATTTCTGGAGAGAGTCAGGCAGAACGTGCGAAGGTTTGCAGCAGAAGCAGGGCTGCGTGGGTTGACAGGGCAATGGGTGGAAGCAAAGTAGGGTAGAGTGGGAGGTCCCAACGGTGGGATTCACTAGGATCTACTAGGATCATCAGGAGTGGAGTTGGCACAGAGGGAAAGACTGCAGGCTTCAAAGCATGAGATGATCAGATCTAGGAAAGAGCTGAGTCCTCTCTCTTCTTGTCCCCTTAGAACTTGTGAGCAGATTTAGCACAAAAGTAGTCCCTGTATGTGTGTTTTACGCTCTCTGTTTTGTGTTTGCCCATCCCTTCAGGAACCAGTGAAGACCTATTCCAGGACTCTGAGGGGCGGGAGGGATCTGAGCCAATTGAAGAACACCAGTTTTCAGACCTAGAGGAATCTGACGATGATGATGACAATGAAGATGAGGAAGATGATGAGGAAGAGGAGAGCCAAGATGAGCCACTTCTAAAGTTGCCAGAAGGCAAACATACCACCCTTCCGATGCACTCTTCAGGTGGCTCTCCATCTTCTCAAGAGGAAGGCACCGAAACAGCATTGTCCTTAGCCCAAGAAACTGTTTCCAGCAGCCAAAAAGTAGGTGAAGGCCAGCAGGCCTCCTCCTCAAGGCTGGAAACAAAGTGGTCAGCAGACAGCAGTGACATTGCTGTGTGCCACAGCTTCTTGAGTCTCCACAGACCAGCTTTGACCTCCACCGAACAATTGGCTTCTGCTGAAAGAGAGTCTGTCACAAGACCTCAGATGTCCTTAGTTATGGACCTGTCAACCTCAAAAGACAGCTCCCCAAGAAAAAGGTGGTCTCCGAGCCAGGACTCTGGCAGAGGTGGTGGCAGACCAGTGCTAGCGAGAAAGCACCTATTAACCAAAAATGAAACTTCGCCGAAACGGTTTTCACCAACTGGAGAACTGTCTTCTCTAAGGTGCCTGTCTCCAGGGAGAGGGTTGTCTCCTTGCCAGTGTGTCTCTCCCAGGAGGGAGGCTTCTCCACTGAGATGTGTGTCACCAAGACTTGAGCTGTCGCCCAGCAGGCATCTTTCCCCCAGAAGAGAGCTATCCCCAAGAACATACCTTCCGCCAGAAGGAGAAGTCTCCCCTGTGAGGCACTCATCGCCAAGCAGGGAGATGTCATCAGTCAGATATTTATCGCTGAAGAAAGTCTTGTCTCCAGGCTGTTCAGAGTCGCCTAGGTATCCATCCCCCGGGAAAGAGGACTTGCCTGGTGCTAGCAAATCAGCAGCAGATGACAAAGTTCAAAGCTCATATCAAGCCCAGCATGGGATATTATCTTCGATGCCTCTACCTCACAGGTTCTTTGGCAAAAACGTACAGCTCTACGAGTCCAAGCTGGTAAGTTCAAGCCTCTCTTCCCTTCTGGTCCCTGCAGTACATTCTCTGATAAGTTTTTTAGTGAAGGTTGCAGTGCAGAAGTGCACAGTGACTCTGTGACCGACGTCCCAGGTAACCCAGAGAAAAGTGACAGTGGGCAGCAATGAGGTTTGCATCTGTTTTGGTCCTGCCCATTTTGGTTGAAGAGAAATAAGGTTATCCCTTCTCCAAGGTTATTTACACTCCTGACCCAACCAGTCTCTGCTGAGACAAGCAGTAAGGATGACCACTTGGTAATGAGTAGTTGTCACTAAGAGGGTTTTTTTTTGTCCTGGGAATTTCATACCCGTTTCTGAGATTTCACCAGCTGGGGTGAAGCTGTGAGGTTTTTCGCTGGTCCATGAGCTGAACCAGGTCTGAACTAGCCATTGCACTCATTGCTGACTCCTGGGCTAGCTATACGCACAGCCAACTCAGATGAACTACTGAGAAATGTTTGTTTGGACATCTCTGATTCCATCTCACTTCTCTCTTCAGCACAGAGAGGTGTTTCTCACTGGGTCTAGGAAATTATTTAATCTCTCTGCTGGACATATCAAATCCTGTGGGTGAAGGAAAATTGCATGTTCCTCCCACTGCTGGAGGCAAATTAGACATCGGGTTTGGCGGAACGTTTCCCATTTCTACTGAAGTGCCTGGCTCTCCTGTAATTAACACTGATGAACATTAGATCCAGTTGCAGAAGGTGCTCTGCTGTGAAACTGGTGTGAGGAGAGACTGGAGCCCTTAGGCACTCCACTGGGAAGAGAGAGGCCTTTATACAACCCCTGGAGAACCTGTCACGGCAGATGCTGACCCAGGTCTTCTCCAAAAAAGCCATGCTGCCCAGTGTGCGTTTCTTCCCTGTCTACAGTAACATCCTGTCTTTTGGTGCTGCCTTCCTTCTGCATTCCATGATGAGTGTTTGCCTTACCTTCTCAGAGATTATCCTTTGTTTTAGGCCCAAACTGTCGCTTACTTTAATGCTCTTTCCCTTTCCTGTCCATTAACTTCTTGTGGTGAATCTCAGGGCTGTGGAAACCCCAGTCCTTCAACCCTAAAGCATCTCTGTCAGGAAAACTTCCCAGTGCCACTGCTTGTAGCAAAGCCCCTGAACTCCCTAGTCCACAGTAGGAGACTAAATTGTATGTCCCTGCTTATCTGCGCAGTCACACCCTTTAACTTACGCTCTCGCACGCGTACCTTTTTGCTCCATTTTCCTACTCCTGCTCCAAAGGAGTATCCTGACCAAGGATACGCTACTTTCAGTGGCTCTTGCTTTCTCACTTCTGTCCTCTTTTGCTGCTTTCCTCTGTCGCCTCTTCGTAGAGATCCAGCTCGCGGGGTCAGGCAATTCTCCATCATCCTACAAAGTATCCTACCCTCCAGTGAATCCTCAGATTTTATAGTGAACCCCATCTTAATGGAAAGTTGATTTCGGTTTCTTTTGCTTCCTCTTCTTGGGAGTCCTGTTTAGGGGTTTAGATATAACCTCATCAGTAATTAATCCATTTCTGTTTAGTCACATATCTCTCCATGATGTACGTTAGGAAAATATGTGAAGCACCAAAAGAGAAAGAGGAAAAGGTAAAATGGTAGGGGCTTAACCCTCGCTTCCTGCAGACCACACCGTGAGGGTGGTGGTGGGGACCACACTGCTTTGTGTCAAAGGGGGGTTGATGCTCTCACTCCGTCCAAAACATTCTTGCAATTAGCAGCTGTAAGGATGTAATCCTGCTTTAAGAAAGTACAGTAAAAATAAATAACATTATTCTGGGCTTTCAGAAACCCCATGTACTGAAAGGGATCCAGCACAACATGGATGGCAGGAAACCCTGGCCTCCTCCTCCAGGGTTTCAGAGGCAACTCTGATAATAGGACAAGGGGCATTAGTTTGACCTGAAAGAGGGTAGATTCAGACTGGATATAAGGAAGAAATTTTTTGCCCCGAGGGTGGTAGAACAATGGTCCAGGTTGCCCAGAGAGGCGGTGGATGCCTCATCCCTGGAAACATTCCAGGCCAGGCTGGTCAGGGCTCTGAGCAAGCTGATCTGGTTGGAGATGTCCCTGCTGCTTGCGAGGGGGTTGGACTGGGTGGGCTTTAATGGTCCCTTCCCACCCAAACCAGTCTGTGATTTTACAACGACCCAAGCCTGAACCAAAGCAGTCGATCTGTGCCCCAACAGATTGTGGGCTTATTTGTTCCCAGAAGGCAAACGCTGTGGGTTGTGTTGCTCCTTACCTTAAAAGTTAGGGGGTCCAAATCTTCCTTGGTTGATTGATCTCCCTCAAATTAGAATAAAATGTTAACAAAACCAATCCTTCTAGTGAGCACTAATGATGCTAATGCTGTAACTTGTACATTGCACTGAGTCAGCTCTTTCTTTTCCCTCTCCGGTGCAGAAGATAGAACCACGAAGCCCAACGGGCTCGCCTGGCGTCACGCAGCCCATCTGCCCCAGACCCTTGCAGGCACCTCACGAAATACATGTCCACGCTCCCAGCCGAGGGGAGGAGAATGTCTTCAGCCATCTCCCGTTGCATTCGCAGCAGCTCACGAGGACCCCGTATCCTATGATTCCCATTGGAGGCATCCAGATGGTCCAGGCGAGGCCAAGCACCCATCCCAGCTTGGTGCCCAGTTCAGTCGTGTCCCTGCAAGCGGGATATTTTTCCTCTGGCAACAGCGGCTTCGCGGAGTTCAGCCGGGGTCCTGAGAGGGACGAGGAGCCGCAGGTCCCATGGGAGCCGTCGTCGGCATCCGTCTCCCCAGTTGCAAAGGTTTCTAAATACACACTGTCCCCAGAGCTTACGAGCAGTGGTTACTTAGAAGAGAAAATGAGGACTAGTGAGCGTCAGCAAAAGACAGATCAGGAGGAATACAGGGTAAAAGTGTTCGCTGAGTCCACGCGGAGCAGGCAGGCAGGCTGCTCAGCATCCCCAGCCAGCCCCAGCACAACCGACGAGCACTCTCCAAAGCCTTCGACAAGCGGGGAAGAACCCTTGAAAAAAACGGGCAAGAAGCAATCTGGCAGCTCGAGCACTTCTTTTGAATCATCCTGCACTTTCATCTCAGATCTCCCCTCCCAGCCGTTGGACCGAAGCAGCAGCACTGGCTGCCTCTCAGAGCCCTCATCGAGCCATTCGCACGCCCAGCCGTTCTCCGTCCGGAGGAGAAACCTCTCCGGAGAGCCCAGTCACCAAGGGGGAACCTCCAGGAAGAGCAGTCCACACCTAGAGCACGCAGATTTAGGTCAAACTCAAAAAAAGGTGGATGAAAACACGGGAAGTACTTAAGCCTCCACCATCTGTTCCACCTTTAGGCTTCCTATGTAAAATCGACAGACATTTTCAACACTATTTCCTTTAGTATAATCATCGCTATAAGAAGCACTCTAGTGAATGACCAAACCCATGGAAGATTCCTGGTTTTCTTTGTCCCAGTCTGGTATTATCTCCACATGTATGCAGTTACTTGTGCCTTTTTCTATACCTTTTGTTGCTTGAAATGTACAAAAATGTTTGAGGCTGTGAATATTTTTTTAGAGTTTTTTGGAAAGGGGTTTGTTAGACCTTGTCTTTTTTGCCATTTAGGTGTGCGTTGTTATGGGCCTGAGAGATGCAGAAAGGAAAGGGTTAAGCATTTTAAGAGGAAGAAGATGCACTGAAAACAAAAACAAAACAGAAAAACTTTTTTTATATTGATTAAATGATTAAAAAAAAAAACCCCAAACCCTTGCTCCTGTGTACAGAAGTTTATGATCCGTATTTATTACATGCTTTATTTAATTCTCGCAAAGTGCTTGTTTTTTTTTTTCTTGCATCCCTCTGATTGCCTATGGTTGTGCTTTAAACCTTTGAGACTGCTTTACATTTGAAAAACGTGTTTACCCTGAACTTGTAAATGAAACTAGCACTTCCGTGAGTAGGGGGAGGTTAGTGCGCAGGGAGAGAAATTGTCGCTCGAAAGAGAAAATGAATCTTGAGCATCCCTCCCTCCTGCAGAACCCATCAAAGCACTTTTCTGAAAAGGGACACAAAAAGGTTCTTCTTCAAAGATTTAACTGCAAGAACATAGGAATGTATCGAATATAGACCCAGTGCCAGGAATGGTGTCTCTCGCTGGACGAGCCAGCCTCCTGCTTGCTTTAATCCTTCCATCCCGTGCCCGCTCCCCACGCGCACGACCGCTCCGCGATGCCTCCCGCGTCACCCCGGCAAAGTCATGCCTGTGCCTGAGAGCCCCTCTTTTCTGGGGTTTGGAAGCCCTCTATAAACACCCTCCCTCGGTTTAAAAGTGGAAGGAAACTCAACCTTGCAACCGTTTTTCCTCCGCAGTTTTTCAGTTGCAGACAAGCTCCCTCCATCCCGTCCCCACTCGGCCCCGGCTGGTTGGGCTTGGCTGAGCTCTGGGGATGCAGGAGCAGCTTGCGCTCTGCTCATTTGCACGCCTGCGGCTCCGTAATGCGCGAGTGACTCTGTGTCTTATTTTAATTTTATTTATTTATTTAAGCAGAACGTCGCAAACGTCGTCCTTACTGTGCAGATGGGCCCTTTTTTTTTTTCGGTGTTTCGCAAGCAAAAAGTGATGACGCCGAGTGGCTAATGTTTGCAATCAGCTTGTTATGCACGCGTAGTAACTTTTTCCAGAGCCAATTTTTAACGATGCCCATCCGTAGCGGAGCAATGGCCTCTACTGCCAATAGGTGCGATACCAAATACAGAGAGACCCGATGGAGCCGTTCCTCTCTGTCACGTTCACACACTTTTTAAAATTACAAATGTTCGATACGTGTTTGCCCTAGCAGACAGCAGGCTCTTTACTATTTCAGAGGGTTTTCTGGTCTATGGAATCTGTACAAACCTCTTTTTTTTTTTTTTTTATTTTAACAACAACAAAGAAAAAGATATAAATATTTAACCAGTGGACCAGTTCTTTCTTCTTTCAGAGCTGTTCCAGTTTATCGGGTACGTAATACACTTTTTAAAAAAAGAAAAGAAAATAAAAAAAAAATAAAAGAAATCAAATAAAACCCTGAATAAGAACATATTTCCTTGCCAGACTTGATGAGCTATGAACTGTTCCCGTTTCACGGGCAAATAATATAAATTTTTTAATAATCTTCTGTGATTTTTTTTTCTTTTCCCATAAAGGGAATTAAGTACAAAAGAAGATATCATGGAAATAACATTAAGGCTGTGACATTGACCAAAACAACATCCAGAACCCATTTATACTCTAATTAGCACTTTTATCAAGTTCCCCTTTTTCCCATCTCCCTCTCTTTGGCCCCAATCCTGGAAGCGGGTCCTGCTTTCAGACCTGGACGGATCCCGTGGCGGGAGCAGGGGCTGGGAGTTCAGCTCAGCGTAGCGACTCTGCTCAGTGAAACTTTTAAGCGCCGGCTTAACTCCTGCGCGGGCTTTAAGCGCGTGCTTAACAGCGAGGGGAGTCAGCTCAGCCAGGGTCGGTGTGAGCAGCCCCAAAACCATCCACCAAACGCGGTGGCGGTTTTGACTTCCCTGGCTTCTGCTGCTTTGCCCCTCCTTGCCCTTGTCACACTCTTAACATTATTTCAAGGTAGCTTTTTGTATTTAATATTATATATATATATGTCTGTGTATATATATATATATATATAATTTGTACATAAAGAAAAATAATGCAGCAGTTGTGCACTGAGCATCCTGGTTTGTTAGGTGCATTTGACATGAGCTTTGGGCTAGATCAAATTTGCTCGGCTTCTTTCCATAACTGTATTTTAATCCTTGACCTGTTGATTCTTGGCATGGTCTTGTTTTTCTTCTCCCTCTGTCATTTCTGGACAGAGGGAAAAAAAAAAAAAAAGGCCGACAAATCCCAGATGTCCTGCATTACATTGTTTTCTTACTTTTGTTGTTTGGTATATTTTATTGTTATTATTATTTTTTAAAAAAGCTTTTCCAGCAGCTCAGGATGAGTTGAAGCTTTCTGCATCTCAGCTGCAGAGCATCCAGGCTGGCAGCTGGCATTGCGTGGGGCAGCAGTGCATGCGCCCATCCAGATGCCGGGAAAAATAATGTAAAAAAGTGGGGAGAGGAGTTTGGGAAAGGGCCGTGCGGTGTTCCCTGGGTCATGCCCTGCTCAGATCCCGCGCCCACCGCCTGGCAGCCGTGGTGTGGACGCAGCGAGGTCCACTGAAAACTCAGGAGCTGGGGAAAAAAAAAAAAACAAACCAAGGCTGCGCCGAGTCTCAACGCGGTTCGGCTTCTCAGTGGAGCGGCTGCTGGGTGCGATGGGGGAGGCTCTGGCTGCGGTGAAATGGTGCTTCATGCTCTACCTAACAGGCGCAATATGGCCTATTGGATAGGCAAAAAGGATAAAAAAAAAAAAAAAAAAAATATATATATATATATATTTAAGGGCTAATTATCACACTAACAGCTCAGAGCTGTGCGGGAAGGGTGTCCTCCTCCGCGCCAGCACCAGCATCTCCGTCTGTGGGCAGGGCGGGCGGCCCCGAGGGGCTGCTGTGAAATCCTAGCGTGACCCTGTGCGTGTCTCTCCCCTCTGCCTCCAGCCCGGCCCAGGGGCGCGGTGCCGCAGCTCCACTGAATCTCATCGAGCTGCGCGTTATTTAAAGCGGGGCCGGAGACCCAGCCGTGGCTGGTGGCTGCCTCCGCTCTCTGAAGCGCCCGTTGGCTTCCCTGTGGCACGCGTGGTGAGGTCAGGTCACAGCTTTTAATATTGCTCTGGGTGTCCATTCTGTCTGCAAAACAGGGGTGATAAATCCCGATTCACCTTCCGGAAGGGCTGCAGGGCGGGTAGGTTTGTGTCTGTACAGACGCTTTGCGGGGCAGTTAGCAGTATTTTGTGCAAGAGAATGTATTAATAATGCAAATAGGCAGGTTGGAAACCAAAGCCCAGCCCTTCTCTTTCATCAGCAGGTGGAAATAAAATCCCCTGCTTTTCTTATGGCAGAGGTTCTTAAATTTATAGTCCATGAAGGCATGTGGCCTCCAGAGACTGGCTGCTCCTCTTCGTTACGTAGCTGGTTAATCAACCAAAACCCTGCTCTGATAATTCCTTGCCTGGTAAGCTGTTTGCGTAGCTCCCATGAATGCAGGTATTCTATGGCAAACGGATGCTCTGGCCTCCAAGAAATCATTCTGCACGGAGGACTTGGCCCATGCTCTTCGGTAACTCCTTGAAGCAGTCACGTTTAAGTACCAAGCCTTGTATCCAGAGCTAATAAAGCACTTGTACGTTGGGTTAAGCTTAAGCATCTCTGGAGTTTCTGTAACTTCTTTGTGCTTAAGCATGAATTTAGCTGCTTTTGTCAAGGTTACAGAGCTCAGTGTCTTGCAGGACTGGGAGGAGGACAGGGGGGCGGTTGGCTCCCCAAAACGACCCCGTGCCTTGAAGCAGATCCCTGTCAGCTCTAATTATTCACAGGTTGTTGGCTGGATACCCAGGAACTGCAGCAGGAAACTCTTAAAAGTAATGATGAAGTAGCTGTGACTTTACAGCTGATGACTGGGAAATGTATTTCATCACCTGCTCAAAGAGGGGGACATTTTCAGCCCTGCTGTCTGTAAAGTTGCGCTCCTTAGCCAGCTTGGGCTCGCTGCTAAAAGCCCCCTGCCAGTCCCAAACCCTGTGCAAACTGGAGTTTGCTGGGAGCGCCCGCTCGGTCCCGCTGCCGGCTCGCCTGCCCAGCCCTGGCGCCGGGTGCGGAGCTGGGTGATGCCCGCCCGCAGCCGGCCGCCGTCGAGCGCCCGTGCGCCCTTCCAGCCGCTGGCCGTCGGCGCCATCGGAGCACTGCCAGGCACAACGCGTCACCTCCCCATCGCTTTTCTTCCACTTCCACCAAAAACCAAAAAAAAATCGGCAAAAGAGTTGGTTTTCCCTTAAGCCAGCTTTACCTGGTTTTTGTTTTAAATCCACAGAAACAGCACCTGAACAAGCAATATACTTGGTCATGCAGAAGTCATTAAAATTATTCCAATTTTCACGCAAAATCCTGGGCAATTTGATCTAGCCCTTTTCTACTGTTCTTGCAATAGTTTTTCATTTGCTGACTTGGTTTCATCATGTGCTTTTCTTTTTTTTTTTTTAATATTTCCATCTATTGCACAGTATTTACAAATAAAACAATATTGTAAATTATTTACAAAAAATAAAAAAAAAATTAAAAAATCAGTCCTGATGGCATAAAACCAATCTGTTTTCATTACTGAGATATGATGGCACTTACGATCACTTTAGTAAATGTAATGTAAAAAATAATAATAATAATAATGTGTACGCAAATTTAATATACATGGTCTCATGTAAGATAAATATTTGCCTTTTTTTCTAAAAGGTGTATGTATTCTGTAAGTGGAATAGTCTGTAGAAAGTTTCTATATGTTCTTAAAATGGCAATACATTCCAAAAAAGGTACTGTAAATATGTACAGCGTACAATGTAATTTGGTAGTTTTGCCTGTAATTTTATTTTAACTCCAGTTTCTACACTTGCATCTTGCAATGTCTGTATGGTTATATCAGTGCAAAAAAAAAAAAAATGCAGGTAAAAGCACAGTCTGATGTAAAAAAAAAAAAAAAAACCTAAACAAAAAACCACAAAAAAACAAAACAACAAAAAACAAAAGGAGAAAAAATACTCAGTATTTGATGTTTGTGACCCTTATTGTAAATGACATCTGTACTGTGAATGAGAAGTTTTTACAAGTATAATATTGCCTTTACTACAGCTCAGACTGTCTGCTCAGGCTGAGCGTATTTTTAAAAAAATAGCATGTTGGAATAAATTTTAAAATCCCAACATATTACTACTTGCATGACTGGCAGTCTTTAATTCTCTTTTTCTTTAGCACAGTCAGGGACCTGCGTTGTGAAACGATGGAGGCAAATTCGAACAAACCAGCGTGAAGCTGCAGCCGCCCCTCCCAAGCAATCGCCGCTGAGACATCCCAGTTGCCGTAACAGAAATGCCACGAATATTTTTTTTTTTTTTTCAATATTTTCTCTGTGCAGTGCAGAAGTAGTGAAGGAAAGCATGGTAGCAGAAGTGCCCCGGGCTCTGCAGAGGCCGGACTGAATTCAATGCACTGATCAGAGATCACCTGCAGGCAGCATCACTGGGCTGGATTTTTTTGGAGATGTCCTGCCTTGCTGGATCCCCCCAAACCTGTGATGCTCCCCAGCATCTCGCCGTGGCCGTACGCGCTCTGGGGGTCCTGCCGGCCCTTCCGCTGCCGGGGGAAGCAGCGTGCCCGGCCAGGGCACGTCTGGGCGTTTCTCCCCACGCGTCCCGGCCGAGTTCAACGCGTGGAGGGCCTGACCCAAGCGCCGACGCCAGCTCCCAGCCAGGGAGACGAGGCCTCTGCCCTGCCAGCACGGCCCCGGGGCCGGCCGGGGGAAAAGCAACCCAAAATAGGGTTGGTTTGGAGGAAGGAGGGAATCTGCTCCCTTCCTTGTCCTCCTTTGCCCGTTCGCCCTGCCCGCGGGGGTTTGCTGCGCCCCGGCAGCCCCACCAACCCCAATCGTTCCAGCCGTGCAAGCCGTGGTGCAGCGTCGCACCTCGGGAGCCCAGCCTGCCTCAGAGTGCTGCTCTTGAAACAAGCATGACCATCGGGGGAAAAAAAAAAGAAAAAAAAAGAAAAGCTTGTAATTCCCCCCTGCTAATTTCCCTGCAACGGAGCACGCTGCCTTCAGCCCATCCGTTCCCTTCACGCCTCGGTAAACCCTTCGGGGCAGCCTGCGCATCTTCACCCCGTGGCCGCCAGCAGCCTGAGCGGCCTTCGATGGCCGTCTGCGGGCACATTGGGAGACGAAAGCAGGGGGGCTGGTGGATGGGGGCTTCGCAAAAGAGATCAAGGAAGGAAATCTCCATCCGTGACCATGCAGCTGGGGCTGCATCAGCCAGCAGAACTAGCTGCTCCCTGTCCAAACGTCAGATCCCATAGCTCCTCCGGCACTGGTTTTGGCGCAGGGTGGCTGTACTGGATGAGAGACAAGAGGGGAGGGGTGGGGAAGCTCGTCTGGTCTCCATTTGGTCACCCAAAAGCCACATTTTTGCATGAAGAGCAATGAGTGGTGTTGGTGGCAGGGTTGCAAACCTCTGCCTTCCTCCTCTCCGGCAGCTGCCCAGCTTTGCAGCAATTACTGTTTTTTTTTAATTTGTTCACCATTCACTCAGGAGGACGGAGTGTAGCAGTCCCCAGCACTCAACTCATGGAGCAGGTCCCTGCTCCGTGCCTCAGTTTCCCCAGCTGCAGACAGCAGCCAAGGCCTCCTTGTAAGGCTGAGAAAGCTCCAGCCACTAAAGCATGTGCAACAACAAGGCCTAAAGACGGACAGGCTTGGGTCGCAGCTCCCCACGGGTTCTGTGGTGTTGGAAAAGCTTCGGAAGCTTTGGGTGGTGCATCCCTCCACTCCCAGGGTTCCCACTGCTGCTGCTGTCTCCACACCGAGTCTTTTAGGTGCAGCAGACGTGGATCCAGCATTTTGGTTCCTGCATCCGAAGAGCCTCCGTAGGCCTAGGGAGACGTGTGAGCGTCAGAGCTCGGGGAGGATCGGGCGCTTTACTGCCCTAACACCTTGTATTTTCCTTTATGGAGGCTGAAGGCAATGAGTCTTGGCTGGAGGCCTCGGGATGGTGACGTTTGTTCCAGATACGCTGCCAGCCCCTCCAGTGTGTGCTTTAGCCACCGAATAGAGGAATGATTTTTTCCTTTAAAAAAAAAAGTAATTTCTCCAATGCTTAAAAACAGAGACGCTTTAAAGGCAGCCAGAGCTGTCTGGAGAATGCTGCAGCTAAACTCCACTGATCTCCCAAACCTGGGGCCAATTTGGTTTACACAAATCTCCAGAGTGGGTCCAATTAATCAGGTGTCCCAAGAAATTCCTTCCCCCTAAAAAGTCTTTGTTTTCTCGATGCGAACACCAGACATTTCCTCCCCTGGGAAGCCAGATGTGGTATCAAAATATTAAGAATCCTTCAGCTGATGTTACAGACCGGTTACCCCCGGGGAATCGCAGTTACTGATCGCCGTGTGAAGGGGGAAAGGTTGTGACAACGCTGTAGGAAGTTCAAACCAGTCTCTCTCTTTGGGAGGCTGAAATTTCTGCTGCTCTTTTGAAATACCCAGGTCCCCCGGTGAAATGGCCTTTCCTTCTCCCTAGGTTCAGCCTCAGCCTTCCAGCAGCTTGGCTTGAGCACCTGGAAAGATGAATTCCTGCTAGAACCAGGCCTTTACGTGCCCCACAGGCATAAAAGCACCTTCAGAAATCTTCACTCCTTGACCTCTCGTAGGGCTCTTGGCTGAAGAAGGAGCCAAATTACCCAGCCGAGGAGTGGGTTTTCACTGCGCCGTGTTGGAAGACGTAGTCCAGCATCACTACTGGGAAGAGCTGATGAGCTTGTGTAGAAAGTGAGCTGGATGGCTTTAACACAAAAAATCGCTCAACCTGCTTTCAATCACCTCACAGTCTTGCACAGAGCTGCACCGAAGGGAGCCGCTGGCGCGGGAGGAATGACAGAGGGGAAAGGACCGGGATGAAGTAATGCCTCCAGGGAGATGCGGTAGGACTGAAGCCAAGACAGGGTGGAGGTGGGCATGGGCAACTGTCCACACCAAGATCCAGCCCTGCCAGCAAGGTTTTGGTTGGTTTCTGGTTTTGCTTTTCTGCACTAGCATCAGCGCAAAGGGCTGCTCCCACCCGCTGCTGAGGGGCAGCGCTGGCAGAGCTTGCTGGAAAAGAGCTGGGAACGAGAGGCAGAGAGCTGCTGCGGAGGGTGTCGGTCTTTGGTCTTGGCATAGAGGGGCTGAGCTGAACGGAGCTCACACAAAGCTTGTGAGGAATGCATCAGGAGAAGGTAAATTTTGCTTTAGCTTGGTGCTGTGTTTCCCACAGACCTCTGGGTGTAGCAGCAGAACCGGCTGCTCTCCAGTGGCTTTAGTCTGTTGCTGGTCACAGGTTTCCAGTAGGAGACAACCCTTTGAAGCCTTGGACTTGATGGATTTTCCAGATCACTGGATGCCCAGTGCCCCCGGTGCCTTCAGGAACAGCTCTGGCTGTGCTTGTGGTCCTGGTCCCCCTCGGAGAAGCACGTCCTAAGCCCCAGGGAGCCCATGGGACTCCTTAACCTGCACTGGGCTGGTCTTGTCTGGTCCTGCCCGTCCTCAGGGTGCCGCGTGTTGGGGTTGTGTCATACAAGGAGGAGAGGAGACACAAGGGCTGAGAGGGTCAGGGGACCAGGGATATCGGGACACTGAGAAGCTGGTGGGGAGGAGGAATAGCAGGGCAGGTCACTGCAGGTGTACACGCTGCCTCGCCGTGGGGTGCTGGGCAGGGACACGGCCCTTTCTGCGTCTGCCCTGCATCCCCTTGCTGCGGCTCAGGCAGACAGAGGGAAGGATACAGGCAAGCGCCAAGGGAGCGGGGCGGTGGCAGCGAGCCAAGGCGTGAGATGAGGCTGTGTGGCAGAGATCAGCCAGGGCACAGCTCATTACGTGTGCCTGTGTGTCCGACACCCAGTGCTGAGGAGCACAACCCGAGGCAGAATGTGTGGGTGCGGTGAGGCAGCCCCCTGTCCCTCTGCCTGGGGGTGAGCTCAGCCTCCTCCCCACCACAGCCAGATGGTTTGGGGCTGGGAGCCCGTGCTTTCTCCCGTGAGGAGATGTTTTTGCTGGAAGGGCTGGCATGGCCACCACGGGCTGATGCTCGTTGTTATGACAACAGGAGGAGGCTGCTGTGTGCAAAGCAGAACAAGGGAGGAAGGGAAGGAAAAGGGATGGCAGTGGAGAAGGTCTTACCCAGCAAGGGGTCTGGCAGAGGCACGGGGTGAGCATGCACGGTGCAGGGATGGAGGACACCCCCAGGGATGCAGCCATCATGGGACATCAGGAGGGGCTGGGCTTCGTGCCTTCTCCTGGGGCTTGTGGCACCACTGTGCACAGGAAGGGTCCAGCCACGCCTGCAATGCTGCACGCCAGCAGCCTAAACCCCGTCAGCATTGTGCATGCAGCCAGTGGGACCCCTGCAGTGGGCAAAAACTGGGAAAATAATGCCCAGTGTAACAGCCTCTGCTGATTATTGCAGCAGATCACTTGTGGGGAGCACTGGCAGGCAAAGCATGACTTCATTTTTCTTACAGACATTTCTTGGATGGTTAGAGAAACAAATATAAAAAAAAAAAAATCACCTAATAACAAACTTCGTGTCCAGCTGGAGTCACCAGTGCCCCTGGCAGTCCCTCCTGCCTGAAAGGGGGCTGGCAGATAACTGAGAGATGTGGGAAGCTGTTGGGGTAAGCACACAGTGTCAGTTTGTGCTTTTCATTTTCATCAGGTGCCTCGGAATGCACACAGCTCCTGGACCACGATGATTAAGTGAAAACCTTGGCTTTCATCATTAGAAAGATGCAAACAACTGTATCCTCTGGGTTGTGAAGGAAAACTTGGAACTCGCCAAGACGAATTAACACCCACGTGATATTTGTGACTCTGCCACTGCCTTCCTGTGAGACCTGGTCACATCCCTTAGGAATGTGGCCCTGACTTTCTAAATGGAGCATAAGCAAAGTTTTCAAGGGCAGACTAGATAAAGGCCAGAGTAACCTGGTCTGACCTCCTAGCTGACCCTGCACTCAACTTCCTCCCAGCCTGAATTACCCTATGGTCCTACAAGTGTACATCAACGTGTGAGGAATGGGTTAAAGCCTTCCAGGTGCGTAGAAGCTCCGGTGAAAGCAACACCAACCAGACTCCTGCACCCCTGTGCTTGGGAGCTTGGTGGTCTTGAGTCCTACTGCTGCTGCCCTCTCCCATCTGCAGCGTTGAAGGGACACAAATAACTTGCCCTTATGGCACACCTGTAACCAGGTAACCAGCAACAACTTTGAACCTCAAAAAAAGCCTGTGAAGTGAGTCATCTTTATTCTTCCTCAAATTACAGATCCCCTACAGAAAGGACATGGTTCCTGCAAGAGGTGGCTGTGGGTGAGAGCATATTCTATGTATTCTTTGTCTCAGAAGGTCTTTCCCCATTTTAGCTGCAAGTTGAATGACAGCTTAGGCCACGGATATGCCTAGTTCCTTCAGCCCTAAAGACGTGCAACATTTCAGCTGAAACATTTAGGTGAGGAGACGAAATGCTAAACTCCCAGAGAGAGCAGATTTGGGTTCATGATCCGAACATTCACTTAAACCCTTGGTCCTATGGCTGTGTGAGCACTGGGAATTCCCAGGCACACGTGTGCCATTGCTAGTTCTGGATTGTTCAGTGCTGCAACGCATTTCACTTACAGCTTTTTGCTCCTGGAACCAGATTATTAACTGAGAATCCAAATTTTCCCTTTAAAAATAGATTTCTATATACTGTGACTGTGAGAAAAGCTGGAAATTATGACCTTTTATTTCCTAACATAAGGCAAATATGAAGAATGCAAAATGTAATATTCTTTTAACCTCATAACTTTAAAGACTTCACTTAGGACTCTGCAATACACAGTTCCAACAGTGCCACGGCTGAACACAAAGCGCCAGTGGAGGAGGTCTCCAGTGTTAAGATCTCTGTAACCCATCAGATTACAAATTTATTAAAGGAGTCAGGCTAGATAAAAACCAGGCAATGTTTTAAGGTAAGTATTGTGCTCAAGGAAGATTTTTTTTTTTTTTAGCCAAGCTCTGTACCAGTGCTTTTTGGTCTGGGGCATGTATCGCCCAGCTGGTGGCTGAGTATGAGGGCATCCCGGCTCCTGGCCCATAGCTCCGACTGCGCCGGCTGGCAGGAGGGGAGTGTGGGGGGAAGAGAAGATAAGGGTTGTGGGGAAAGTACGTAGGAGATGCATGAAGAAGAGGACATCCAGGGTGGGTGAATCGATGGAGGGACCGAGGTATGGGGGAAGCCTCTGAAGTGTGGGTCCGTGCTGCTGAGTGGAAGATCTCGACTTCTGGAGGTAGACACTGCAATGTCTCCAGGTTGATCCTCTTCTGGGACAGAGAGATAGACCAGAAAGTCTGCTCCCAGCTAATTTTCTTTGCCTTGCTGACTCTTTGGGAACATCTGTGTAGTTATCACCCTCTTCCTGAACTCCTTCAGAAACAAACCCCACAATTCCCAAGCTCTCATGCAGCACCAGGAGCTGGTGCTTTAAATTCTTCTCTCACAACCCAGCAAACAGCGTGAGCCTCACAGGCTGCTCACAGCAGAAAAGTAATGGCTGTTACTGACAGCAAACCTATCTTCTTGGTGCTTTTATATATCTGACTGGAGACCTAATAGGCACTGAATTGGTGTGTGATTTAACGAGTCGAACTTCAAAGCTGCTGTTTCAACACCTAATTCACTCATCTGGACTAATAACTGAAAAGGGTGGCATTTTTTTTTATTTCCTTCTTGCGATTTATTATTTACCCAGTTGCTTTACAGCTCCTAATTTAATAAGTGCAATAACCCAGGGGTACTGCTTCAGGAAGAAGAAACTGTGAACTCCTGCGGTCTCTCCTATGAACTGCTTTGGTGGACACCAGAGGTCCCATTATAACATTTCAAGCTCGTTACCCCGCTGGCAAGTAAGAAATGTGGAGCGCTGCGCATCCTCTGACCGCCTCCATTTCCAAGACGTGCCGGCAGCTGCGGAAATGGAAGAACGGCAGTGCTGGGTCTTCTCCTGTGGGTTTGTATCACGCAGTCTGGAGAGGTGTTCAGCGTGGCTGACCACGCAGCGGAGCTGGGCTGCTCCCCTGGATTGAGCCAAAGGGCGGGCACCTGAGGATGGCAGAGCTCACCCCTTCCAGGCAGCGTGGCTCATTTTTAGGGTGTCCTGTCTCTCTGCCTCCTCTCCCAGGGACGTGCACGAGGGAGCACTGACCTTGTCCTAGCCCAGTTTCTTCCTGTGGCTTAAAATTATGGCCACAAACTCACTCTGCCTTCCAGCGATGCTGAGGCATAAATCCCAGCGGGTGACATTCAGAGGTCTAGAGGACTTTTTGTTGGGGGATGATCAAAGGCAGACGTTTCCAGGATCCTTCCAGGGACGTGCAGACGGCTCTGGGTGTGAGGGAGGGAGCCCAAAGCACGTTACAGCTCCATCTGCCCAGCAAGCAGGGTCAAGAAGAGGTCTTTCTTTGCATTGCACTGATGGCTTCTACACTGCTGGATCCTCAAGAATTGCCCGTTTGCTTTTTTACTGCCTCCATCCCACCCGAAGCATCCTTTAGGTTGTGCAGCTCCTTGGATATTTCTCAGCTATTTCAGTCAGGAGAAACCTGAGCTGAGCTGTTGCACTGAGATACTCCTCAGGCTTGGTTTCTCTGAGCTGTTGCATTCAGATCTGCTTGAAGCACAATCCTCCGTGTTCCTAATAACCACCGTCCTTCCCCTTCCGTATTTCTCATCCCAGGCTTTCAAAGCACTTTTGCAGACATTAAAGAGCTGTTCCCCAGGACCCCAGAGGCTGCAGCTAAACCGAGCTTCCTCTGAAACCTTCCCGCTGTTGCTGTGATACCAGTGAGAGCCGCGCTAGCTGCTAGCCTTTTTATTACAACCTCAACCAGCTCAGGGGATAGGTCATTTCACAGATAAAGAACCGAGCCAGGGATGTGACTGTGCTAGGATCTGACTGTTAGCCACCGGCAGAACCAGGGATGCTGCTTGGGATTCATCCTCTCTTTTTGCAAACTCGCATCCTCCTTTGTCTGCACTCACACCATCCTTCTCTCCTCCCGATGCATTCGTCCTTCAGGCACCGGCCAGGCTTTTTGCAAATGTGCACTGTTGAAAGTATTATGGTGTTTCGTAGCCTGTCTGATAATCAGGTGGTTCTGCAGAAGGGGAAAGTCCTAATAAACTTGCAGCAGGTTCCCCTGCTGCTAATTAGCATTTGATCTATTTTCCTGTGGTTTTAAGTGGGAAAATAGCAGTGATCCCAGCTTGTGTGCCGAAGAGCCACATTCCTGGCCCATGAGCTATTCCCAAAAGACAGCTCTGAGAGCATCCAAGGCAAAAACACTGCTCAGTTTTCCTAACTGAAGTGCACAACGAAAAAGGGCTGTCTTTCCCATTTTGGCCTGCTGATCGTTGAAGCCAGCAAAAAATTGCAGCCAGACATTGATTTTAGAGGTGGGCAGGCAGGGACCTGCCTGGGATCCAGGCCACGGGGCTGGGCTGAGCGAGGTAGCACTGGAAGCCATCCCCAGTCCTGGGGTGCATCAAGGGGCCCATGCTTGGGGCTCCAGAAGCCTCAGTCACAGCCCCCTCTGTGCAGAGACGAAGGGGAGAGGCGCTGATGATCTGCATCGCCACGGAGGGGTGTGCAGGGCTGCGATGCTGGCGTCATGTCTGCTCAGGGGAAAAGAGCACGGTCTGGAGAGGACCAGGTTCAGCTCGTGCTTGGGCATGTGGGACACACTTCAGGTCTGGTTACGGTCTCGCCGCACCAGCCTCGAGCTGTGCTGGAACCAAAGACGCCTGGATCTCATGCGTGCAGTCTGAAAGTGCTGAGCATGGTGATGAACGGCAATGGCGGGGGGCTGTGCACCCCACTGGGCTCTGTAGGCACAATGAGATCATACAATCATCATAGAACCACAGAATGGCTTGGGTTGGAAGGAACGTTAAAGACCATCCAGTTCTACCCCCCTCGCCACGGACAGGGACACCTTCCACCAGACCAGGCCGCTCAAGGTCCCATCCAACCTGGCCTTGGACACTTTTTAACTAAGCCTGGACAACCTTTCTAGGGGAAAGCTTGGGAGTCTGTCTGTGGACCCATGGCTTACTCCTGGGACCTTTGCAGTTTGGGCTGCTGCCCCCGTAGCTGGTCCCTTTCCTTTCACTTGGCTCTCATCTGTGACTGTGCCTGCCAGAGGCTGTGGTGGTGGTTTTGGTGGCACAGCCACTGACAGAAGCCAGGCAGGATGTTCCAGCTGGTTCCTCACAAATCATCCATCCAGCAGCAGCCTGGTCTTGCTGCCCAGGTTTGAGTCATTCTAGACCCAGTGGGTGACTTCCCGTGATGACGTCCCATGTCCCCAGTCTGCTGCAGCACTCAGGCAAAAGGAATCTGCACTTGGACTTCTCAGGCTGGGACCAACCCAGATCTGGGTCACTGTCACAGGCTACCCTCATTTTCCTCCTCGATTGACTAAAGATGGTCACAGCCCTCCCCAATCACCCTCAATGGCCCTTGGCCCCTCAGTCGCAAACCCTGCGAGGTACCTGGCCCACCAGCATCCCTGCTCTCACCTTCAGCCAACCCTTGAGCAGCAGCATCTTACCAATAAATTCCATTTTCCCACTAGCCCTGCACACAGAACAGCTAAAATCAAACCAATCATGGCCATGCCCGGTGCCACCAGTGTCCCATCCACCCCTTGCTGTACCGGACATCTCTTCCCTTGTTTCTGCAGAGCAGTGGGGATGGCATCGGAGCCGTTGTCATCTCAGAGTGGAGCCCTTTGCTGCACAATGATTCCTCGACAGCTCGGGAGGGTTTGCAGCCTGCACGGAGGTGGCTGTGTGTACCCTCCGGCCCCGTCGTCGCCGCGTGTCTAATGGCTGGATGGTCTTACAGTGGTGATAAGAGGGGATCGGATTGCTGACAGATGGTATTAAAATGAGCTTGCAGGAGTGAAACATGAAAAGATTGGATTAGCACGGGTGCGAGTGCTCATGCCAATTACTGCTGGAGTGCAGCCCCACTACTTGCAGCCCCGCATCGGCAGGTGTGTTCGGCAAAGATTTCTCTTTAAGAGAAATTAATGATTTTTCTCGAGCACTCTCGTCTCTTTAATTAAATTGCCTTGGGAAGCTGTCAATCAAGCCGTGTAAGTTACAGTCCTGCTGCCAAGTAGCCATTCAGTCAAACGAGCATTTTGTGCTGGTAATGCTGGCAAAGGAGCCAGAATGACTGTTATCCCCCATGGAGGGGGGTTGGGGGGGGCACTGGGAGCAGGGTTGCCTGAAGGTGTCCCCATGCCTCAGCAGTGGGGCTGGGAGCAGTGCCCGTAATGAAGAACATCACCCTGGAGAAGAAAAGACCCTCCCAGGCTCAGCTGCTCCCGCAGGCATCCCTGAGCCAGGCACTCACGGAAATCAGGGGTTTGAGGCTAGATGAAAGAAAGGACTGGGTCTTGGGGTTCGCTAGGTTTTGCTCCAGCCCAAGCCACATCTTCACAGCATGCAGGGGGTTTCCCTGATGGGATCTGATTCTCCTCTTTGCCCCGTTCACAGCCCTGGTACTGTGCTATGGAGCTGGGAAGACCCCAGACCCTCTTATCCTTGATAATTATATTCCCTCAAGCAAACCAGGACCCCGTGCCACTCCCATTAGCCTAGTAGCAACCCGTGGCTGTGCCTAGCATAGTCATCCTCCAACCAAGTGCCCCATGTTGTCCAGCTCAGCTAGGGAAGCAATCTGGGAGCCCATGGGCAAGAGGGAGAAGAGGAAGAAGATTTCCCTTTCCACCAGCTCTGTCCTACAGCCACATCCCAGGGCAGCTCCCTGGTGTGAGCTATCACTCAACGGGTAAAAGTGAGTTTTCTGTTGCCCTAACACAATGCTGTCTGATGTTGGTTACGCAACAGGGAAGACCACTGCGATGCCATCCATCCCAGCTGTCTGAAGCCCCCTGACTAGAGCAGGGGGCCAGCAGTTGCGGTTTCAGGGCTTCTCTCCCCAGCACACTTCCCTGCTTCATTTCATCAAATCGCTTCCTCGGCTTGGGGCTCTGTTTCCCACCCACAAAACACAGATGGCAGCACCCTCAGCTACTTAAGGGGAAGCAGACCCCCCAGATGATTGAGACAAACGTGCTGTGATGTCAGGTCAGAGGCAGAAACAAGGTTTTGGCACCGAGCAGGGGTGCTGAGGACCGTGCTCGTGGGGCATGCGGTGCACCAGCTCCTTGAATTGCATCAGCCGTGCCAGGCCGCGAGCTCTGCGGCAAGCCTGCGGCCAGCTCGCGTTTGGCAGCATGCTCTGCGCGGTTTGGGAAGTGAATTATGCATGTCCACGGAGTGCCATCTAGTGGGATTTTATTTTATCATCGGTATTTCCTTAAAATAAGCTGCATTTCCTTAAAAAAATGCAGCGTTGTGCACAGGTTCGAGGCATGTCCGAGAGGAGAAAACTAATTAATGCAAATTTTCCCTATCGCAGCAGCTCCTTTCCAATTGTGTTTTTGCGTTTCCCTTCCTTGCATAAGGTCTGCATTTTTCTGGCACATTATCAATCTTGCTTTAGAGTGGAAGCTCCACAAGGAAAATTCACATGTTTTCACTGGTGTTTAAAGGGCCCTGTAAGTCAGCAGTACTACGTGCTGGGTGACTACTGTAAGATCTAGATCCTCTTATGAGAGACCCTACAGAAATGACTACGTCTTCTCCAAACCCTTTAGTGCGTGTATACGTGCATCTCTGTGTCTGACAAATGTGTGTTTCTCCTTCCTGGTGGCACTCCACACGAAATGCAGGGGAGAACCTGGCTCCGTGTGGCATGTCTCTGCTCCACTCTGCCTGTCTCCTTCAAGCCTTGCACTGGAGCAAGCTTGATCCTCTTGCTCATGGCTGTTCCACCCTGGAGTCATTGGAGAGGTCCCTGTGAACATCTCTCAGTTGCTTTTGTAGCCTAATTGTGTCCTTCCAGGTCCCGATAAGTTACGGGAGATGCTGGACTCCATTGAGGGGAAAGGACAAGTCTGAAAGGGGGACACCAACAACAAAGACCAAAAACAGAGAGGAGGGGAGATCAGTGACAAAGGAATTGGAGCTGGAAAGGGCCGGTGCTGTGCTAAGGGATGGGTTTAAAGCTGCTTAGAGCTTTGGAGGCCACGTAAGCTGTGAGCAGGATTTCACTGGAACTCCTCTACCTCTTCCTATACCATAAGCATCCTCCCAGCCCTTATTGCCCAGCAGCTGAATGTGCCAGCTGGGGAGACTGCTGTTTTCTGCAGACTGGTACAGAGAAGTTGGAGGATATTCCTTCAAAGAAATGGGAAAGACAGAGAAAGGCTTCATTGAATGTCAAACTCTGTTGGAGGTTTGGATTCCCAAGTGGGATCACTGGGTTTGGAAACATTTAGCTTGGCTCTGGCTTTTGTCTCCGTACTTTTGGCTGCTAGTGGTCTCTCTTATTTGCTGTAACTCATTCTCAGATAGTCCTGGTGCCTGGAGGAGCCTCACTGTGAAAAGGCTCCGTGTTTGTTCACTGGATCAGCCTGACACTGCACTCAGGCAATTCCTGCTGGTGTTTCTCTTCTAGGGAAAGAAAGGAGCGGTTGTTTAATTTATTCCACGTGAGTTCCCCTTCTCAATGAGGCTGATGATAATGACACCATGGACCAATGCAGAGAGGGGAGCACAGCCACGTAGTGCAGGTGTGAGTCACCACCAACCCATCACCGCCACTGCTTTGGGACAGGCCGGCAGTGTCTTAAAAAGTCATCACCTGAAATTATCCTGCCTGTTCTTAAAATTACACCCAGGAGCAACTGATCAGCGGGATGCCACAATGAAAGGGAAAATACCCTGGCTGCTGAGGTTTCTTTTGTGATTAAGGACTTCATGGTGTACTTCATCCATGTGGGGCCACAGCCATCACCATGGTCCATTGTTGTCTCTCCTGGAGAGCTAGGCTTGTGGGTAGTGTTGGCGTTTGGGGCTGGCTCAGGCTGTTGGGCACATGCCATAACCTGACATGCTGTTTATCTAAAACATATTCCAACTTGGACCAGTCTGTTCTCAAGAGACCTTGGCCACAGCCAACATGGAAGCAGTGAAGGGGCCCCTTTGGGAATTTGGCCCAAACAGAGTCAAAGATGTTGGTGATGATCCAAGAATTTTAATTGATTCTGCCAACACACACACACACTCTCAACACTCAAAGGGGCTCGATGTTGGCCCGTGCACGTGAAATCTTGCCCCAGGGGCCTGCTAACGTTGTGAACTGCTGGCACACTCAGCACCCAGCACCGGGGCTTAGATGGGAACATGGTAGAGGGGCCTCGCTTGGTACCAGCTGCCAGCATCTGCTCCTGTGGGGAGACCGTGCACACAGTAGAGCATCCAGACAGGATCTGCAGTGATCACAGCAGGGACACTGTGGGCTTCGTCTATGTGCGAGTGGTGGCATACAACCTTGCTTGGGACAACTGGTTGGGGAAAGCTGGTGTGAAGCTCCAGCTGCTGCTGTACTTGCTGGCCCTCAAAAAGTGCAGGAAGAAAACGTCTTCATCTATGGGCTGCTTGGATGAGGGAATGAAGGAGCTTGGAGGGAAAACAGATATTGCTGATCTGTACGAAGTGGGCATGTTTACACTGGGTCAGTATAAGCAGGCTCTGCGCACAAGTTATTTTTCTCCAGTCTCCCCTGACAGAACTGGGATCCGGTGAGCTCGCTAGTGCTCATTGAACAGCATTTCTCATCTTGATTCTGGTGCCAGTCCAGGATGCAAAGAAATAAAAAAGAACAGGAAAATTAATCAAACTTCTCAAAAAACTCTGATTGGTTGGCTTTTGCTTAATGGGGGGCACAGGAAGAAGTTTCACTGCTTTCCTGCAGTGCAATTTTCCTAGTCTCCCACCAGTTCTCTCCTTGCGCATGAACCACTGCTGGGCGAGACAGATGGGGACACAGCTCAGGAACTGCCGGACTTTCCGTGGAGGATTGCCTGGAGCTCTGCTCCCTGTCCTGAAGCTGCAATATCCCAGAGTGCCAACTGTCTCCTAACTGGAGACTGGAGCCTGTAGCTCCAACATGGTGAAGCCGTGCGGCATTGCAGCCTCTTTTAGCCGGCCTTGCATCACCACGACAGAGCAAGCAAACCCAGTGCGTGTAATCAAGAGAGGCGAACGTGACAAGAGCGATAACTCACATGCCACTCTGCTTGCTCACCCAGAGTAAGTTAGGCAGAAGCTATATATAGAAGCGAGATTGCTAATAACTGGCACGGGAAAGCCTTCAGCGTCTCCGTTCAATTCATTTACACCTCCCACAAAGAAGACAAAGCAAGCCTCTTTGAAGGACTGCCAACCTGTTGCCATCTGAGTCAGTCGCTCTCAGCCACGGCCTCTCGCGCAGCCTCCAGTACCCGATGTCATGCACGTCGAGGGCCGGATTCAGTTACCTCCAGGCGAACTGCTGAACCAAGGTCACAGCAGTGTCACTAAAATCAGCATCTGCCCTCTCCATCCCTCCACCCATTATCAGAACCCCCAAAGCCTCCAGCTCGGCCAGATGCTGGCATGGGAGAAGGTAATTTGTCTCTGATTTTGGAGCTCCCTTTGCTGGTGGGATTTCAGAGGCT
Organism: Tetrax tetrax; assembly: GCA_009806455.1. Taxonomy (NCBI): domain Eukaryota; kingdom Metazoa; phylum Chordata; class Aves; order Otidiformes; family Otididae; genus Tetrax; species Tetrax tetrax. The sequence goes on from WHYT01017933.1 coordinate 41,074, forward strand.
CTTTGGTAGAGGTGACCAGCAGTGAGCAAACCCCAGCAACAAGTTGCACATTAACTAAATGCTGAAAAGTTTCCCTGGTGTCTAAAAAGGGGATGTGTTTTAAGGATCTGGACAGTTTCTGCATGGTAATTTTTTAATCGCTGTATAAATAATAAATATTTTATGTTAGAATAGCTTCCTGCAGTTCATTGGTAGTAATTTAATGTTTGAGACATAAGAATGAAGAGCCCCACCTGAGTCTTCACCCGTCCTCCATGGAACCTCTGGAATTGTCAGTGCAAGGCTCAGGCTGGGTATTATCTCAGGTCTTACAAATGTTTGGCATCTTTCCGCCAATGTGTTTTTTCCAGGCACTTCGTCCTGTTTTGAGTGGGGCAGGAGAGTTGGGCTGAAGGCAGATCCAGCTGAGATGTCCTGATTCCAGAGCAGCAATCAGATGTGCTTGAGAACAAGGCTGGGCTGTGCTATGATCCTTGAGAACAAGGCTGGGCTTAAACTTGGTGACATCCTGACAGCACTGCTGCAGCCACTGCTTTGCAGGGCAAGAAGGCGGCATGTGAGGTATCTGCTGGTCCTGTGCTGAGTAGGAAGCCAGTTAATATGGGAGCTGCGATCAGGGCTGGCCACACATGTCCTGGTGACTTTGAACAAGTCACAGAGGACCTGAACTGCGAAGTCACTTGGAGTTGTACACAGTTTGCCCAATTTACGTGTTTAATTCAAGTGCTGCCCTCTGGAAATTTTGCATGCCTTGCCTCAGGGATGGTCAGAAGAGATAGATGTCCTAGAGTAGGTGTTTCAGTCAGAGGAGAGGCCATTGTCATGGAGAATCTGCAGCAAATGAGCCAAGACGTTTAATTTTGGTATTCCTCTCTCTATGAACAGCATATCGACTAAGTGTCCACATCCCTGCTGAGAATACAAGGATGCTCTGGGAAGTGGCAGTTGTCTTCATCAGCTGGATCCAGCCTTGCTCCTGTTTGAGGATGGTGGGCAGCAGAGTGGGTGCTGGCCACCTTGTACATCTTCATCTCTCCAGTCACACACTCGAGGGGGAACGGACCTGCTGTTGCAACCCCTCTGCCTGCTCTTGTTTTTCCATTTGCATGAAATAAAAATAAACAAAATAAATGCATTCGCTGGAGTTGGGATTGGATCCAGCTCTGACCCCATGCAGAGGAGTGCTGTAACCCCAGGGCAGCTGGAGCTCTCTCCTCCTGCACCAACACTTTCTCCTGAGTTACCAGCAGCCCAGCAAAACCAGAGTGACTGCAAATGGGGAAAGCCCGCTCGGCTGGGACAGTGTGACCTGCTGAGTAGAAGTCCCCTTCCTAGGGAAGTGCTCTTGATACAGGGCTGTTACTCTGAATGCTTTCTGACTGGATCCTTGGAGTCCAGCCCACTGGACTGTCAGCGGAAAGGCAGACATCCCCTGTAAGGAACCCAACACTACTTGGACATGGGGAAGCTGCAGGACATGGAGTGCTCTGGTTTCTATCCTGAACTACCTGTTGGTTTCAGTGGGGAAGCAGGTACTTCAATAAGAGTTTGGTGCCTATTTGTGTGGGTCTGGACCATTACTTGTCACACCTTTGCTCCTCAAGTATGAAATGAAAGTTTTGGGCCTGCCCTCCTTCATAGGTATGTGAAGACAAATCCACCACTGCCCCTCATACACTCAGATACCTCAGAAAGGCCACGGGAGTGCTCTAGACAGGTCAGCTTTGATCACCTCCTGTGTTAAATCTTGTTAGGATCTGTGCTGCAGCTTTCATTTTGTGCCTCAGTACCACGTGTGAGGGAGAGCTGCGCTTGCTAGGCTGGGCACGTGGCAGATGCCATTGAGATCTCCTTGAGTCTGTGATGGTTAATCTACTCCAGGCAGAAGTTGTTTTCCAACTCCTACGTGGAAAGACAAGGCAAGACGATGCAGTTCAACCACAAGACAAGTCATGGTTTAACCTCCTGATGGGCAGCCGCCCAGGCTAGCTGGAATTGAGGACGTGGGTGCAGTGTTCCATGTGTGTAGCAGATCAAAGAATCTTCTGCCCTACTGTTTTCCCAGTGGTCCATGGCTCCATATCACCCCAAAGGAGCCACTCTGGCTTTATTTGTGGATGCCAAGTGATGGCAAGTCAATCTTTTTCCTGCAACACTGTTCCAGGGATGAGCTGCACTCCCTCAAAAAGCCCTAGATCTTCTTTACAGACATGGCCATAACTTCTCTGAGGTGCTGATTTAGGGAATGGTTACGGTGCCAGCCCATGTACAGGTGAGAGGAGATGCTGGAAGCGTTCAGTTGAGGCGATGAGGGCAATGCTAGAGAGAAGGAAGTGTTGAAAGACTCAAAACTGAAATCTGTCCAGAGCTGAACAAAGGTGTGAGTCTGGAGCCTGTCCAAGGAGCCATGGGAGAGGCCACTGAGTTGAACGTTGTTTTCTCTGACCCTTTGCCAATACAATTCCCAGATCATGACAGATGATTTGAGTTTTCAGTTGCAGCATGCACTTTTTTGTCTCCTGCCTGGTCCCTCACACTTCCACACCTGACTGACCGGACTGAGGAGAGCAGTGCGATGATTGCTATCTTGGCAAGGCGGCTCGCTTGACGAACAAAGTGTGACCACATTCCAGGGCACGATGACTGTCCCAACAGCAGCCTGCAAATAGGAGCAAAGAAAACATTGGACATGCATTTATGAGACTCTTAGTGGGCTTCTGCCTCCTTTGGGCATCACCTGAGGACGGATATTTATCTTCCTGAGATTACTTCAGCTATAGCTGCTGTTCTGAGCTTCTCATGACCCCAGGCATTAATGAGACTTGGACTCAAGTGGGTCCCATTTATCAGCTTCCAAAGAATTCCCCCCTACTCTAATTCAATGAACGGAAGAGAAGCTGTGTCTCAAGACAGCACAGACCCCATGGCTTGCATTCCAGAGACCAGGGAAGCCTCCATAGGGTGCCCATGTGAAACAGGAATACCTGCAGGAAAATGGCTTTCATCTTGGGGTGGCTATTGGAAGGAGGAAATCTGGCATGTCCAGAGGTCCTGCTTGTGCCATGGCAAAAAAATAAATAGGGAAAAGGTGCTGAATGAGAATAAGAACCATGTTAACAATTGCCACTCTGTGTGAGGCTAAAGCTGGACAGTGATTATTAAAATGTTCCCCTCTGACATCAATACATGGGAATGGAGATCAGTGTTCCCTTCCTACCCCACTGAACTTTTGATGTGCAAGATCATAGAAAGTTTATTGCTGGTTGTATTGCTTTTGCGCTCCAGATCCTCATCTCCCAGGACCCAGACTAAGACTTTTGCACACATTTTTACATAAATGAGCCATCTACTAAGGAGCTGAAGACACTACCAGAGGTAGGAATGTTCATTGGCACCCATGTATGAGAGCATGCACTGGGAGGAGGGTGGTTTTGGCTATTCCAGGCTGTGTGAATGCAAGTGCGTTCACAGATGGCTTCCAGGGGCACGAGCTGAGAGATGAGCATCCTAATGTCCCTGTTGACACTGAGACTGGTCACAATTAATTGTCAAAGCTCAGCATAGACAACAGATACAAACCCCATAAAGACATGCCATGCCTGTTTTGGTTACATTCCCATTTGACATCCTCACCGCTCTCTCTTGCGCCCTGTGGGAAAGGGCAGTGCTGGGATCCTCTCTTTGAAGCTGTGGAGTTGAGCCACTCTCCAGCGGTGCTGTGGCAGACCAGAGAGGTGAAATTCAGTGCTTTGATTTCCTGGGCAATCTTTACTGATGTCAACAGAGATAACTGTGAAGAAAGCCCAGATATGTACGCTCCCAGACCTGGAAGCTCATTTTACAGGGACGGCAGAGAACAGACTGTGGGGCAACAGCCATAAGTGATTAATATCCTTTTAGGAAACAAGTCTGATCTGTTACTCATTCTTTGTGAGAACAGCAAACAAAACCTTTAAGACAGGGTGATAACAATAGTGTCCTGCCTTCCAGCCTCCCGGGCACTCATTGCTGTAGGGACATGACTCTTCATGTCCTTGTGTGCTGCCCATTGCACGGCAGTGGAGGCAAGTCCTTCATGCAGTCACAAGCCCGTGTCTTCTGCAATCCACTGAGATGATCCTGGCTGTTGAGCAGATATTGCTCCTGACCATGCATTCACTTCATGTTTGAAGTATTTAGGCTAAAATAATTTCCACAGACCTCTTGATCTTTGACAGTCTCCATGGCCTGGGATGGGAGGCTCCATGTGCATTGCTCAGCAGGTAGGTGGAAGTTTTGCTCATGTATCAGCCATGTGGTCATCAAAAGCAGCATTACGTCAGACGGATGACACAGATATAATGTGTTGAACCAAAGTCAGCCGCCAGTTCATTTTCATGCCTCGTTTGATGCCTCCATGTGATAACCCAACATGCCACAGCACATAGCAGTGCCAGGTCATCTTCCTTCCACCTCCTCACGGCCCCGCAGGGGCATTCCAGGCTCTGGCATAGGCAGGTCAGTGATGCTATTTAGGTGCTATGACCACTATGTGTTGTAATCCCAAACATTTAGGTTCTTGACTCCTGCCATGGAGCTGGTGGGTTGAAGACTGCTTAGGGACAACCACTGGTGAAATGAAGAGGTGTCTCAACTCTTGCTGCTCACTGACCACAGGGATGCGGGAAGGCTACAGAGAAATTTTTCTTCCTAAAGGAACAGCTCTGTCTTGAAATTAGGCAGACTTAATTTATTTCAAATATAGAACAAGCGCTGCTTTTGGGCAGGACTTTGTGAAGAGCTGTTTTTCAGCTTTAGGAAGTAACTCAGAACTTCAAAGACTCGCTTACGCCCTTAGTGAATGGACAGGGAATTCACATCTCTTCGATCCCTAACAGCAGACTATGACCTGGGTTAGAACTAGGGTGGGAAAAGGGTACAGAGTTCCCCACCGCCCCTGCACACCTCCCCTACCTGCGGATTTTGCACCTTAGCAACTTGTTTGCAAAAGCCCACCTTCAAGACCAGCCTTCTTCCTCCTCAGACGACAGAGCTGCTGCGGATCCCAGCCGAGCCCTTTGCCGGCTTTGCCTCACCTCTGGGCCCCTGTGAGCCGCGTTCAGTCAGCTTGCTGGGGAATCCACGCTGCCACAGGTGAGTGCAACGCTGCGGGTAATCAATTATCTCAGTTGCACATTGTTTTCATTCCTTGCTTATGCACATTTCCCAGAGAGCTGATTATGTCACTCATTAACCTTCCAGACCTCTTTATTTTCTTTATGCAAAGAGCCGGCTTTTGTCAGGCCAGCACGTTCATATTTCGGCTGAGCTTCAAGAACAAAGAGTCCCCACTAATTCCTTTCTGCTTAGTCATACCCGAGTCACGTAGAGAGCTATTACCAAAATTGGTACAGAAAGGTTGCCAACCGCAGAGCTCCAGCCCAGCTGCGTGTGGTGAGATTTGCATATCAGCAAGCTGGAGAGAAGGCTCAGCGCAGGCAACACTTACCGCAAAAGATGTTTTTGTTCATTTCTGTGAGCGAGTGTTTGTAAAGTCAGAGTCTTTCCCAAAACAATGGAGATAATCCTCCCATCTGGCCTGTCCTCCCAGAAGCTTTTATTCTCTCTCAGCACTTATGTCAAGGCCAAACTAAGCTGGCATCTCTGTGGATTAAAATCCAGTTTTTTTGGATTGACCACATGGAGGTATTTGCTTCTTGACAGCTGAGGAACGTGGCACTGTGAAAGCATCCCATGTCCCTTTTCACCCCTACGTGCTGCTAAGCATCACATTGAAACGGTGCTACCGTGCCGTTGGCGTGACCGGTTCTAGTCAATATTAAGACAGGTAGCACGTATTACAGCAGCACGGCAGCGGGGCTGCAACCTGGGGAGATACTCACGTCTAACAGGGCATGAGACAGCCCTCCTTCATGATATACAGAGTTTTCTGCAGTGGTGGTTCCTCGGTAACATCACTGCAGCAGCCACAGGTACTCCTCCAGAAGAAAGTCAGGTCATCATCTCCAGGCTGCACTCCCGGTTCCTTCTCTAAAATAATGGAGGAAGTTCCTCCATTTAATTAGGTTTTTCTGAATTAGGCTTTGTGTTTTCCAGTTTTGCCTTAAAGCTACACAAACTGAGAAACCTCCTTTCAAACCGTGTAAGCTGAGATTCTTACAGCATCACATGAATCCCGAGCCCAGGCTTTTAAGGAAGACTTTCATAAGATTTGCAGTCATACTTTTACAGCTGGTGCCAACGCATTTCTGAGGTGAGCCAGCATCCCACGAAACAGCGCTGTGCCTCAGCCTGACCTCTTGTTCTGCTCGCACAGGGCAGCAGGTTAGAGAAGCTGAAGTGCTCCTAGTTCATGCTGATGACCAGATCCAGAAGACAGTGGTCTAAAACCATGCTGACGCAGGATATAACAGAGTAACATTTCCACGACTGCAGAAGTCACGACAAATGATTTCAGGGATAGAGTCATTCTCAACCCTTGATTTGGCAGGGGGAACACCTTTATACTCCCTTAGAACATCTTGCCTTCTTCACCAGGGATGTGGCCTACTCTTACTGTGACACAGACAGGGAAACACCTCCAACAGTGACATTGTGCCTTGCAGCTTCTGGTTGCAGTCCCCTTTGGAACAGCCCAGGACACAAAGCACTGTGAAAAAAAGAAAGAGCTGGGTGCAACATGCTCTTCTCAGGCAAGCCCTCGTGCCTGTGTAGGTTTGTGCCTTAAGGTTGCTTTGCAGAGCTGGGTGGGGTACGCTCCTGGTTGCTTCTCCTCTGCCTGTAGGAATGTGCGCTCTCCATGAACTGTCATCTGAATAGTTATTGCTAAAAGTGCCTAATGTTAACCAAGATTTGTGTTACATCATCTGTCTGTAGCGCATATACCCCTTCCTTAGGTGGCGTCTGTCACCATGTAGATAAATAAGATGCCTCCCAGGGCTGCCACAACTCATGATTTTCACACCTCTTTCATTATACAATTAACCTAGGGCAGATCATTCTCCTAGCATTTCTGCTCATCCCTCTGACATAGCTAGACCAAGGCTTTGCTATATCATGTCCAGACAACCATAGCACAATGAGGCATCTGCTGCTGCATGCAATTAGCTGTGCAAAGCAGCCTGGCTTGCTGGCACTGAATTACAAAGGTTTGAGCCTAAAAACATGACGATTCGAACGACTGCAAAAACAGGGCAGGGGATGACCGAGCCAAAGCTAAGCCTCCATAGCACTAGACGGCCCCTCTCTTGGCCCTCTTTATCAGGGCAATTGTTAACAGCAGGTCCAAAACCTGTTCCTGGTGGACTGCTGTCCCTCTTGCTATGCATGGGCAACAGCATTAGGTCCTGCTGAGAGTGTGGTGAGAGCACCCAGACCTGCGTTGGAAGTTGCAGTGCTGTCAGGGAGAGGAAAAGATGAGCTTCTGTGCTTTTCATACTAGTCAGATCAAAGCTGAGTTTGGAAGGACTTTTCTGAACTATTTAACTTTGCACAATGGACAAACCTTCAAAGGCAACAGGCAACTTTAGGTGTTTTGATTCTTGGGTGTCCGGTACTTTAGAACATGAGTTTGGAGTGCAACGACAGACTCCTTCTAAAGGCAGGTCCCTCCAGCTCCCCACCTCTGGACACTCAAACCAACATCAGCCAGACTCTTCAGCCATCTTTGTGCTGAGGGTAGTCTTGGGATAGAATCATCCTCTCCAGACTCTTGGTCCCTCTTTGACTTAAGCTCTTGAAAAAAGTCTTGGATTCTAAAGAGCAATGAGTGATGACACACATCACTCTTCTCTGTACCAAATTTTCCCCTTTCCTTTCACAGACAATAAGCTTTAGCAGACCCAAGAAACAAGGTGTCCTGCATATGCCATTGCAGTGGAAGGCCTTGGCTTTTAATTTCAACACTCTCACCCTCTGGTGGAACTAAAGAGGGGAAGATATTCCCATCTTTCCTCCAGAAATCGACTCTAAGGAGTGTTAACACCCAATTAGCTTCAATTTGCTGTCCAACCATGCATGGGCTTCTACAAACACCAGCTTCACCCTACACATCTGTGTGTGTTTTCCCATACTTCCCTCACTTCTCCTTACCATCTCCGACCAGTTTGTCCCCACAACCGACCAGCTTTGCATTATACCTGCAAATACTAGCCTACGCTTTCAGCTAAAGAATTTCTTACGGGATTTGGAAGCAAGTGAGTGCCATCCAGTACAGAGCTGTGTATGTGTTACGACTGTTGATGTCTACAGCGATGCTAGATTTCAATTTAGAGACGCAGGCAGGCAATTTACCTTCACTTCATTGCAGATTATTATAGAGGGAGCACACGTGCGCACACAGACTCACACGCTTCGCTCATGAAAACTACTTTTGTTCTTTCTTGTTTTGTTCTCTTACACAATAAAAAATCCTTCTGGCTCAAAACACCTTTGCTCACCGTGTACAGAGAAACACGCATTTTGCCAACAACTCTCCTGAAGAGACACCCTGCAGGGATATCCTGTCTACACTTTTCCTATCATTAGGCAGAGGGTGGAAGTCTGCATTTGGGGAGCTATCAAACACCCACTCTGTTTGCCACTTTGCCAATGTTATTAGTGTTTGTCCCTGCTCTGTTTTGTGTCCTTCAATGTACTGAATTCCTTTCCAAAATGTCATAAAACGATGGGGACAACTCTGTTGTTTTAGGAAAGAGGAGAACCATCTGAGTGTGGTGGAGAATGTTTATGCCATGGGGATGTGCACGTACCTCGTGTAGGATGTCTGCTGTGCAGCAGCAGAAATATGAGTGTCAAAAGGCCTGGGGTGTAGACGGGTTTGTGTGCACTCCTTTGGAGGAACGTCAGCACCTAGGAACCTGAAGCACCTACAGTGTTAGGTGGCAGCTGAGGTTTTAGGTTTCTCAAGGATGCCTGCATGCCAGGCTTAAGCACTTAATCCCCTCTGGATTTAGCTCTTTGGACATGGTGAGCTGCTTGTGCACAAGCCCTGAAGAGACTCTTAAACTAGGCGTTCCCCACTCTGTTTTTTTGGCAAGACCTGATCCATTAAGCATGTGCAGAGCTTGCCAAACCCACACAAAAGACAGCAGAGACGAGCCCTCAGACATGTGTGTGTACCAGGAGACTCAGAGCCCAGCGGTTACTGCACTTTCCTGGGCTGTGGGAGAGACCAAGTGTGAAAACTTTACCTGGTTTATGCTGTGGCTGTTGAACACAGAGCTGTCCTGGTAGGAGACAGTGAGGTTATCCAGGATGGGATTTTCATATCTTTCCTTATATTTTGCACAACTAATTAAATACTAGCTAAAGTGGAAGGTGGGAAGTAAGTGGGATAGTGGGTAGGGTGAGAAGGGAAGGTGAGACCTTTTTCTTCCAGGACCTCATTCATCATGGGAAACACCTGACCACTTCTTGTCCTGAATGTTCACAGTTCATATGCCTTCTGGCTGCCTAACTCCCTTCTATGTATTTCCCACTAATTTAGACAGCTCTCTGCTCAAATCGGGTCTTCTCTGGGTCCTGTCTCACACACGGCAGTGCTTTGTGGATTTACCCTCTGAGAGAAAAGCACCTCTGAATATCCGTGTTTCTAAAGTATCTTCGTCTTGCCATGCTAGCAAGAGAATGCCTACAATTTTGAAACCAGCTCCTCCATTAGCTGGTGAGACCCCATGACCCGTGGGCAATGCTGAGCAGAAGCAACGAGCATCTCTTCATGATTCATGCTAGAGAAAGCCACCCCATAAATACAGTGGAGGCTATTTTGAGGAATCCCTGAGGTATAAATAGTAACAGCTCCAGGGGAGCAGAGTCCTCTCACCTCCTCCACTACACATGTGCCTTGTTTTCTCCCAGACTTTCTATTATCTCCAGCAACAAGGGAGATGGTCTGTAACATCCAAGAGATGTCAGACATAACTAACGCGTGGCCTTCAGAGCAAAACCACTCAATGGCAACACCGTGCTCCCTGCTCAGCAACTCCCGTTGGAGACCTGGCCTCTGCGCTGGGGTCGGAGAGCTCAGACCCATCACAGCCAGCCATGGGGTTGGCAGAATAAATAGACAAAACAACCAGTGGCAAAAAAACGGAGAAGATTTCCTCCTTTCTTCTCTTCTTCATCATTTTTACATTGGGAAATTGAGACAAAGTGAATATTAGGAATGCAGCTACTGTGGATGAATTACAAACGCAGCTAGTGTTGTTAAACATCCTTTACTGATTGTACTGAAACCAACAAATCAACAGCAAAGCTAGTAAAATTAAGCATTGTTATGAATTTGCAGTATCTAATGTCTACAGTTTTGGAATGGATTCTTTTGCTATTCTGTTTACATTTACTTCTCAAAGTGAAACATTTGCTTTAATACACTAAAATTATTTTAAGAGCTCAAAAAACTGCAACAGTTTGCTGAGAATATTACATTTCTGTGACCTGAGATAATATTACTTATGAGATTTTATAAATTAAATATGAAATTCCTAATAGTTTTACTTCATTTTACGCTAGAATAGAAAATGGCAGAATTTCTAGTGAAGCAGAAAATCTGGTTGCTCCCCTCAGCTCTGATCCCTCTGGACTTGCAGCCAGATATCAATAGTTATGGCATAAATAAGCCTGTAAGAATGAAGTTTCATGGCAAACTGGTTAACCAGTAACCAAAATTATGGTTACATCTGTCCAAGGGCAGAGACATACAGCAAACAGACACAGCATAGACTGATCCCTTGCCAAGTTTGTGTTGTGATTCCTCAGCGCCTAATTACTCCTACTTTAATTAAACTTTCTTGTAAAACTTTCGTTGTTTCCTTCCCTAAATGATCTGCTTCTGCAGACTGGAGCCTCTCATCTCCTACCAAAATTGCAAATAGAGCTGGATGGAAACTACAACCTTCTTAGTTTGCTGGAAATATTTTTTTGTGGTTTTTTTTCAAATCAAGTATTTCTGATTTCTTTTAAAAACAAGATGTTTTTAAAAGTTGCAGGTCTGATTAAACTGTTGCATTTTGACAGAAGAAATTTTCCCCCATTACAATTTTGAGCCCCTGGATAAAGAAAATTAAATCAATTCAACCACTTCGCAACAAGTTGCAAGACTGAGAGCTGAAATAATCTCACTGAATGTTTGATTTAAAAGTTCCAGACTTCATTTCTTACTCTACCCATAATTTTGGGGGAAAATTAAGATATTCTCAGTGTTCAAATTCTTCAGTGTTGCCTCATCAGCACTTCTCGTTGGAAAACTTTTGTAAACTCATCCAGTGCAGTCAGGGATTCGTACACTGTTCAGAACAATGGGATCTGTCCTCTAGGTGGCACAAATCAATACATCAATACATCAATAAACCATATCAATAATTAATAATTAACCACATGTACAAGTGCCGAGGTTTAAAGGGCATGAACTTGCATTTTGCTTTTTTTCTTGGTTTTCTTCACACTACATGTAACTTCTGCCTTACTCTGTACGAATTTCTGTCTCTGACCAATCTTTGCAGCTTACTTACCTGAGTACCTACCCTACAGGTCTCCCTTAAAAGAATGATTCTGGAATAGATATAAGCTCCTAGCCAAATAAAAACTGGTTGCAAGAAGGGTACTTCAAGCATAGGTGTCATCTACTGGTATCTGACCTGGATACTGGATTTTGCTGTGTCTGCAGCCTGGAACACCTTGGCATTTGCAGAAAGCAGCTGCTGGAGAGGGGTATTCGCGCCGGTCCGGGTGGTAGGAACCCCACTGAACTTGTCTCAGCTGGAAACAGTGATGTTACACAAGCTGTTCTCATGCACTTGCTGCAAAGGTTGGGTATCATAAAGCAGTTAGCGACAGCAGACAGCTCCAAGGTGGTGATTAATTGCATTACACCTATTGTAATTATAAATTCCAGGTCACTCATCGTTCTGGAAATCTGAAGGAGTTCAACCATCAGGGTGGAGTAAACGCAGACATCCATATTAAAGTGTTCCAACGAACACCCAACGTACGAGGAATGTCTCCATGGGGCTGTCTAAACACACACTGCACTTTTCTTTTCTTGCCCTTTGGGCACAGAAAATATGTAATCAGACAGGCACACAAGACAGATTTGTATTTGTCATTCAGTTTTACTCTCTTAAAAAAAAAATTCTTACCTGCAAATGTTTCCTTTCAGTGCAACTTTTCCATCCACAGAAAAAGGGTGAACATGCTTTTGCTTCCCAGGTAGCGAGGAAGAAATACAACGAGTTCACAGCCTCTGGAGTCTCTACACTTTGGAAACAAGGAATATCTTGTGCTGAAAAAAATCAGCAAATTTACTGGTGTGGGAGACTTGCAAATTTTTACTGGTGCCTCTCCGTGCAAGGGCTCCCATAGCAGTATGGAAGGGTGTCATAGGAGCACATTTGTTATGGCTTTAAAATAACAACTGGAAAACCAGACTTGATCAGGTCTGTGCTGTGTGGCAGCAACCAGCAGAAGATGCTGAAGAGGAAGGTGGACAAGTTTTGCAGTGAGTGATAAGGTATGGCCTGCTCTTGCTGTAGGTCTCATCCAGCTCTAATATAGTAGGAAAGCCCTGATGCATGAATCATAGAATTATGGAGTGGTTTGGGTGGAAGGGACTGTTAAAGCCCATCCAGTCCAATCCCCCCGCACAGAGCAGGGACATCTCCAACCAGATCAGGTTGCTCACAGCCCCAGCCAACCTGGCCTGGAATGTTTCCAGGGATGGGGCATCCACCGCCTCTCTGGGCAACCTGGGACAGTGTGACACCACCCTCAGTGTAAAACATTTTTTCCTAATGTCTAATCTGAATCTACCTCCCTCTATTTTAAAACCATTCCCCCTTGTCCTGTCACACCAGGCCCTGCTGAAGAGTCTCTCCCCACCTTTCCTGCAGCCCCCTTTGGGCACTGGGAGCCGCTCTCAGGTCTCCCCGGAGCCTCCTCTTCTCCAGGCTGAACAGCCCCAGCTCTCCCAGCCTGGCCTCACAGCAGAGCTGCTCCAGCCCTCTCAGCATCTGCGTGGCCTCCTCTGCACCCTCTCCAACAGCTCTGCACCCTCTCCAACAGCTCCACGTCCTTCTCATGTTGAGGGCTCCTGAATGAAGCTGAATGTCCCTTCCAAAGCTGATCACACATCCATGTATTCACAATATCCTCAATTTAGCTAGTGCCTTCCTGGATTTAATTTGAACTGGTATCCTAGAAGCAAATCTTGCCTTCCCCTCCTCTTTTATTTTACTAAAGGACCTTGCTATAAAATTAACTACTTTTGTGTAACAGTGTGATAACCATCTTAGTCTAGAGACAGAGGTGTCAGTACATTTCAACGATCTCTGAGACATTCAACTAATTTTTCCCCCTTCAAATTCACCAGAGAATCACACCTCTTTTTCACTGCCCTCAAGTTTTCTTTAGCAGCTTCCCAAATTCCCCTGTCGCAGGGGTCTCCTTCTGCCAGGACAACCATCTCAGGACAGTCCATCACTGCCATAACCCCACTGATATCTAACTTGTCCTGCTCAAGTGACTTTTGAGACCTCGAGTTAAAGCAGCGAAGCACCGTGGAAAGGGGAGGATGATTGTATTAGGTGCCTTTCCTCCCTCTTTGCCATCTCGTAGTCACTCACGGACGCTGTAAATTCAAACTCTCAAGCGGGAAAGTGCTACTGTGCCCTGCAGAGCAAAGCTGATGGTTTTACCTCCTCTGTTTGCAGTGTAGGTCCGAGACAACACGTTCCTGCAGCTCGCTAGCCAGGATGCCAGGTAAGTATCAGCCTTGTAACAGGCTGGCTGAAGGCACATGCAAGGTAGAAGTGCAGCATCCTGCCAAGGGCCCAGGACTGCCATGGGCGCAGACGCTTTCTGGGTGATGCTACAAGGAGGCTGGCTCTCCCGAATGTGAGAGGTGGTCCATGCAAAGGCCAGACCAGCCGCTCCCGCCTGCCCCTTCCCACCTCACTGGAAAGGATGGGGACAGCAAGCCCTGGGGCTGTGGGGCATGGTCGTCACCTTCCTGTCTCACCCCTCCTTCTCCCATCACTTTCCTGGTGGGATTTCTACCTTTGCAACAGAGCAGCCTTGTATCTGCGATAGGGGAGAACGGGGCCAGCAGTTTCTGAAGGCAATCCCAGTGCCTAGAGCCAGGCTACTTCTCGCCGGGTCTGTGAGGGAAACTGCTGGGATGGGGAAAACACACAAAGATCTGGAAACTGGGAGCAGAGTAAACAACCCCTCATGATATATTCAAGCACTGATAATGCAAACCACAGACAAACATAGAACAGAGACAAATATGTTATCAGGAAGCTGTGCAAACACTCAGATTTAATGCTTCTTTTCTTTAGGGCTGCCTTCATGGCTGGCTTAGACTCACTGAAATCCTTTCCGCTGTTGAATGAGTAACCCCATGCCCAGCTCGGCCAAGCAGTCCCACCTCCCCATGGCACTAACGCCAACTGTTGTGCAAAAAAAAAAAGGACAGTGGCAGCCCAGAGCTGCTGTGCTCTGCAGACAAGCTGACTGGGGTCTTGCAGAGCAAACCTTGGACAGGCGAGAGCAGCCTGGATTTTCAGTAATAGCCCAATAAAGAGTAAAAGCCTCAATGAGGATTGCCTGGCTACCCCAGTCCTTCCATGGAACTAGTCCCTGACAAAAGAAAGGAGCCAGAGGAGAATTCAAGAACTGCTTCGGAAAAAGCCTGGATGCCGCAAGTGAACACCAGGTCACTCCCCACAGAGCTGACTTTAAGCCAAAATGAGAAGGAGAGTCTGGGATCTGGAGGATGCCCTCATATTGCTGATGTAATTCAGTCTCCTTAAACTTGGTTGAAATGCTCCAAACACCGCTGTTAATGCAAGACTGTGTCTCCTAAGCTCCTTGCTGTTCTCGGCACCTTTGAAACAGTAAGGACAAGGCTCCGTACCAACGCTGTGCAGGCTCAGAACGCTGCGTAGCTCAGGAGACTTCTGCCCCTTACATGTATCCAGACCCTTGTGTGCACCCTTCCTCACTGTGTGAAATCTATTCTTCAGGCAGCCCTGTGCTGAAATTCCTCATAATCAGCAGAAAGCAGTGATTTATAACAAGTGATGCATTGATCTGGAGGTAGGGAGGGGAGACAACAAATCTCCTGAAGGAAGCTTCACTCGACAATGTCTCTTTCCTATACTTCCTAACAGGGACTCAGTGGGGTATGACCAACTGTGGAAAAATTTTGCTAATGTCCCAGGACAAGAATTATGATTATTTGCTGGGCTTCCATCCACCGTGGGGAATTCTGGCTCGTGACATCACCCCATTGTTCATGCCAGTGCCAAGAACACGCTGGGGTCCCATCTTCTCAATGGTTAAAGTGCTTTCCTGTTTGCTCTTTCCTTGTTTCCAAACAGTGCATTTCATGAATGCTGCACGGGACGTCTCTTTTCTCGAGCTGTTTTGTCCCTTTCGTCATGTCTGCCTGGAACTCTTCACAATGAAGTGAACAATGTATTCCTACAGTCAGAAACAAAAGGGAAAAAATAACTGCAGGAGGCAAAGCCCATCTTTGGCATCTAGGACCCTGTGTACGCCTTTGTTCCTTCTTTGGAAGCTGTGTTTGTGTAGCACGGACCCGTGCCTCTGCTCCAGCCTGGTGTTTTTCTTAGTGATTTTAGCCTGGTGACAACGCCAGGAGTGTTGGCCCTGGGAAGCAGTGGCCCCTGCTCTCTATCAGGGGAACAGGGATGGTTTCGGGAGCGGTGTCTAGGAGGTCAAGGAGAACCACCGCTCCCAGTGTGAGCTGAACTCCCCAGCCCGTAGTGAGAAGGGGCTGAACGTTCAGCCTGAAATGAGTCGCTGCTCTTGAAACCACCATGGTGAGATACCAGAATAATACTCTGTGGGGATGGTTGATGCTGAGAGAGCTGCTTCACCCTGTGTCAGGATGTTCTTCTTCGCAAGCCTAAAGGCAAATGACTTTTACAAAAAGTCATTGCTTTTTTTTTCACACAGAAATAATGCAGCTCTGGACAAAGCTCTCGAAGCAGGCTCAGTTCAAAGCAGCCCTGGTCAATGCAATCCCAACCCCACCTCTCTCTGCAGGGTTCCTACATCCCGGCAACAAACAGAGACCCCACGTCCTTTAAGATCTTTGAAAGATCGGTGCCAAACATCCATACGTGTGCTGGTCAGGTTAGTGCCTGCTCAACACAGTAGGGTATTTCCTGGAGAAAAAAAGTAGTTCAAACTCCATTCCGTAGGCGTATATGAACAAGAGGGTGTAACGTTTGTTCCATTTGCTGCGAGAGTGTAAATCTCTTGGGATTTATGAGAAATGAAGAAAACAAGTGAGGAATCTTGGATGAAAGGTCTGGTTTGTAAAAATGTTTTTGTACCTGACCTTAAAGGCAGATACCTAGCAGATACCTGGGCACTTGTCACCTCCTAGCAGCACAGAAATAGATCTTTACACACATTTACCTGTAGCTTCAGGTGCTTCTTGGAAATGGGAGCTAAGTGACAAAGCTATGGCCACAAAAGGAGTCTGGGAAAGGAAATAGCTCGAATCCAGATCTCCAACACCTCAGGTTAAATTTGAGACTCTTCTTCCTTCCTGGAGACATAAGAGGTCTTCATGTGGCCAAGTTCTCGCTGATCCTTTCAGTCAGTGAATCCTGGAAAGGCACATTACTGGGGCTCTGTCTTCATGCAAACAATTGGCAGCACCTTTTCTAAGAACGAGCCCCTTTTTTAAGCAAAATGATGTCATTTATTCCCTGGCCTTTCCTCTGCGTGGGTAACTACCGCTGCGTTACCTTCCCCACGTCGAGGATATCTTCTTTCACCCTGCAGTGACCAGAACGAGGATCACAGGAACTGGAGCCAAGGGAGATTTATTGTATCACTGAGCTGGCATCTGGAATGTCACATCGTATCCGAGCTCTGACATAACTCTGAAACTTGGCACAGCTGGAAAATGGGCTGTAACAGGTAACGCTGCTATTGTATTTCCCTATTTTCTTTAGAATGATTGTTGCATTGGTACAGAGCTTGAAAACTTCCCTCTGCTTGTTTTCCTGTCACACAGACACTTTATTTTATCAGTTATATCTTTGGTTTTTTATTATTTTAAATTAAATTTTCACGATTCCTGATTTTCTCTGCCTAACATCTCCTCCTCCCTACTATTTTAGCTCCATTCCTCGATGTACATCTTTCATCTGCTCTGGCCTCCCATGCCCCCTCACTTCATCCCTGCTCAATAAACAGAGCTCTTGACAGTATCTGTGCTCTCACGTGTCATCACCGTCAGGGCTATTTCGTGAATAGAGCAATAACTCCCCTTGAGCATATTCTTTAAATCCCACTATGGGTTTTCCCCTGCACACTTCTTCTGCATGAATTTTGCATGAATGCAGAGAGGGATTCACACTCTTCCTTGGTCAGAGTGAAAATTAAAGTCTCTTGTCACTCGCAGGAATGTGATCGCACCCTATTTTCCTCCCACGAGATGCTGTGAGCAGAAGCTGGTGCTGAGATGAAAGCAGTTTTCCACACTCCGGCTCACTGCACTTTTTCTTATTTCTCTTTCCATTCCTCCAGCATGTGTTACACTTTGCCTGAGACCTCACACTGCTTCGCTGTAATTGCCATCACCTTGCATCTGTTCATAACAACAGTGCAATAAACCCCTAAACGGGTCATTGTAAACAAATAAAAATACACTCCCTTTCCCAAGAGGCCTTTAAAAACATCTTGAGAAAGGCAAGTGCAGTAATTCTTTGTTGGCTCTGCTCACCTGCTCGTGCTCTTAGGTGTATTCCACTCCCAAGATTTCCTCAAAATTGGTGAAGCGCTGGAGCAGTGGCCCGGGGGATATGGGGTGCCTGGAAGCTGTCACCCATCCCTGTTGTGGTCGGTACCCAACGCTTCCTATCTCTGTGGGACACATGCAATGGGAAGATGAAGGCCCTTCGCCTGCCTCCTCGTGCAGGTGGTGACTTCTGGATTTTCTAAAAACATGCAGATAGTGTTGAGTACACCATCGTTAACATAGAAGTAAAATGAGACAGCGGTTGGACAGTTCTATTGCAAGGAATTTTAATTGCTCAACCCAGCAAAAGACTTTAAACGGATTTGATGAAAAAAAAAGAGGGAGAGAGAAAGCAGAGACTTTCATTTAAGAGAGGTATTTTCTCCAATTGAGTAATAATTTTACTTGAAATTTAACTTGTCTGGAATCCTACCGCATTTACCCAGGTTAAATCGGTTTTCTGGTGCAGACCAGAAAAAAAACCCCCAGTTTCACTCGCCCTTTCTTTCTTTCTTTTTTTTTTTTTTTTTCCACGCCTGGAGCAGAAGTGCGGGGCTGCGGGCTGCCCGGGGAACCCTGCACGGGTAACCCCCCGGGGCCGGGATCAATCCCCACGCGTGGGGCTGGCGGCCCGTGGGGTCCCACGGCGGGACCGGCTGCCCGCGCCCCTCCCGCTCCATCTGCCGGCAGCGGCTGCAAAAGCTGCCTCCACGCAGGGAGGACAGGGACAGCCCCCACTCGCGACCCCCAGGAGACAGCCTCCACGGAACCCTCGCCCCACGTCCGGCCGCCCCACGCTGCATCCCACTCACGTCCCGGCAACTTTCACCTCACTCCGCGCTTCCCTCCCCCTCGCCGCGAGAGGAGACGAAAGGGCCCCACGCGTGTTTCGCGTGGCGATGCGGAGCGGCGAGGCCGGGAGCGGGCTGCGGGGCCGGGCTGCCCGGGGAGTAGGGCGGGGGGGGGGAGGGGGGTGTGCGCCCCTCCCACGTGTGTCCGCGCCCCGCGTGTTTCCCCCGCGGCCGCTCCACGCGGCGGGGCGGAGCGGGGCCGTGACGCGGCGGCGGCGGGGCTATAAAGCACCTGCCAGCAGCAGCCGGCCCCAGACGCATCGCGGCGGCTGCGGGGGAAACACCGCACGGAGAAGCAGCTGGAGAGAAGCGGAGGAAAGAAAAGGAGGAAAAAAAAAAACGAGGAAAGAAAAAAAAAAAAATCCCGAAAGCTTCTAAATCTCTCCAGACGCCTGCGAGCCCCGCGGCCATGCCCAGCCACCACACCGGCGCCGTCCTGCTGGCGCTCGCCTTCTGCATCCTCCTGGAAGACGGTGAGCCCCGGGCTGGAATTGGGGGGCTCGGCTTTCCGGGGGTGCCCATCCTGGCAGGGGGACCCCTCTGCACCATCTCGGCTGGGGGAGCGGGGCAGCATGCGGTGCCCGGGGTCTGGCTGCAGGGTGGGGAGCATTGCACGGTGGCTACCTCGCACCTTCTGCGGTAGCCCCAGCAGCTGCCGGGGTTTTGGAAATCCTTTCTGAGGCCGCTCGGCGTGCTGCACCTCCTGCAAAGCTGCCTGCGTATGGGAATCTCCGTGTTCCTTACTGGAGGTGTAACCGCAGAGGTGACAACACCGAGCCCGCAGCTCATCCCTTCCTCCTCCTGCTGCAGGTACGGGCCATCCGCCCCTGGGGTCCCACCTGGCCACTGCCGGCGCTCCGCGGCTGAGGACCAAGCGATGCTCCTGCAACAGCTGGCTGGATAAGGAATGCATTTACTTCTGTCACCTGGACATCATCTGGGTCAACACACCCGGGTGAGCATGAACGCAGCTTTTGGGGAGCGGGGGGGGTGGCTCTGTTGAGGGGTGAGTCACTGTCCTTTCTGATCAAGGATGGGGTCAGGTTAGAGGAGGGTGGGAAAGGGTCCCAGCCCTGTGAGGTTCTTGTAGCACCTGCTCTGGAGAGCACCGTGAGTCCGGCCCTTTCCAACGGGGAAGGGACAAGCTGTGGCATAACCCACAGAGGAGCAGGGGGAAAGCTCAGGGTGCTGCTTCCTCACAGGCTCATCTTTTTCTGAGATTTGTACTTCTGCAAGCCGAAAGCAACACCAAGGTGTCACAGCTGCCAGTCAGAAAGTTCCCTCACCCGCCTGCGAGCTGGAACTGCTGGCTGCCAGCGTTGTTGATGAGGCAGCGGTGGGTTGGCACTAAAGTCCGGCGGCTGCCAAGTCCTGCCCTCAGGAATGCTAAAGCAGCTTTCCGAGCAGTTTCAGGCCAATGGCCATCGCGGCGCAGTGAAACACATGTACTCAGGTGTGGTTATAACCGCTCCTGCCAACGTGCAATTACAACTCGCTGCTTGCTCGGAGCACAGCTGCAGCCACTGCCAATCCGAAACCCTCCGGGACAGGAGATTGCGATCAAAGATGGAGCGGGAATGTGCTAACAGCTCTGAAAGTGCGCTGTGATCAGAAGAACCTGTTATGGCCCTGAGACATCTTGACGTGTTAAAATCTGTGGCGGGGCGGGGAAAGCCCTGCCGTCCCTGTGCCTGAGAAGCTGCCCGTCACGCTCCTGGCACGCTGTGCCATCCAGTCCCCGTGGCAACCCTTGCACGGGCGCCTGTGCTGCTGCGAGGAGAGAAAATTCCACTTGCAACCCAGCACATACTGGCACGGCAATCTTCCTGGGAGGGGTAGGGTGGGGAAAACAGTAGGTGGGAGAGGAGCTGGAGTTTAAAGGCTTAGCCATATCAGTGACCTTTTCGCCCTGTGTCTATAGATGAGACTTTTATTATCCTGGCACTGGCTTGGCTGCCTTCCAGGGCCACGTTATAAACCTGTTGGCTAATAAAAAGTTAGTCTCATAGCTGATTTCTTTTGTTTTCAACAGACACACTGCTCCCTACGGCTTGGGAAGCCCGCCAAGGCGGCGCAAGCGGTCGCTCGGCAGGTGTGAGTGCTCGCGCTCAGGGGACAGCGTCTGCGCTGCCTTCTGCCAGGCGAAGCCCCGGTAAGTCAAGGGGGGGTCCTGGGGGCTGCTGGGCTGGGGTGCAGGCGGACAGAGCACGCTGAAAAGCTGGTGTCACTCTGCAGCCTCCCTCGGGATGGCTGCGCGGCTCTTCGCAAAGAGCTGGCGCTTATCTAGTGGCTTTCATAGCCCTCCCGAGGGGCCCTGGCAAAGCATCACCGGGGTGTTTTTGTCGTGAAGCGATGTCACCTCCGTCCCTCCTGCTGCTGGGAGGCTGGGGAGGTGCTGGGCGCGCTGGTGGGAAGGGAGGAGCTGGCAGCAGCCAGGGAGAGGGGTGAGCGGAGGGTGCGAAGTGTTGGGATGCGAGCGTCTGCTGCATGCCTCGCGTGGGAGAGGCTGCAGGAGGGCAGGACTGCTGTGAGCTGGGGCTTGGAAGTCAGGTGTCTTCTGCAGCCAGCTCTTCTCAGAGCCATGTGGGCTCCCAGCTGTCTCACTTCAGGCAGCGGTAATCGAGGAGTGTGTACACGTGGGGGCAAAGTCATTGTGAAGATCTGTCAGTAATTTCGAGGCAATAGTTAAAATCCCCAACGATTAAATATGATTGTGAATAGAGGAAGGATGGGAGAGGATACAAGTAAAAGTGAGCTCTTAAATAGCTCTGACAGCTGCAATTAACCCTTCAAAAACAGACATTCAGCTGCCTTAGCCTATTGCTGGTGAGGTTGGAACAGCATGACTACATACCGCAGTGTGGCTGGATGTGAGCGCTCATGCATCTCCTCTTGCTCATTAGGTACCTCCAGAGTCTGAAGCTCCCAGTGAGCTCTGGAGCATCAGTGAAGTCTCCGCAGAGCAGCAGCATGAGGCCTTCCCGTCACAGCCTGCTGAGAGCTCTCAGGTGAGCATACCACTTAAAACCACTCTGAATGTCCCTCAAAAACACTTAAAAATCTGTGGTTGTGACCCTAGACTGCAGTTACCACTTGGATTTGACCTGACTTCCCCCTCTCGACTCCCATTAAGTGTGGAGACTTGATTATTACTGCTCTTTGTAGAACTGAAGGTTAACAGCTGAGGGAACCAAGGTCGTTTGTCTCCTTCCAAAACTAGAGGAGTCTTATGTAAAATGTAATTCTTGATTGGAGTGGGAAGTCCTCTGATACGGGACAGACCAATGGGTGATGGATAAGAAGACAGGAGGGATCACATAGGAAAATGAATGGTTGGGTAGCAGCTTTGGACCAAAGGAAATAGCTTTTCTCACGTCACATCTGTGAGTTGTGGGACTCGTTGCTGGAAGAAACTGGGGACTCCAGGAGCGTGATTGAGACTGGAGAGTGAACGTGGTGTCTCTTCTGCTTACAGGGATCTTGCCGTCTCCAGTCTGCGGTCCGGCAAGCACCAGCACCGTTCTCGGAGGAATGCCCAACCAACAGTTTTGCCTTGGAAGAAAAACATCTGGAAGAAGAAGAGATAAGAAGCCGGTGCATACCAAGTTCACCAGAAGGATTTGGATGCCTGTGGGTGTCGCTAACTCCGCTGTCGGTGGTTAGAGCTGAAGGAAAGGCCATGAGTGGAAGGGGAAAGAAGTGGAAGTCTCCATGCTCCTGTTGCGTGAACCAGTACTGCATGCACTCCAGAGACTGTTGTAAAGGGAAACTTGTCTCTCTATACAGTCATAGCTGTGTTGTGGAGCTGAATTGTGCCTTTTTGGATCAAGCAAGGGTCTTGCTGGTAGAGTACTGGCTTAACTCTGCGCTGGAGCCCTAGGCAGAGGCTCGGCCCGTGCTGGGCGGTCGAATCACGTACAAACCAGACGGCTCTGTGCATTTCTGGACCTGGCAGCACTGAGCCCGTGTCACTGGCCCGGTCTGCTTGGCCCTATTCAAAGGTGATTTGGCCAGTCATTGTAGATGGGGATAAGCTGCCTCCAGCCCACCTGCCCAAGCCCACCTTCGCATTTTTTTTCTCTTATTTGTCAGACAGTGCGATGTGCCTATGAATGAGACTCCCATGGTAAAACAGCTCCCAGTTTTTATTAAAAAATATATATCATTTAGAAGCCGGAAGGCCAGCTGAGTAGTCAGTGGCGTTCTTCGGCTGAGGAGTTCACTGAAGGGCCGTCCTTAGGTGGCTCTCGTTTAGGTGGAGGTTAGCTTACTTACACCGGAGCTTGCATCAAACCCAGGCAAGACTCCTGCCATTGGGCCCAGCAGCGATGGGGGCGCGAGGCTGCAGCGGAGCCATGTTTCTGCAGGAGCCTGGGAGAGGGAGCCCGGCGGGGGCTGAGGTAGAGCCGAGCTGCTCGTCCAGATGAGTTCAGCGCTGTGAACCTGTCTCATCTCCTCAGACCTACCCTTAGCAGGGTAGAGAGCTTGCAGCTCTTAACCTAATAGCCCAGGTTTCGTCCGGCTCTGCCTGAAAGGAAAGGCTGGGGGCAGAGGCCATGGGTGGTGGGAAAATAGCACGCAAAGGCTTGCTTGCTGCTTCGCTTAGATCAGGTCTCTGGGTGGGACTCTGTATTAAATGACCAATAGATAGTGTCACTGAGCAGTGTAACCTGAAGAGAGAATGTGTTTGGCAAGGGGCAGCCAGGTGGGATTGGTGTGGAGGACGGGGTTGGTAAGAGGAGAGCACAGCACTGTCTGCACAGCTTTAGAAGAAAAGTTCGGATACAAACCCATGCCAGAATCACGGCTGCTTCCCCAGCTGCTGAGCAGCATGGTGCTGCTGGCCCAGAAGAGGGAAGGAATAATTTGGAAAAAAAAGGCACTGAGCCCAGGACTGAGAAACCAATCTTGCAGGCAAACAGAATCTCAAGGCTCTGGAGTGGTATCAGAAATGCACTTTTGTTTGCCTGGCCAGATTACCTTGTGTTATAAATCCTGGCTGCATCTGTCAGCTGGTTCGTGCAGATAAATAATTGCTCTCCTGGAACCACCGTTGGGTCCCCCTTGCTGCCCAATCCAGTATTACACAGGAGCATTCACAAAGGCTGCTTGGAATTGGTGGTGGACCAAAATCTGTGGCTCTTGCAAGCGTAGTCCCATTGGACATACAAAATAATTCCTTGATTTTGCTTTAAGCCCTAGAGTGGGGGGGGGGGGGGGGGGGGGGGGGGAAGAGATCAATTGATTGTATTGTAAATGAAACAGCAGGCTAATCACTTGGTCCCCAAAGCTGCAGAGAATCTTTTTTAATATTTGACCTTCTGAAGGTTTGAGTTATTCTAAAAAATAAAATCCTGAAAGGGTTTGTTCCAGAGGAAACTTTGCACATGGTTTAATGTGAGCCTAGTAATTTAAAATAAAACTACTGCTGTAAAGTACTATGTATATCTCCTTGTGTGTGTAATGTCTCATCTTTAAAAGTGACTTACTGCACACATGCCGTATGTAGCATCCTGAAATCTGTATATTTATTTAAATCTATTGATTTTTTTAGACAGTAATTTGCAAAATTTAATTTGTAATAAATAATGACAGAAGTCAATAGCATTCTTCTTCCTTATTTGACGGCTGGGTGGATGAAGTGAAAGAAACCCAGATGGCCAGAAGCACTGTGGACGTGAGTGGGACAGCAGAGCTGGGTGAGAATGGGGAGGCGTGTAACCCTGTGAATGTTCCTGAGCAAACTTCAGTTCAAAATGTATCCATCTAGCTTCCTTAAACATTCCTTAACTTAAGTAGCTCGTTCCTTTTGAGATGTCTGCGGGAACTTAGATATGAAGTTACCCCCAACTTGTTGTGCTGAGGGGGGCTGAGACCCAGCTCAACCCTTGTGCCAAGGATCCTGTTAGCGTTTTCCCATGGTTGAATCCTTTGCCTCAAATCCTCTCAGCAGCTCTGTGACTGTGGTTGTCAGCATCGCAGGGATGGAGCACCCACACCCTCTCTCCTGCACCAGCCAACTTTTCCATCTGAGTTGTGACGATTGTTTTTCATTGTTTTATTTTTTTAAGTACAGTTAAAAAGCCAGCATCCATTTGATGGTTTTCTTTGCGTGAAGACCACACCATAGATTGTTCTGGTGTCATTAACTCAGTGAATTGTATGGTGCAGCTGTTAAGAAGGGGAAAAAAAAAGAAACATTAATTATAGCTACCACTGTGCTTGCTCCATACCCAGGAAACGTAGCACTTCCTCAGGGGTGTCCGTGGCAGTTGTTCAGAGAGCACAGCCCCATCCTCTCCTATCACCCAGCTTTCTCAGTTGAGCTGCATCTCCCATGGCCAAGGCTCCACCCTGGGACCTGGTGTTAGAGCATGCGAAAATCAGATTCCTTCAGATGTTTCTATGACTTTAATGATAAAGGCCTGTGATAGAAAGGACCTCAAATTACAGATAAAAGGGAAAAAGGTACGCTGAAACGCTGCAAATATCCTGTGTATAATATCTAAGGTGCAATTCTCAACATTGTTCCAGAACAGGCCTGAAAATTTTTCCTGTTTAGGGTAATTTCCATGGTGCCCTGCTTGGACTGATTTCAGGTGATGTGAATGAGGAAGCTGAGGGCTTGCCCAGGAAAGACTTCCCCATCATCTGGAATGTCTATTGAGGCAGCCTTGGGCCCAGCCTTTTATTTGTCTTTCTTAAGTCACAGAAGAGCTATGGCCTTAGTCAGCCCTTGGTCTTGGAGAACAAAGCATCCCTGCTCCTGCAGCTCAAGGCCCAGCCAGCTGCGAGGGTAATGGCACAAGGGGGGCATCACCTTTGCTGAAGGTGCGACCATACGAAATGCTTTCCAGCCCTGCTGCAGTATGGGGACTTGAAGCAAATCATCCAAACAGGGAGAGAGAAACTTTGAACGGATCCATTTCTGGATGGGTTGTTTGTTTGCTTTTTCTTTCCTGGCCCTACGATCAACGAACAGAGGAAAAATTGACATAGGGCTGAATGACGGAAAATCTTCCAGGGCAGGCTATCCACATCCGCTTTGGACTCACCGGTGAGTACTACAGAAGGAAACACTGAAAGTCAACATATCTGGAAAACCAATTTAAAAATACCAGGGGTCAGACGTCCAGAAAAGTTCCCCAAGGCCCTGGTCACAAAACCTCAGAAGACCTCCATGTAGGATCTTACATAAGGCCCTTCAGGTGTCCCACCAAGTGCTGAGGAGAAACCTGGGCCCGGTAGTAACCCCACGGTGTTGCCTGGAACAACGCCAACATCTGTGCAAAGCCCAGCCCTTGGGGTACAGTTTTAATTAACAAGAGCTACTTAGATATCACCCAAGGGAAGGAGAGAAGGGAGATGTTTAAGAGCATCTTAATTAGGGTGAAAAGGGAGAAGAGAGGACTGTGCTTATTTGCGGGTTATTGAATTCAGTGATAAAGATTAGCAGAAGTAGGTTAAAGGAGGCATATTTTATAAATTCTCACATGTAACAGGGAAGAACAGAATAACAAAACTTTAGGAGGAAAATCCGGGAAAGCAGGCAACTTCCAAAGCCAGTTCTAAGTGTAAATGACAGGGTATCTTTCCTAGGATACAACTTTTTGGCTGAGCAGTCCTTTTTGTGATTGACAGTTCCCATAAATGTGGATCTCTTGTGCCCTGCATGTGACTCTGGCTTTTTTTTTTCTGCAGCAGGAGCTCATGAAGAAGAGTTATTTCTAGATGGCCCACAGGCAGCTAACTTTCCTTCTGCACAGTTCTGTCCTCATCAGCTCAGGCAATACTTTTTTTTATGGGACTTTGTTCACAGCTCATATTTGTTGAACTGATAGGTTCTACTTGGGAGGAGAGATGTTGACATCAAAATAGAATGCTTCTGTATTTAGAGTGTTGAGTGAGGGGTACTTGGGAGGATGCCTATTCAAGGCCAGCCCCTTGATGCTTCCGCAGAAAGAAGCAGCTGTCCATGGCAGGTATGTGCTTTGCTAGAAGATTTTCCTGCCTGGCATTTTATGACTTGGCACTGTTTTGGTCTGGATCACCCTGCAGAAAAGCTGGGCCTTATGAAATAAGACCTAGGATGCATCAGGGTGGAAGGGACACTGAAAAATGCGTGCAGGGTGGTGCTTTGCCAGGGGTCAGCAGCTGGTCCCTGTGCCTTTGATTCTGGCACCTCTGGCCTGAGCTACAAGCTCAGTGGCTCTGAGGAGGCTGAAAATGGTCCAGCAGTATAGAGCCCCCAGAAGGTACTGGTGGTCTCTCCAGCAGCTATATCTCTATCTATAGGTGTCAATCAATTTCTGTAATAACAGAAATCTTTCACTTCTGCGTGTGACTAAAGCTGCAGCTGCAAGGCACTGAGGCAGATATTCTGCAAAAGGTCTTCTCTTTGGGAGCTACCCCCTCTGAGCACTTGTGCTGTAATGCCAAGCTTAGAATAATGTAGTTCAATGGAATGGAAGCTTCTCAGTGTTCTCCACCACCGAAAGGTTCTCCAGTCATCTCAGCCATGGCCAGGGTGCAGCCCTGTACTTTGGCTTGCACCCTTCAGACTACAGCAGGATACGGCGCGGGTCAATGGCTAGTTGTAGCCAAGGAAATAGAGGGCTTGAGTAAACTTTAAAGTTACCAGATCTTGTCTCTAGCTCCAGTATTCTTGGGTATGAAGATTATTAACTGGTTGTCTTGAGCTGTCTGGAGTGAAGAACAAGTGGATCTTCAGTGGGTGCCAGCTCCATAATTCATGCTTTCTGCCACAGGCTGATGAGCTCTCTGTGGTCAGCTGCGTCCCGCATCTTCAGGATCTCCTAGCTGTAGGGCAAGGAAAGCCATGGGCTTTTTTGATGTCGTACCCAGGTCTAGGCTTCGCAGTAACTGACCACAGCCTGTTTTATCTGATCCAAGCATAAAACACTGAAATCTCTCCCATGGGAACCAGGTCTGAAGTTTAACCCTTAATTACTTCCTTTAAGAGGGGATTGGTAGGCAAGCTGAGGCAGGTGGAGCTGGCATAAAACTATTGGAGGAAGCACATCTCTATCTGTCACGCCTTCCTCTGACACTCAGCAGAACCATTATACTGCCTATTAGCCTGTTTGAAGTACTTTCCTCAACCTCATACTTGCTCTCTGATAAGTAACTGGGTGTCTCTCACCCATCTAACTTCTGTAAGGAAGAGAGGAACTTCTGTGAGGTCTCCTTCTTTGAGAAGACCTTACAGTCACTCCCTTGTTGGAAGACAACAGCGTGTTCCTCTTCCAAGCACTACTCCATCAGGTTGCCCTGCAAAGGTGAGATGGTTTCACTGACCTCCCTGAGGGAAAGGCTTCTTGAAGCGGTGAGGTTGACTTAACAGCCTGCAACAGGGCAACTCTGCACCATTCAGTCCTCACCCCGTCTTTCCTCTGTAGCATTGGCTCTGATGCTAGAATAAACCCTGGCAGGAAAACTGAGATGGTAGGAAACCAACTCAGGAGAAGTGATAGAGGTGGTTTCTAACGATTTAATGACTTCAGGTGGGTCAAATGAGCCTGGAGCTGAAAGATGAAGTCCCATGAACACCTGGCTGAGATTCTGAAACCTGGGAGGCCACCAGGACCATCGAGCTTTTGCAGGTGGAATTTATCATAGAAATAGCTTCTAAGTGATTTTGGTTTCTCATCTCAAGTGATAGCAGAAGGCTTGTGAGAAGGTGGGAGCTGAAGCAGAAAATTTAAATGGGCACAGTTAGAGTAAGTTTAAAACTGCATTCATTAGCAGCACTGGGTAACGAATACAGGCTCATGCCCCACCCTGGCAGTGAGCTCCAGGTAAGTTTATCCATGATTCCACAAGGAGAAGCAAGCAGCCAGCACAGCCATGTCCCATCCCTGGGTGGGCACCCTCTCCAAGAGCACGATGCTGCTGTCTGCTTTCCCAAGCTCACGGTGTGGATTTGTTTGGAAGCAGTGCAGCAGAGGAGTGTCCTTTTCACCATCTGCTGTCACCTCAGAGGGTGCAGGCTGCTGAGATGAGGAGCACAGAGGGAAAAAAAAAACTGCTTGTTTTCTGATTTAAAAAAACCTCTTTTTTCTCCAGTTGTGTCGGTGAAGGGGAGGAATGATGCCACTGGCTCAGTTAAAGAGCCCATGATGGAAATCGTCATTCCTGTAGTGCACCTGGGGCATGATGGAAGTACAGCTAGACATTGGTGTAGTCCAGAGGAGCGTGTACGAATGCCTTGCTGAGCAGCTTTCCCTTGTGAATTAATGGGAAAGCACCTGAAGTGCTGCATTCCAAGGGAAAGAATGAAAAGGCTGATCAGAAAGACTTTCCTGAACTCCAGGATCTCTTGTCTGTGACAAGGTTGTTCTGGCAATGTACCTAGAAGTTGTAAGAGTCTACCAGAGGCTAGAAAAATCATCTTCTCTCTCCTCCCAAAGACAGCAACCTCCCTCCAGCATACCCGTGCATTCAGTTCATTATGACCCTAATAGCATATTATTTGCAATATGTGTTAACCAATTCAATAACTCACCCTGATTTTTTTTTTTTTTTTTTTTTTTTTTTTTTTTTTTTTAATAAAGTCTCTGGTGCTAATTGTTTTTTCCCTCTCCCATTTCTTGTTTAAAAGGCGCTTTCGAGGAGGGCTGCTGATTGTGCTGGAAGTTGTATGGGAACACTTAGTCTTTTCCTGGTTTTGTTTTTGGGGCTAACTGCTGCCACTGAGACTAGCAGGTCCAATGGACAAATCACCTCTGCGGATAACCGGCAAAATCCTGCCCTTGTGCCTCCCGATAAACAAGTGCAGATTCATGTGTTTGTTCATGACACAGAAAGCAGCCAGAACAATGATTTGGTGACTTTTTGCCAGTGTTGTTTCCTCTAGAGAGCCGACTTCCCTCGCGGAGCCTCAGGTGCATAGCAACAGCTCAGCAAAACAAAAGCCAACCACTGCAAGACATTAGAAAAATATTATCCCGGTCTGAAGGGTGGGGCTCACCTTCCCATCGGCACCCTGGTGCTGGGCTCAGCCCCAATGCCAAACCTTTCCACGACGCAGCCGCCTGCATGCCAGGCCAATTAGCCAGCCATTCTTCTCCTGGGGAGAGCTGCTGGAGCGGTACGAGAGGCGACTTCTGCTCCAAGCCCAAGGGGTTGGTGCGATGATGTGCTCATGTGTCATAGTTTAAGCGAAGGGCTGGAATATTAATTTAAAAATGTGATTTCTTCGGTCATCAAAGCACCTGTGCTCTCTGCCCTCCATGGGGTAACGTCAGGTGGGAATGGCTCCATCACCATGTTTGTTGTCCAGCCTCTAAGATACAGAGATGCAGTCAGGGAGCCACACTGCTGCTCCTGCCTCAGCCTTGGTGCAAGTAAGAAGTCAGGCACTGCAGACCCTGGCTCCTACAGAGCTGACACCAAGACCCAGCAAGGACACGTGGTACTCAGCCTCTGCAGTGTCCTTGAGCATCCCTGCCACCCGTGCTGGAGCAGATCAGCTGGGCATTGTCACTGTGTCCCTGGGGAAGCTCGCGAGGGGACGGTGTTGAAATGACTGATAGAGCAGAAATGCCGGAGACCCTGAGCTTGTCTCCTAGACGTGCCAGAGGGGAAGCACAGCCAGGGAGCTCGGGGGGACAGGATGTGGAGGAGACCAGCAAAATCAGTGACTGATAGAGCAAATGGAAATTGTGAACAAAGAAGCAATCAGCCAGTCTGGGCCAGTGAGGCTGAAGATGTCTGAGTTAATGGGGGAAATGCTCTGCCAAAAAATCCTGTCTAATGCATGGCAAGCTGCTGTCATGCTCTCTGGGCTGGTCTCACCCGTAGGAAGCGTTCAGACCTCACTGTGCTGCTGTGCCCAGCTGGGCACATGCTGTTTGGTGAAGCAGTAGCTGCGTACCTGCTGCGGGCAGGGTGTGTGTGACCATCAAGTTGTGTGGTACTGCCCTGCTGATTGCTCCCCTACATTTGCTGATGGATGACTGCCTTTTCCTTTCCTCTTCTTTTTCCACAGTTCCCTGACTGAAGCTTCCCACATTTTCTCTACACATCTTTCCCTGTCTCCATCCCACAGCTGTGGCCTCCTGCTCTGCTTTTCCTTCCACTTTCTTTACGTGTCTGCCTTTCTGCTGTTATGACTACGCCCATTTATTTCCATTTATTTTTCTTTCATCTTTTCCTCTCTTCTCTTCTATTTTGCTTTCCACAGTAGATGAGTTTTTAGTTTTAAGTCAAGAAAAGTACATCAGGGCAAGAAAAGGGATGGGTGAGAGATGTCAAGACAGGAGACATGGAGCAATGAAAGAGAGAAGAAGCATGAAAGGGCAGCTTACTGTCAGCTCATGCTTATGCGGTAAGCAGTGAAATGCATTTGTCACAGTGTTTACATCCTCTTGTTGGAAAAGGGACCTCATGCCACAGCTACAGCCTCTCTGGGCTGTGGACAGGAGACTTGGAGACATGGGCTTCTCACAGAGATGTCTGAAGGAGACTTGACGAAAGTTAAAAATTTATGACACGTGTTGGGTCCAGCACAAGGTACTGAAAGGAGTCATGTCAGGGAACAGGGGGAATTCTGCAGCCTGGGCTAGACAAGATGTCAAACCTGATTGTTCAAATGGGTCCTTCCAACCTCACAGGCTCTCAAGTGTCTCTGCAAAGACAGGTGAAAATGGAGGACAAATTTTGGAGATGATGGAGTGAATTGGCAAACAGTCATCCCTCTTGGGTCTTGGGGGGCACGAGTGAGAAGTTGGCATACCAGGACTACAGGGGCTGCGGGGAGATTTCAAGGAGCAGGTGCAGAGACAGGACAGTCACTGCAGTTTTATGCAAGTTTCTTGGGAAAACTGACCAAAACACAACCCTTGACAGCCTTAAAGCCTGAGAGTTAGTATGGGTTTTGACTTCCTTATTGTCATCATATTCCTCACAGCATTGCAGGACAGGGAGCTGCAGACATTCCCCTAAGGACACTTCCGACAGGATGCTGCTGCCTTACTGGGGGAACAGTTGATGCTTCACACTGCCTGAATGTTTTATTTTGAGAAGAGATGTCCATTTTTCTTAGCTGCTAGAGCAAAAATGAGAAGACTTAGGCCTCTTGTGAAAAAGTTTACAGGTCGGGCTCTCAGCTCACACCTCCCGCTGTCACGAGGCCCAGTGTTTGGGAGCAGATGAGGCTGGCTGCCTTCACATCTTCTCACTGCCAGGGAAGAAACTGGGGACATTTTTCTGTGTGGTGTGTGTACTTGGCACATGTGGGGCACAGAAATATTTGCACACATGTGCTCAAGGGGATGGGCGCAGAGATGCAAAAAGGCACAAGTTCAAGCTCTAAACACAACTCTCCCCTCCACCAATGCACTCTAAGCGCAGACATGCAAAAATGAATTGTAGCATCATGACTTTTCCTAGAGAAACTCAGTTTGTGCACAGCTGTTTACGGTTCTAAATGCTCAGAAAGACCTTAGAACGGGGCTTTGGGCTCAGCCAGAGCTCTCCGTCACTCCCTCTGTTATCACTAGTTGATACCAAGGGTGTGGGAAACCGCGAAAAAGCAGCACGAACAGCCAACCAGTTTGATGGCTACCTGCCCTTCAGTGCTCTGTACGGAGTTGCACAAAGGAACTGAGGCATCTGAAAGCACTTGCAAGAGAAAAGGGAAGCAAAGAGTCAGAGAACAGAGAGTCTGGGGCTAGGAACCTTGCGCTGGCTGGTGGAGCAAATCCGGAGTCACCATGAATCCCTGCAACCTGTAGACCTGGGGAAGGATCCCATCAGACCTTAGAGGTGTTAGAGAGCTGGGGATGTTCAGTGTGCTGGTGCTGCAGTTTGTCTGTCCTTCCTTCTTTCTACACAAACGACCTCAGGATTGCATTGCTGTTGCTTCTGTGTAGTTGGGTCCTGCTGTTAAGCCTATAAGCACAGATAGATATCTCAGCTGCTCCTCTTGCAGGATCACACCCAATTGCTGAATGCTGGAAGAACATCCAGTATGGGATGGTGCATGCGCAGGCAGAGATGGATGTGGGAGGCACTTAGCAGTCCCTTGGATGGAGGGATATGCATTGTAAGTGAATGGCTGGACAGATTCTGCCTCTTGAAGACTTGTTCCTTCCCAGTGTGTTCTATGATGTGTAAAAGCTTCAAGTAAAAGGTGTTAAGCAATTACCAAGCACTCATACATGTCCTAAGCATGGAGAGGAAATATCCCTCTTTGTCACCGTAAGAGTGCCATGAGGCCAGACATGGCAGTGCAAGAGTGGCCTGAAGGGATGTGGAGGTAGGCTCCTTCACATGCATCTTGTTGTGGAGATGTTGGTGGGCACATTGGTGTGCTCTGGCCATGCCTTTCCCTTGTTAAAAGAGAAGCCAAAGCCATCAGGCTCTGAGCAACCTGATCTGGTTGGAGATGTCCCTGCATGGCACATCTTGCAGGGAGGTTGGACTGGATGGCCTTGAAAGGGCCCTTCAAACCCAAACCATTCTGTGATTCTGTGACTAAGGCTATTACCCGCTTGCACCATCCTCTTTCTGCCTTTCTCCTCAACCATACCTTAAGTGGCTCTTGCAAACTGACGTCATTTTGGCTTCTGAAAGATGAGCTGGGGGAGGGGGAAAATTGGAGAGTTTTGGGGGCCATGACTCCATGGCACACAGGCACAAAGCTTGAGGAAAGATATGGAAATTGGGAAAAAAAATGAAGTGCAGTCTACTTAAGTAAAGGACACTGAAAAAGTTTTAGGTACTAACAAGTATATAGTTCAGCTCTATTTTATTGGTCATATCCCTAGAGGGGTTAATGGAGTACTTTTTCACTAAGCTCAGAAATTTAAAAGATCACGGATCTGTATGAATGACTTCAGTACAACAGTGACTTCAGCATCTGCCTGTATAAAAGAATGTCAGTGTGGGTCTTTTCTAATTGCTTTTTTGATGTGGAGCCAGCAAATGTCATGTTTGAAGTGTGCTTTTCAACAGAGGAGCTAGGAGTGTACTTTAATCTTTGGGAAAAAAAATGGAGTCTCACATCACATCATGACTCTAGGAGTTGGGGATTTAAGGAAGATGTCAAATACAAGTTATAACACCGATTACTAGATGCTGGTCTTGGGGAGGGATCTCACTTTCCAGTTAGAAACCTGGAGCCTTAGTCTAACTGGGCAGCTGTTTGTAAACATCTTGAAAAAACCACACTTTTCTCCCTTGTGAAGACCTTCAGCCTTGGGCATGTGTTTTGATACCCTGGGTGCCCAGTGCTGTGATTGATCTGCCCTCCCAGATCAGGGGTAGCAGAGAGCGGGAGAGCACGGGCAAGCCGGAACAGCACCTCCACATCTGATGCTTTCTTCAAGGGCTGCTCTCTTTGTGTCACCTTTGAATCTTAGCCAATTAGCCTCTGGACTGTTGCTAATATTAATGTTGGGTGTGCATGTTTTGATATTTACAGCTTACCTGCAGGCTGGGAATAACACTTGTCATCCAGAGAGGAGAAGGAGCAGCAGGGCTCAGAGACCTGGCAACTAAAGGGAGATGTTTGCCACCCATCAGAGATGCCCTGTCCTGCTTGAGATCCTGCTTATAGCACTTAATCACCTGAACACATAACTTTCTAGCTCTGTTTCTGCAGAATCCCTTGATAAAGGTTGGCAGCACAGAACATCATCTCGTACATGTTAGTGTGTGCTTCAAACCTGCCCCGAGGTAGCCTCTGCTAGAGGAAGAGAGCAAGACAGGCCCTGGTGGTCCTGGTGTCCTCTGCTGTCCTGGTCTTGGAAGAAGCCACGTGTGGCTGGCATCAGGAAGGTGATTTCGTTAGCTCTTCCACACTGTGCAGCTCTCAGTCAAAGGTTTAAATCAACCTCTATACCCAGCATATGGAAAAAGGCTCCCATCGCTTGAGTGCGGTGGGAGGGGGGATGACGGTGGGGGCGGCAGGGTATACAGGGTGAATTACCCCATTTGTCTGTGGGTCTTGGCAAGGGTCCAGCAAAAGACATTAGTTCTCGTGAGGTTTGATGCTGTGCTGCCTAAACTGGAGTGGAAATCCTAAGCCCTGTTTGGCACCTTGGTTCCCAACTCAGCAAAGGGGAGAGAGGCACCTTGGATGGGACTGATGACACTTGGCACCAGGGTGCAGATCCCAATCTGTAGGAGATGCCCAGGTGGGGACAGTGTGAGTGCATGAGCCAGGTTCAGGGCTGCTCGGAGATGCTGCTGGGAGGTGGATTTGGACCCTGAAGGGTCTATCTGTGGTTCTTCACCCATCCTATCTCTTTCTCTGCTAAAGTGGGCTCCTTTTTGGTGTCTTCTCCAGCAGCGCAAGACCCTGGTTAGATCACTGACTGACTGGGAGGAGTTGGGTGCCCTGAACCTCCAGACACTCCTCCACTCAAAGATATTTAAACTTGCCTCTCCAAAGGGCCTGACCATCATTCTGGGAAGGGTTTTTCACCTCTCCTCTGAAGCTGGGACTCTGCTAGGATTCGAGCACTGAGCAGTCCAGCTCCCAGGGTGAGTGCTGTAGTGACTGCAGATTGCCACAGACTGGAGAACCAGGGACAGAGGTGCCTGTTTCTTGCACCCCAAATGACCCTGAGTTGTGAAGGCATAGCAATGCTGTTGATCATAGGCAGGAGGTGCGCAGGGAGTTTTCTACCTGAAACCTTTGTCCTCTGGGATATCTCAAGGGCCTAAGATCAAGAAAAGCTTTCCAGGGTCACATTCCGCATTTCCCCACCTATTATCACCAGTTAGGTCCTGCCCATCAATATTTGCATAATCTGCTGGATTTCACTTGGTGTCTTTTCCTAGGAGAAAGAGGCTGCTAAAGGCCTGGTTGGACATACTCCATGAGAGCAGCCTTCTCATCAGCCTCACGGATAGATCCGTCAACGGTTTTGTGCTTGACTTCCTCTTGTGTCTTCAAGGGCAGAAGAGGGATGCTGTTGCTGGCATGGGGAAGCCTGCTGCTGCTGCATTGGAGGCAATTCTGAAACTGATAGGACAGTTTGAAACTGTTTTGCTTATTACTGTAATCAGCCAGGAATGAAACGACAGTCAGCAGTGTATCCTTCTGTTGACCTACCTATGACACTAATTTAGAAAATTGTCTGGTATTTAAAGAAGTAATTCTGAAAGGAAGGGATGATATTTCAAGGGAATTTATCGTGGTTTATCGTCAGTCAAGCATCGTAACTCTTGTCCTGCTTTAAGACTGTGAATGATTAACTCGGTTTGCCTCACTGTAGCATGAACAAGTTTTATGCATTTTTTTAAACTACATTTGTTACTTGAAAAGCTAGGCACCTGCTTCTTAGAATGCTGTCACTTGCTACTGCTAACAACTGGCTGAACTGGACCTTTAACTCAACTAAATAAGCCCTGACTTCTTGGCTTTTGCATTTATTGCAGAAGATCTCGCTTGGAATATTATTTGCAGGCAGTAATGAACTAGTCGTGGTGGAAAGCAGAACTTCAACATCTTCGAGTCCTGGTAACTGACATCCACAGCATGCATACCAGGCTGAGCTAGTCCTTCTTCACAAATTAAAAACCATTTTAATTTAACTTGAACAATTTCAAATGCATTTAATGAGTCTTTCTTCTACTCTCTTAAAACCTATGCCATCACCTGGGAAGGATCCATCAGAAACTGTTCCCTCTAACATTCTTTCTTTGTGGCTTGACTTACTCTGAAGTAACACAAAAATGTAATGTTTTCTTCTATACAGCTGTTTCATAACTGTTATTTGGAGTTCTGACTGTTCTGGATCTAGTACTTTCGCTCTGACTTATCCATTCTCATACAAACGTACGTATAAAGCATAGAGTCCCAACATACGGATTATCTCAGTGCCAAGACAAGTGCGTTTATTCTGTCCTGTCCACTTTTTTTATTGGTTTATGCCCACATGATTTAGAGAAAAGTTCACTGCAGCATTTTAAGGCAGTTTGTAGTGCAGACATTGATTCTTTTTTTTTACCTGCTCTAAAGCATCCCAGATGAGATAGGATTTTCTACGACAATGGGACAGAGACCCTCCAGCACCTCCTACCTGCACAGAGCCCCATGTTATCACCAAGTTTGGGGTAAGAAAACTTTTCTAAGATTAAATTGGCAGGTTCACAGGTTTTCTTCACTTATTCTGAAACATAAGGAGACACATCAGTTTCTGGGACCGTCTCTCACCCAAGCAATATCCTGCTGTCAGACAGGCATCAGGATCTGGCCCTTAGTCTCCCTGGTCTTTTCTGGGTCAGACAGTCAGACATGCTCAGCACAAATATCTACCTAGCTGGAGTCTTTGGGTTTGCTAGGTATTCTTATTTAGGAAATGTTGATTTAACCCTCTCAGGAATTAGCATTACTCAGGGCAGTGCTGCTTTGAAGTGGTTACCAGCTTAGTTAGAGGTAAGTGCTGGGTGTGGTATTTATCTGGAAGGCATAGTGTCATTCTGTTTCCTGGGGACTGAACCTTTAATAAGGGGAGTTTCCCTTCTCGCAGGGGGCAGGTGTGAGGCAGCTGCTGTTTTGGGTGGCGATGCAAAATTTGGAGAACATGGTGAAATACTGCCTTCTGTTAAGGCCACTTCACATATTCACCGGCACAAACCTAGAGGGACTCCTACATCTCAGTAGGTGACAACATGGTGGCGTGATTTGAGCAGAAGTTTCCTCTTACTATTTAGTACTGAGCTGTACTTGCAAAACCATCTCTGGTTCCTGTTTGTAAGTGCTCTGCAATGATGCTCACCTGTATTTCTAGGGTCTACAAGTGTCCTGTGATGTTGGATAAACACTTCACATGTTTCACATGTGATGCTGAAAAGTGCACCGGTGGGTTGTTCATAGAGATACACATAACTTCATGGATCAAGGTTTGTGCTGGAAGCATAGAAATAGTCCTGATTTTTTTTTTTCCAGTCATGCCCCACCAGTACTGCATTTGGTAAAAAGAGCTGCCACCAGAGGTAGAGCTCCAGCTCACCCCTGTTGCAAAATACCCTGCTGGTAATGTCGAAGAGATGCTCTCAGTCTGTTCTGGAGTGGGTGCTTACTCATTTTCTTGAGTGCAAAGTTGGTCCTTGGGCATTTGTGTTGGCAGAAATGCTGTAACACCTTGCCTCTTGGCATTGGTTATGTAAGGATCTAAATATTCTGGCGTGACTCACCTCACTGTCTGAACAGAGCTGTTGGAACAGGAATAACGCAGCGAGTTACCCCAGCGATGGGCACAGAGGAATCCCAGGAGACACGTCTCCCAGCGGCATCTCCTTGGTGGCTGCTTCTATTGAAGACCCGTTTGCTCTGTATGGGACTCATCTTCCCTCTTCTTCCCCACTGCTATTTGTCAAATGATGTTAGACTTCCTTCAAAGCTTACCAGTCATGCCACTGAATCCTCCAGCAGCCAGGCTGGATCTTTACTGGGGGACATTCCAAGCCCTCTCTTGCCTCTGTGAAACCTGCATCCCATCTCCCTTTGTTTTATTTGCTCCCTTTCCATTTTCCTGCTCTCTTTCAAAGTAAAGCTTCAATCCAGAAGCCTTTGCAGTTAAGGGAGGCTGGATCCAGGTTGTCTTCCTTCATTGCTGTGTACACCATCTCTTACTACAGCCACTTGTGGACACCATGATGCTCAACTCTTCCGTCCTTCTCCACTCAACCTAGTTCTTGTCTGATCTGTGTCAGAGAGGCTTGTGCCCGTCTATGAAGAAGGCTCAGTATCTTCTTTCACAAACTATTTTTTCTGGTTTTTGCCCATATTTTAGTACTTCGTCCGATCCAAGATAGGTCTGCATAAACTTTGTACCAGTATCTCAAAAAGAGTGTCATATTTGCATAAATGATGAAGACTTATAATAGTATCAATACTACGTTTGCCATAAAGTTTTCAGCCCATTCTACTTGACAAACCTAACTCCAGTACTGCCATCTTCACAACCAGAGACAAGTTAGGGAGAAGGATTGGTTCCTGCTACTGCTTCTCCCTCTCCAAGTGCACTTCATTGCTGGGCACATGATGCCCATTCCAACTAAATGCGTGGGGAGAGACGTCACCTCATACATCATGGAGCCAGGAGGTGGAAAACTTCTGTGCTTCAACTGGCTTGAAATGAGTGTGACACTGCAGATAAGAAGCCTTGGCTCCAGAGGGAGCTCCAA
Source organism: Tetrax tetrax (assembly GCA_009806455.1). Classification (NCBI taxonomy): domain Eukaryota; kingdom Metazoa; phylum Chordata; class Aves; order Otidiformes; family Otididae; genus Tetrax; species Tetrax tetrax. The sequence continues at coordinate 79,873 of WHYT01017933.1, forward strand.
ACTCTACCTGCTGGTTTGATGGAGCCAAATATCCATGGTCCTTCTCAGCATCTGCATGCTGGAGAGGAGACAGCCAGTTGTCCATTCTCTGTGTCATTCCATCTTGGCTGGTATTGCAACAGGAGGAGGTCCCAGTCCTAGTCCCTGGCTGTTCTCCTCCAGCCCGTCTGTGACAACAGTGCCTAATGCAGAATGGAGATTTCTGCTCCTAGGAGCAACTTCTGTTTCTCAGTTTATGATTTCCAACCCATTCTGTATGTGGGAGGGCTACAGAATTGGTCCTGGATAGAGGGACCTTCACAGAGATTTTACTGTACCGATTCCAAACTTGATTTTATTAGTGACCCTTAGAAGTTGTCCATTGAACTAAAATTCATGTTAGTCATTCAGTAGTCCATTGAACTTAGAGCAAAAGCCATGTTAAAAGTGTAGGCATGGAGTACAGGACATCACCCACCATTTCTGGATAGAGGGGCATTGAATCTAGGAGGCAGGTGGCTTACACAAGAGCTGAAATATCCCTGACTTCTAGAGGTTTCAGTAGACGAGTGCCGGCATAACACAACATAAGCTTCAGCTTTCACAATGCTGGACTGAACAGTGTCCAAATACCTTCAGATCTGGGCTGTAGGACTGGGAATTACTTCTACCTTGTCAGGAAGAAAGCAGAAGCACTGTCTACACTGTAGAGGCATGGATTACTCTCAAGGAAAATATAAAAACCTAACGCAACTACCCTACTGAAGTGCTGGCTACAAATTACAGAGAGAAGGAGGTATCTTGGAGGAAAGGTCAGGCACTGTGAATTTAAAAAAAAAAAAAAAAAAGAGAAACACAAATCAAAACATCTAAGACTAAAACTTGGAAACTTTCCTGAGAGTGGAGACACTTGAATTAGCTCAGAACAAAGGCTGTTGACTTTCCTCATAAGGAGAGAAAGTCTTGTTTCCAAAATCCAAAAAGCTTGGTAAATAATTTTTTCTTCTTTAGTGATTTGTTAGAAGTTTAAAAAAGCTAAAATAGACACTTTGAAGTGAAGCAAACATTTAGTATAGGCAAAATGAATGGATAAAAATTCCAGTTATTTAAATAATTTTAAAGTATTTTGATTCTTTTTGTAATTTATGCACTAGTCTGCACTACAAAAGAAGTTTGAAACTGGAGTAATTAAATACTTTCTTATTCATGTTTTGAGACCTCTTTCCCAATTTTTGAGGTAAGGATGAAATCACAATTGCCTGTCAGAGCCAGGTCAGTGGGATTATGGCCACCTGATGATGTAATGGGAAGTCTTGACACAGAAGTCATTGGGTAAAGTGTGCCTGCTCTTGTGCAGGACGTGAGAGGAGGGTGTCAAAGCACTCCCTCTGGATTTTAAAACTGTGGCTCCGTTAGTAAATGTCACAAATTTAAATATGGCATGCAAATAAAGGAGAGGTATGAATAATTGTTCAAGTCATGAATAATGGCTTGAAACTACTGTCTGAGGATGGATGCTCAGGTCACTCAGAGTCCTTAGAAGGATGATAATTTAAGGAGGCTGTTGAACGCAATTCAGAACGCGGTTCACAAGTTTGGTCCTGTGAACACTTTTGGACAAGACAGATGCACTGGGAAGGCAGAGCAACAACTGGATCTGGAGAAGGAATACAATGGAGATTTCTATTAGCCAGGGGATAGGCACGACTTGAAAGCTGGGAAGGTAGAGAAGGATTTCGTTTGGGTAGATCCTGAAGAAGCACATGGATAGTGCATCTTATGGAGTGCACAAAGTATGACAGAAGTGAAGTTAACCCTATTGCCGTGAAGATAGGCATCTAGTGCAGAGAGAAGGTTTCTAAATCCTCTGAGTGAGAGGAAGCTTTGGGTTAAAGAGAAATGTCCAAAGGAGGGTCAGGTTTTGTTGAAGGTAAAAGTAGCACCTGGTTAGTGGACTCTGGTCTTTGCTGAAGTAATTCAAGGAGGAACATCTACAGCTCCCTCTGAATCATTATGCACTAACACAAACTCTGGTCCCCTTTATGCTCTCGAAGTGTAAGGTTGAAAAAAAAAAAGCCAGACAGGAATCAGAAGCTTTCACTTTCTCCCAACACTCACGTTTTTCCTTGCTTTTGATTGTGTACCTTAGATCCCCATCAAATCCACAAGAAAATGCATTCCTGCACCCAGAGTATCTGCACATCATTTGTCCTACCAAAACCACAATAAATGTGAACACAAGCTTAGAAGCTGTTCTAGTGATTCATAGACTGTCTAAAGTCAGGGTAATAAATCACTGGAGACAGACACCAAAGCTTTTTCCTGCCACTGCACACGTGATACTAGAGCAGCCATCTGCAAATGCCACCTGTCTAAGCTGGTACTTGTGGGAGGGAAAGCACAGATAGCCACAGTTCTCCAGTGATTAAAATGAAGAGAGGCAATCAGAGATGTCTTCTGCATTCAAAGGCACGTCTGCAAGGAATTGATGGAGGAAGCAGATGAGGGGCCATCTCTCCCATATCAGGAACAGAGTAGTAATTCTCAGTATACTCAATACTTTGATCTTATGCAGAACTTTTTGGTTCAAAGGACCTCACAGATTTTTATCCTGGGCTCTTGATCATTTTCAGGAGGGAGTGTGCTCACAGCCCTGAGCTCTGTACTTCACTTGTACATGGAGGAAAGCCTTTGCCTAGCTGAAACTGCAGGAGGTTTTAGAAGACAGCAAGTGATTAGTAGGTGGAACTGGCCCAGATGTGCAGTTAATGCAAAGGCATTTGCAGAAGGGCTCTTTAATGACTTGGATCAAGTTTGCTCCACACTCAGAAATCTGTCTGCTGTTGTGACTTGCATAGTAAACCTCCCTCTGCTGCCAGATCCACTTCTTCAGCAAGTGCTCACAAGCTCTTCGGGTCAGGAACCTGGTATCTCTTTCTGTAGTAATCCAAAGGTTTCTGTCCTGGCTCCCATTCCCAATTCCCTCATCCTTTACTATATCTCAGGTAAGGGAGTGGATGTGAAGATAGGAAAAAAAAAGAAAGAAGAAAGAATATAACTAGGAAAGGAGCCTCCTCATTACCCTGCCCAGAGACAATCCCACACGGTGCCTTGTGCAAAGCTAGCTACTGCTGCTCGTTCTTGGGCAGTCCGGCCAAAGCAGTCTCTATCTAGCTTACCATGTATATGTCCTTGGTCGTATGTCTTCCTGGACTCTCTTCCTCTCTGTCTCTCTTGTGATTTACTGCGTTTGAGGCTTCAGATGGAGTCACCACCAACACCAAGCAGGACGTCTCATTTGATGACTTCCTTGTGGACAGGTGCTAGCGATACCAGTAGCGGTGGCCTGGGTGCTCCTCACCAGCAGCCAACACAGTTCTGCAGGCTCAGGTCTGGCTGATCATTTACGCTGAGCTCAAAGCACAGCTACCTTCACAAACTGCAATGAAAATGAACCTTGGCCAAGCGTTGCAAGTGGAGCCCCTGTGGATGCCCAGGAGCTGCTGAGAGGGCATCACAGCCTTCCTCCTGTTCCCTGGAGGTCCTGGGAGCTCAGTGAGCACAAGTACCCCACGCACCATGATCTGCTTCATTCAGGGTGGGTCTCCATCCCACCGTTCCTGTTCACTTCTGTTGTGCTCAGGGCTGTCATTGCCCTGAAACCTGCCCTGTGCAGCTGGAGACAGCTCTCTTAGGTTTCATCTGCCCCCTTCCAGAAACTCTCAAGCAGTTGTCATTATGTGTCTTACAGCTGAGTTTGTCTCAAATTTGGGAAACTTAATATCTCCTAGTTCCTTGTGGACCCATGTTTCAAAGTTTACAATGTTAATATTTTTTACTTTCCCTTTTCTAGATTTTCTGTAACATAATATCTCCTTGTTTTATTGTGTTGGAGGTAAAACAAAGATGTTCTATCACCTGATCTGAATTTCTTTATTCTGGCAAGAGAGCAGTGCCGCTTCCATTTTATTGTCACTATTCTCCCACTGACAGACCTGTACACAACCTCTCTTCTTGCTTCCCCTGCACCCAGATTTCTTCAAAGCTTCTTATTTTAAAGCCACCATTCCCAGTGGGTCAGCTTGGAGACCAATGATATGATACCAGGAAAGCCCAAACTGCCATTCTGCAAAAGAAAAATTGTTTTGCTGGTCAAGAGTGCTGGGAGGGACAGTAAACACCAGTGTGAGTGTGAACCAGGACTCAGTACCATGCTGCTTTACAGTCACACCACACAATATATTTGCACACTTCAGCAAGCTGTAAAATTTTGGAGCCTTTACAAGCTCCACAGAAACCTGCCGGGGCTGTGAACTGCTCCAGAGAACTGTCCGGAGAACAGGAGCTTCCGACGGGGGTGGATATGGCTCAAGGACACAGCAGCAAGGACATCCCCCCACGAATGCGCTGACTCTGCCCTTCCGTTGCACAATGTCACCTCTGTCTTGGTCTATGCAGCTCCATTAATGTAACGTTAATGCAACTCTTTTATATGCTGATGTTCTTTCCCATTCAGGGAAAAAAGTAAACCATTAACCAAAAGACCCCTAAATAATTGATAAAATGAAGAATGACTGTTATATTATTCAATCACAAGCTTTTATTTTTAAGCTTCCTATGTTGGCTCTATATGTGGACATAATTTACGTTTTGGGTGAATGCCATTTTGCATTTAACTCGTGAGTCTGACACCGTCCTAGGCGGCATTGTGTATGATCTTGAAAAGAAAGTGAACAATGAAAGATTTCCAGATCACACAGAATTATTGAGGTCAGTCAAGACCTCGGAAGAATGGGAAAAACTCCAGGTGGACCTGCCAAAGGCAGGTGAATGAGTAGATCAGTGTCGGATGGAATGTGAGATGGATAACCACCAGATTAGGAGGAATAACTTGAGCTTTTGTGTGTGTGGCTGGGCAAGGAAAAGCTGCATGCGGTCAGTTATATGACACCTCAGCTGAAAGCGTGGTGGTAGCAGAAAAGAAAGGATGAATGTGATGATAGCCTGTATAAAGAATGAGAGAGAAAAATGATACTGAAAATATGCTAATATTATTAGATAAATCAATGCTGTTCTCTCACTGGCAATATTTTGTGCAGTTTGTCACCTCATTTAAAGGGTAAAAAAAAATAAATAGTGATTTCTGAGGCAAGCAATGAAGATAAGTGACCTGAAGAAATTTCTGTAAGAGGAAATGCTGAAAAGCCCCTTCTCTACCTCTCTCTGATATGTTGCACAGTCTCCATTTATCTTTTTCCTTTGCCTGCAAGTCATTTTGTTCTCTTTCTGTTTTCCATTATTTTGATTAAGCACTTTTGGGGGCTCTGATGTATGAAAGACTATATGTGAAGTGCACTGGACCAGCATTGCCCCTTCAGTTCCTGCTTTACCTTAATTGTACTCTTACCCCTTTGTTTGGGTAGCCACTTATTTCATTTGTCAGGATGTTGGAAAGTGGCCTTTTCTTTGAAAATTTTTTCATCTAATTTCAGTTTGTTTTATTACATGCACATTGTCCAAGAAGGTGATTAATAATACTGCATTGCCTTCATGGCTTGCTGAAAAACTTTGGCTGAAACTTTTTTTTTGACAAAATAATGAGTCTTTGAGTTTATAAAGCCTTTCCCAGAAGTAGTAGCTTTCTTCAAAAATTTGATCTTTTTTTTTTTGTTAAAATTTGAAAGCAAAGCATCTGAAAATGGCAAGTTTTCTTTTAATTTGGCAATATTGTTATTTTGATACCTTACAGAAATTGTAACTCGGCCTTTTCACGTCTCTGATGTCTCCTGTGTAAGATTCCACAGACAGGTTTTGTATCCCATAAAATAAAAAGTCATCACTCGCTGTTTGATCTAAGCCATTTGCGGCTGCCTCCAGCTAATGCAGCCATGCAAGGACAGATCTTCAGCAGCTGCAGCATCCTGTGTCACTGTGAATGGATTCACATGCTGCAGGTGCTGGAGTAACATCCTCTTCCATCGTCTTCACAATTAATACTCCTTACCTCCAGGGTGGTTTCCCAGTGGCTCTAACGAAGTCTTTTAGAGCACCCCAGCCCTGCTCGATTCCTCATTTAGGCATCCATGTAAAGGATATGAAGAACTGTAAGGATTCACTATATTTTAAGTTCAGGAAGATAAAAATCATCTAGCCCTGAGCACATGGGACCTCTTCCTGTAACCCCTGCATCAAAAGCCACAGCCTTTGGCTGAATGACCCTAGGGTCTCTATTCAGTTGTCCATCTGAGATGTCCTAGGGCAGACGAAGACCGGCACTGTGCTGGTGAATATGAGATGGGGCAGGTCAGAGATCTGCCTGGCTGGAGCAGCAGCTTAAAGCCGATGTGACAATGCCGTGTCAGATGTGACAAGTGGTACACGGGACCACCACTTATGTATGGTGACCAAAATGGACTTTGAAGTGGGATCCAGGTTGCATATTAAAATACAAGTGCCTCCATATGAGCCGGGCATCTCCGCTCCCACCACAGCCAGTGGAGAGCAGATGGGTACAGATGGTGGAAGCTAGAGAGCAATGCCACTCATCCCACGCAGGGATCTACTGCGCATGTACCAAGACCCTTTCTAGGTTTTCACTGATTGATCAGATGTTCAGTGACTGGAATGAGAACCAAGATACCCACATATAGACACCAGTAAGTAGATTTCTTAATCTGCACCTCAATCTCCTTCTAAGCGAGGCAGAACTTATGGTATCTCTGGGACATTTGATCTGTTTGATCTAATGCAGGTTTTCTCCTACATTGCAATGCATATGTCCCATTTTCTTTATTTGGTTGGTTGTATATTTAGCTAAAGGGTAACATCATCCTCCCTGTGGTGAATAACATATATGGCAGTGGGAGAAAAATGTCCAGTTCCAACTTGGTTTGTAAACTTTCAACTCAAAAGTATTCTACATTTGCTCCTGGTGAATTCATTTCTCACTGCAATGATGAGTCATTTCACTGTCTCCCACCCCTGAGTGGTCTGCAGTCATGGAGGGTCAATAGTGGAAACAGCAGCCTTGATGTATACATAGGTTGATATCTTTTTTCCATTAAATCTTAGAGGCTCTGAAAACAGGTTCAGAGATCAAACTCAAGAAAAAAGCAGTTACTTGTGGTGTTACTTCCCTGTAAAACCAAAGTAAAAGAACGGAGGACGAGGCTGGTATGTGACAGGCAGAGCAGGGATCTGTATTTATTTACCTATTGCTTAATCTCAGCGATCAGATCACTCCCTGTTGGTGTTTCAGTTTGCCTTTCTATATAAAAGCCAAGGATGGTGATAGTAAGAAAAGCAATTGCATCATAAATACTGACCTAGTGCCAGGCACAGTGAAAACAGGGGTGAAGTTCATTTATTACTTCCCCTAAGGGCAATTTTGATCTTCAGTGATATGCATTGCCTAGGATCTTGAGATGACCTCTCCTGGGCATGGTTTCAGTGCTTTTGATCTGGTCTTAGCTGTTCCTGTGGAAGAGCTTCAGATCTGCCGTGAACATTGACTGAGACTTGCCCGTTGCCTATGGGATATGTTGCAGCTGGTCGCCGGCTCAGGGAATGCAAAGTATGTCTGATGCTGTGCCCCGAACTCAACCTGCCCTGGGGTTTGTTCCCTTCTCACTTGCCTCAGCTCTAGTCTTTTCAGTTCTTTACACAGAGACATGGAGTGGATGGGGTGGGCAGGTCTGCACACAACTCTTGTAGGCAAGAGGAAAGCTGTTCAGGAAAAAGATGCTGAATAATGCGGAGGTCCTGTGTAAGACATCAGCTCCACAAACCCTGTAACGAGAGCATACTGAGTCCCGTGCAACCCAGCACCTCATCTCTGACAGCAGCAAGAATCAGATTTCAAAGAAAGCTCCAAGAACTGCTCAAAAGGGGATAGTCTGCTCCCCTTGTCCCTATATCCATATGAATGGTTCAAACATGTGAACCTGACAGCAGGTTTTGTCCTTGCATGAGCTATCAGGAGAAGTTCCTTCATTAACAGCCCGTACTCCAAAAGGAGGAATCTGCAGTCAATCCAATTTTTTTTTTTTTTTTGCCAGCACTGTTTGTCTTCCGTCAGCAGGTGAGGAGGTTCTGTGACCCTGGTTTCACAGGCTCTGTACAAGTCTTGGTCAAGCCTGGCTGGGAAGGTGACCTGCATGACCCTTCTGTTGGAGGGAGGCTGTAACGACACCCCAGCAGGAATACCTGTCACAGACCGGGGTTTGCCTGCCTTGCAAAGTGTCTTTCTACTGACTCCACCAAACCTGAAATGTGACAAATCAAAGTCTGCCCTAGCCTTGCAGCTTGGCCCAGCACAGTCAGCAACTTCAGGTCATCTCCAAACTGGTGCTGGTTCCCAGGTGTCCCAGGACACACGTTGCTTTGTTTGGATGCATTGTCTCAGACAAGGCAATGTTAATCTAGATTTCATAGCTTCACCTAGACTTGCCTTTAATACCAGACATGCTTAAGGGTGAAAATAAGTTTATTCTGGCAAAACAAGAATTTAAATTCCTAATTATAAAGTTTGAGAGAAGATTACAAAAGAAAAAATAAAACACAATTCTAGATCATCCTAAACAACATAATTCCTTCTCACCCCTGGTATCTCTCACTTGAAATCTCTTTGGCGTGTTACAGCTGTTAGCACGATGGGAGTAAGCATGTACATGGCTTTGACTTTTGGATGAGGTTTGGGAGAGATGTGGGTCTAGATGTGAGGCTGCCTGACAGCAAATCTACAGGATTTGTTTTAAAAAAATTATAGTTTTTCTGACAGACTGGCATGTCAATGGGAAATTTCAGCAGGAGCACTCAAGAAGTCAGAATATAATAACTGGTGAAATCCAAGTTTGTATAGTGATGCTGGGAGGAAGGAGTATAAACAAGAGGAACTTGAGGTCACAGCCAACAAAGTGACTGGTTTGACATCAAAGGCTGTGAAAGTCCACAAGTCTGGAGCGGAGGCAGGGAGAACAACAGCTTGTTTAGGAAGGGCAGATGAGGGGGACAAAAGCACTCTTTGGAAGAGTAAAAGGCCATAGACTTGTCCAAAACCCAACAAAAGTGAAAGATATGTTTGTGTAATATTTTTGGATGAAAATAAGAGACAAATAACAAATATATGGTGATAGGAGCCAGTTTGCGGGAGCACAAGTTGATGAATTTGGGGATGTCTGAGCAGCTAACAGAAGGAGGAAACTGCCATAAAGAAAAAGGACAAAAAGAAGAAGAAGCAGAAGAAAGACAGGAGCAAGAAGATTAGCATTATTACATCCTTTAAACAAATATGAAAGTCAAAAAAACATTAAGAGAGATAAATCATTAATAAGAAGTGAGTATAACACACATTGGTGACAATGTCAGAAACCCCCAGACCAAGGTGAGATACGGTTAGCAAGATGCAAGGGGTCTTCTTCCCTGATTAACGTGATATCATAACTAAAGAAAAGATAATTTTGGTAGGCTTCGGCATTCAATGCCTTCTGTGCTTCTGCCTTCATGAAAATCCCGCTAACATTAATTGTAACAGCACAAGAGAGGCAGATCAGAATGGGGAAAGAAGAGTCTTGAGAATATCTAGGAAAATGGATGACTCAGGGCAGTGAGACGTTGCAAGGTTGAGCACAGAGTGCAGCAGGAATGAGTTCACGGCAATGCCTGAAACCAGTTCTCTTCAAGCAGTGATGGAGGATGCTTAAGGTCCAAGAGGACTGAAAAATGGCAAGCACAAAAGTACTACCTTTAAAAGCGGGAAAGGAGGACCTTGAGAGCTGCACATGAGAATAATCTAACTTGTGCAGCAGAAGGATACAAGAACAAATTATTAAATAATCATTTTAAAGGTGCCAAGAGGATAATAAGGTGATAAAGAAATATGGACATGGATTTGTGAAGAATAAATCTTGTCCAACTACTTTAATGTATTTCTTCCATTTAGTGGATATGGGAAAAGCAATAAGTAAGATAAATCTTTGGCAAAGCCTTTGATAATTTTCTTTGACAGGAACAGCAGTTTGATAATCATTGTCCAGCTCATAGATCTTGTTATGAAGAAGGCAGTGATGAACTGTTTTTCATCTCTCCTTGGGAAAGAAAAATAGAAATCTAATTAATTTACAATAAAAAGGATTTAGGTTAGATGCCAAGACACAACATTCTACTAAAAAGGATGTGGAATACCAGGAGAGGCCACACAGGGAAGCTCTGGAGTCTCCATCGTTAGAAGATTCAATGCACATCTAATGGGACTGGTCGTGGAATTCCTCAGGCAGCATCTCTGTGGGGAGCGATCTGTGGGACTGCTTGGCATCTCTTGCCTCCTTCTGCTTCTCACCCAAAGGCAAATGGGATGGTGCCACATGGTAAGACCTTGCAGGTGGTATTTCAGGTGTATTCCACTTTTGACTTCTACATTACTCTGATCTGGTAGTGGCTCTGGTGTAGCTAGGACATACAGTTTCTGGATGCTCTGCAACCTATTTGAAGAGAATACAGGCACTTCTTATTCTGTTCACAAATATTTATAGCCTTCTTACGGTCTTTACTGGGCTGCTACTGTGGTTTCTGAAAACCTTTCTCCTGTGTGTGCCCTTCTGGACTGGATTCTGAGTATTTGATCTAGCTGAACTTTTAAGAGGTGTTAAGAGTTGATTGTTGAGGCTTGTGGGTGGGACAACAAACTGGAGATGATCTCTCACTTATACATGGTAATGGACATGGAAAGTGTAGAAAGGCTGGAGCATGGCAGGGTCCAACCACATTTTGGCAATCACACCATCTCTTCAATGGTCTGTGTTAACAATGCAGGCAGTCTTGGGAGCCACAGCTAGTACAGGTGCATCCTCTGGTGTCACGTATAAATTCATGAGCTCCACTTTTGTTTAGAATATCTAAAAGATATTTAAAGCAGTTGCTTGGCCAATCTGGCAATTTCCATTGATGCCTTATCTGTTCCTGTTAGCATTGTGCCAAGAAGGACTAACCGTGATCCTGGGCCTCTCTGGGTTGAGTTGTATAGAAACAGAGAACAAAAAGATGTACCCCAAAATGTCTAGAGTGGCCTTCTGGCTTGGCTGTGCTCCTCTCTCTGCTGGGAGATGAAATGTGGAGATGCCAGACCACATTGGGTGAGCATATTGCTGTGGAGGTCAGTGTAGGATGAACAGATGGGGAAACCAAGGGTCAGCCTCCTCTTGACTAATTTCCCATGTCTTCGCATAAGGGCAACATGTTCCCATACTCTTTGCACAGTAGTTCACGTGAGTATAGCTGGCAAATCAGAGTCTATTGAAATTGTTACAGGGATGGCAAGGAAAGTGCAGGAAAAATTTCACTTGGGATTCTCTGTTGAAATACTCTTGTTCCATGTCTTTACAGTATGCCAATAGCATGTATTTCTAGCATCTTCCTGAATAAACCTTGAAACCCTACACAATTATATAATATTTTGCATGAATGTTTTATAAAGGCTGTTTAATCACCATCACAGGAGATGTGGTCATTGGCTGAAATTATGCCAGCAGAGACTGAGCTGACTACTCCGAACTCAAGCTTTGCGTTGAAATTTGGACTCTTTTATCAATCAACCCCAGGTCTGGGGACACAATCAGCTTCATCCCTGCTGCAGCTCAGCCTTACTCTGGGAAGCGTAAAACCAGCATCTCCAGGGGAAGATGCTCCATTTGCAAATGCACATTTCCAGTCTGAGGGCAGGAGAGATCTCTAAAGAAGCAGGAGACTCCTAAATAAAGGAATCTGCTTTTTTGACTCTAAACATTTTCAGGCACATCTCGGTCCCCACTCATTGCAGAGCTGTTCCAGGACGACTGCTTGCAGTGGGCTTCCCTCGCCCCTGAGTCGGCGATGGGGAAGGCGGCAGGGCTGGATGTGCACAGCTGGGCTGCCTGGTCCTGGACACCCCACTGGATGCAGGTGTCCTCTTCTCTTCCCTACGTGACACTCAGTCTGCGCTTTTCCATCAGATCCTCTGTGTGTACATAGGACATCCTTAAAAAATGTCAAGAGTAGAAACTATTTCCTTGGTTGGCAGCAAACACAAAGAATTGTTCGCTGTATCTGTTGGCTACTTAAAAACAGGAAATGTTCTTTCCTTAGCGCTGCTTTCTAGCAGGGGTGACTGGTACCGAGCGCTATGCCAGTTCTCCTTGCTAAGGCGAATTTTTGTCGTGGCACATGCTGTCTCATTTGCATGAAGCAGCATATCTTGAGGTAACTGATGTAAACAGAAAGGGTAAGTACGTACGGAAATCAGTGGGGTGCTTTATCTCAGCTGCTGGAAACAACTGAGATCAGTCACTGCAAAACACAAGCAGCGAGCTGGTTATCACTTTATAAAGTTCCAGTGCCAGAAAGCGTTCTTCAGTTTGGAGCTTTATCTTCGGTGAAAGGCAGAAGCAGCTCTCTCTGTGGTCTCAACCTTCCTTTGCTGCTGGCTTTTGCCTTCCACCTTTAGACACGTCTGCACGTATGGATTTGTATTCTCTCTTTGATCACATGCAGCTATACGTGTGTGTCTGACACTTGTAATACAGAAGATTTGAGAAACAGCACTTGCGGGGATAGTGCTGGTTTGGAAGCCAGTCAAGGGGGGCATTTCATCAGCAGGCAATAGCTTTTCTGGAAGCAGTAGGAGAGGAATCAATGCATAAAGTTTCTTGTTTTCTTAATCATGGTCCTATTCTATCTTTCCTGGGAGATTTATGAGATTTATGAGCCTCCAAATGTTGGACAGACACCAATAATAGTTACACATTTTTAGCATCTGAATGCTTTGCTTTGCCTGGCTTCATATGGAAAGACAAGTCCAGACAAGGTGGTCCTCCAGAAAATGGTTTATTGGGACAGCATTCTGGCCTGCAGCCATGGCACCTTGGGCAGTGATCTTATCAGACCTCCGAAACAGAGCAGGGTTGGGCCTGTTTGTTACTTCAGTGGAAGACCTCCGAGGAGAACCTGGGTGTTGCAAAATGTGTTATCAATTGTTCTCTGGGCGATGCTTTCCCTGGAGAGGAATGAACCCGTAGTGCAGGCTACTGTGCTGCTGAAATGGCACCACTTCAGGGAGATGCAAAGCCCAGCTGAACTGAGGATGAAAAGCAGAAGGAATAAACAAAATCAGATCTGCATTCTCAGTGGTATTCAAGGAAGTTAGGGAGGAACTGGCCATTGATTTCCAAGGAGACCTGGGTAGCTAAATACCATGGGTTCCTTTGGGAATCCCAGTCCATCTGTGTGTCTTTGAAGTGTACAGTTGATTTGGCAGAGATATCAGCAAGGATTTGCTTGTTTCTTATTTTAGCCAGCTTTGATACATGGGCTGAACTTTACCTTAACTTACAGTCCTCTGGAAGCGCTCTCATTCCGTCTTCTATTGAGTACTGACTTGCCTGGCAGGTTTGATGTGGTTTCAGATAACCTTCTGCTGAAAACAACCACATCCATAATGATGACACTTTTGGCCTTGACATGACTGTACCTTTGGACTTTGTTAAGGTGCCTAAGCGTAGACATCAAGTGACCTTTGAGACACCTTAGTGTGTCTGAGACATCTGCATTGGATGGCAGATATCATGGGTCTACAGAAGACCTGTTCTCTTCTTAGCTGGGAGCTGGTGGGCTACCCCTACCCTCTTGAGTGGGGCTAAATTCCTGTGTATGGGTTACTGGATTGAACTGCCCACATCCATAGCTTTTAGGGCCAGAGTGGACTAGGATGTCTTCAGTATGAGATTCAACTCTTAGTTAAGGCAACTACATGTAGGTGTCGGCATCTAAGTTCCTATAGCTCAGCTAGGGGTCTAAGGTCTGATTACAGCCAATAGAGAGCTAGTAAGTCAGTCAATTGAGTCGAGAGTGATGCAGTCCACCCTAAATAGACACCAGGTGATCAGGTGGATTGCTCTTTAGGCTCTGTTGACTAAGGGCTCAACTCATTCACTTGCACATGAGAGGCTAGTGACATTTTAAATCACCTGTTTATCTCATCCAGTCTCCAGCTCTCACTGTAGAAAAGCAGAGTTACCAAAGGCTCCTATGATGTATTTGCTCCTTGTGGATGTTTGGGATACCTTAAGATGTCTCATTTTACAATCGATGTCTACGTAGTGGAAAGTGAAGAGCACTCCACATGCCCCCCAACTTTAATGTAAGCTTAGAGCTAAAGTGCTGAAGGATTCACTGGATTTTACGTGTCTTAATTGCAGACTGCACCCTACTCCTTTCTGGCCTTCTGAAAAAATCCAGAATAGACACTTTTTCTAGTGAATACTGCATTGGAGTTAAAAAATTTTGGAATAAGAAAAGGTCTTTTGGATTTCCGTGTAATTCAGAATAGGCTGTTCTATTGCTCCAATAAAACCTGTTACCGGTAATGCTTCAGTATAGACCATGCCTTGGGTGAAATGGTAGACAAAGAAACTAGAAGAATGATGTCTAATGTAATGATCCTATAAGACAAAGATGCTATTACTGTTTTTTTCTTATGCTTTTTTTTTCCTATTTTGAATGTAAAGATTTTGGGATAAGGGTTTTTCTTACCGTCTCCAAGCACAGATTTCGTTAGCTTGACATGGCCTCAGTTGTTATGTCGTACAACTAACAAATACTAATCTATGCTCTGTGTTTTCCAGCTCAGTATGTAGAAGACCCAATTGTTGGTTCTTTCTGTCACTTCCCTTAGGAGACTATTGCATATTCTGTTTGCTCTCATTTGATGTATAATTCTGGCTGATTATTCTTTATGGTATTGCGTGACTAATTACCAGTATCGTAACTTGTTTTCTAGCATCATAATGTTTTTTTTTATATTTGTGTCTTTGCATCTGATAGCAAGCCATTATGACCCAAAGAAATGATAGTATCATTAGTGTATGATGTAGTAGGACAGAAAGGAGGCTTTTTCTCGCTGGTGGTAACATTGGAATTTTTTTTCTTTTATTACAAAGCACTTAGTCTAAAGCCGAGTGTTGTTAACTGGAATCTTTCCGTTGTCTTCAGTGAGCTTTGCCCTGGACATAAATTCAAGACGATAAAAAACATTTAGGGATCTAAGTCATCTCGAGTTGGGTGGAACTTACTTACAGATCTGGCCCTAGCTTCTGAGGCACAAGTTATGGGGAAAAAAACAGCAGAAAAAACATGGAAAAATTTAAGAATCTGTTCTGTGTTTTGTTGTTTGGCTCCCTTGTCTTCATTCTCTACTTGGAAATTATCTATTTGAGGCTTCTTCCTAAGTTTCTTGCAGTATCCTCCTGAAACCTAGTTAGGAGAATAGTTAGGAATAAAGGTGGAACTGATTCTTAACGTAGCATCTGTCATACAGACAACACACTTTTTTCCAGCCTTTCTCTTTCGCCTGAACATCTTGTATTTTATATGCTTCTGCAGATGATAGGGTTTCATTCTGTACATCCCATTAGAAATCAATGCTCACGAGCGTGCGGCAAGAGTAAACAGACGAGGGTAAAGAAGTTTTCTTGAAGGGGAATTTGCTCAAAGTGTATTTGCAGTGAATCTGAAATTATTTTTGCATTTAGAATGTATTCAGCTAGTAACTTTGACAAAACAATGCAAGACATCATTGAAAAAAAATTGAATAGATTAACCAATGGATTGTGGTGCTAAGCTAATCAGTAACAATGTTTTGCTGGTGCCAGCCATCTCAAGCCATGGGTGCTCAACCTTATCCACATTTTAGGGGTGGATTAGTGAGACTTAGAGTCTTAAGTGAGTTCCTCTGGATCAATTAAATGAAATAATAGAAAAAATGTGCCTAGAAACTGATCCCAATGTCATTGTACTGAATCTTTCCAGCTTGTTACGTTCACCTCTTCCCAGAGCCTGTCTGTTATGAGCAGAAACTGGCAATGTGTATCAAACTGTATATTTGGGAAAATTCTGTTTATTTACAAGCAAGATGAGCACCACTTTACTTCCTAGAAGGCATTTGGAACAAATGCTGTCTATGTCTGCATTTCCAGTGAATTTAATTACCAAAAAGCTCTATTGCTCCTACTTCTAGTCAAGCGCATTTTTTAGAACACATCTCTTTTCTGTTTACTTTTCTTCTGGTTTTTGAGGTTTCTCTTCGCATATAGATGACTAGAAACATAATTTCCTAGCCTCTGCATTAGCCAACATCTTGCACAAATGCTTAATGCTGCTCAGATCCCACCATACAGTCAGTTGTTTTGGATGACTTTCTCTCCATCTCCTTGGATTGATCCCCACAAGAGGAGAGGTTGATGAGGCCATTGATTTAACTTGATCTTTGATCAATGATAACAGAGTCATATCTGGCCGAACAGGGTGTAAATATGAAAATAAATGAGTTAATTTTCTGTGGCTTCCAAGCTATGATCGTTATTACTCAAACTTCTTCCATCAGGACTCCTGCTTAAAGCCATTGAGCTAATGCTAGACCTTAAAGACAGCTAAGAAATGTCCTGTGAAAGTCCAGAAGGAGCAAAAATAAGACGCTTAAGGCTGAGAGGATATTATTTATGTCTTTATATCAAGTCTTTATATCAAGACAGATATGAGCATCTTTTGTGTTGTCCTTAAAATAACCCTTTATCATGAAGATGCAGCTAGAATAATCATAATGAAAAATGGGGCTATCCTAGACAGAAATGTGCATTGTGTCTTGCGAATTTTGAAAGGATATTTATCTACTTTATTGCAAGGTCACTGGAAAGCTCAGAACATTTTCCTTATAAAGCAGAAAGCTTTGGTGAAAGCAATTTGATGAACTTCATTTAAATCTCAGCAGAGTCTGGTTGTGTGACATGTGTGGCCACTCTCCTTTCTTACAAACACTTCAGCCCTTTCTTGGTCCAAAGTATTCTGACTGGGTGTGTAGAGTTGTATAAATCCATTTCCAAGAGTGAGTCCTGAACACTTGATGATCTGGCTATAAACTCTTGTGAAGTTCTGGTCACCAAAGAATGATGTCATCACTGTGGAGGCATCACCCGACTTTCCTCAGGTCCTTTCATTGCAGGTCTCATCCTTTGCCGATGGCCACAGCTATCCTCTCCAACCTTGTTCAGATATTCCATGAAGAATTAGATTTTAGTGAGACGCCTAATAAACAAGAGGGCATGATCCGTGAATGAGATAGTCATTTTTTCCCCAAGCACATCTTAAGAATTCGGCATTTTCCAGTGCTGAGAACAGTATTTACACAGACTCATTTGAGCCACGTTCTTTGACTCATTCTTGGGGTTTTTTTTCACTGGAAAAAAGTCCCCCACTGTTGTCCCAAGAGCTGTTGAGTTCTCTTAGAGCAGACACAGAGAGAGCTGCAGGACAGCAATTGAGATGCTGACTATAAACATAGAATGAACAGCTGATAGAGACCAAGCTCTGCCAACGTCATTGGTGTGGACATGGTGTCAGAAAAAGGTGCATCAGAAATGTCCAGGGTTGTCCTATTGGGGACCTTCTGAAAAAGTTACAGATTCTTTTAATAGTGAAGCAGAGGGAGGTGGTGCACTATGTGTCCAGACAGTGCTGTTTAACTGAAAAGGAAAGTTTCCTATCTTATCTGGGATTAGACTAAGGAATTTATGTATCCCCAGGCTAAGGAGTGCACTCCCACCCTGCACATTGCTCTGGTGTTATGAATAGGGACTCGAGTTTTGTTTCGCTGGCATTCAGACATGGAGGGCTTCCTGTGGCAACACAAGGCACAGGAAGTAGATATTTTGAGGGTGCTGGCCTATCTTGTTCTGAGTGCAGTCTAAAATCCACAGAGCCTGACTGACAGGGGTGGGAGTAAGGTTTGCGCATGTCCAGACTCAGCAGAAGGTCTGGTAGGGAATGGTTGAGATGGATCCTGGAGCCTCACCCCACGGGATCCCCAGCCTTCCTGCAAATCCTGTCCTCCCCAAGCATCTGCCTGCTCCAGACAGCTAGACGATGTCTCTGCTGGGTGTCACTGGGGTTGAGGATGGAGGGGGAAGGTGCATACTGTGAATGGAGCTGCTCTCCAGTAGATAGAGTGTCCCACTGTCACAGCTGAGTGGTCAGGGTGAGCATCCAGACCTCCTGCTCCTTGGTTCTTCTTGCATTCTGCCATTCTCTTTCACCTGGAGGAAGCAGAGAATAAAGTAGGGATCTCTCCCATGGGATGGGAAATTTTCGAAGCTTTGCCACAGCTGGGGCATGGAGCATAGAGCTCAGTATCACAAATGTCCCTTTTATTTCCTTTCTTGAGGTACAGTCAACATATAAAAGGTAAAAATGCTGCCAGGCTTGAGATAGTTTCTTTCTTGGGTTTTCCTTCAGTTTCTTTCTTGGGTTTTCCTTCCCCTAAGGCTTTGAACTAGCTAGCTAGGAAAGAAGTGTGTCGATAAAGAGGTGATAATTGGCAGTGACAAAGCTGAAGAGATGGATGCATTTGCAGGATGCAGAAGGCAAACAAAACATTAGGGAGTTGCAGCTTCACGAGATCAAAAATATGCTGATAGGAAAGTTGGTTAGCACTTCTAAAGAGCCATGGTTAGGAAATTAATGAATTACTGAGGGTTTAATGGGGTCAGTGGGGAAGTAGGCCTGATAAGGAACTTCTCATACAGGAGTGTTCTGATGTTTGGATACATCTGTTTATTTTCATCAGCAATATAGATAAGATAACTTCAGGCTGTATTGTAAAGCAGGTTAAAGCAGTTTAGTAAACATAGTTATTTATATGCTTGAACACACTTGCATAAGAAAATATATATGGAAACACATATATTTGCACTTACTTCTATTCAGGAGATTTTTCAATCATGATTGCAGTCTTTCTCATTAGAGAGGTCTTTTATCATTGAAAGCCAAGTTTTCCAGGCAAATCACTGTAATTATACCTATGAGATAAACCCACAGGTTTTTTGGCCAAAGCAGGTCCCTTGACCTCTGTTTCACTGCTTTAAGGGAGTCCAGCCAACCTGCTGAGGAAGCCAGAAGGCTAAAAAGGAACTGGATGGGAAACCAAAATGTTTGTGTCTGAGGGCTGGATAGACCCTGTTTAGGTAGAAAATCCCAGAACCTTCTCTAGGATCACTTTTTACCATTTCCCCCTGGCCCAACTCCAGGCCCCACAGAATCATGTGGGGTCCAGTCTCCAGGGCTGGAGACAGATCCTTTGTCCCTGAGCAACCGCAGCAGAATCACAAGACAGACACCCCTTCCTTATGGGGCAAAGACAGGAATCTTTGCAGGAGAAGAAAATAGAAGATAAATAAGAGTAAAAGCAGATATACTGGGAATCAGTCCTCTAAAATCTTGTTGGAAATCTGGTGACACTGTTGTGCAGGCAGCCAAGTGCTCTAGCATGTGCCTAATCTTTCCGCTTTGGCAGAACATCGGGTGGAGAAGGGCTGGGAGTTTTCCAGATGGCAGCAGTGGTACAAACCCACTGTCATAAGAGGGAAGTCTTACAGACATGAAGCTTAGGAAGAAGGCAAGGAGAGGTCCACATGGATCCAAGCAGAGCATCAGATCCTCACCTGCATTGTGGAGAGGGTTCAGGGTGCAGATAAGACTGGAGAACATGTCCTCAATCTGGCCTGGAGAAGGAGAGTGTGGGTTCCCATAGTGGCAGACTAACTTCCCAGAACAAGGCAACAGGCTATGATAGGTAAATGAACAAATTTATTATCTGTGAGACTCTCTGTCAGACTCTCCTACATAGTAAAACCTTCTTTGTTCATTGGTATCCAAGAGCCAAGTGAAAAGGCCAGTGTGCTGTGCCAAGCAGCACTCCAGTGCTTCATGGCTGATCATCTGGAGCTCTGTGCCTGCAGAAGGGACAATACCCCCAAGCCTTGGATTTTTGACCAACTGTCTCCTACCGATAGTACCCCCATTCACACAGCCCATGCACACATCCCACCCTGGATCCTCTCCCCAGCCCACAGCATAGTGCCCCATCCAGGGGATGCTTCGCCGCCTGCTTGAGATCTCCTCCTGCCTTGCCTGGCTCTCCTCAGGGCTGAGCCACTGTTAAGCCACCTTCACTTTGACAGCTGAAGTACCTGTCAACATACAACTGCAAACTTAATCCTCCCCAAAGGTTTCGTACAATCCATCTAACACAAAAGAGCCAATTCACTGCTGATATCAAGACATACAGAGGCTGTTTGGTCTAGAGGAATATGAGCGAGTAAGCAAAACAAGAGGGCAAGCAATCATTGCTTGGAGGTCAGATTCATTCCTCTGCAGAGGACCAAAACAAATCTCAGTTAAAGCCAGCAAAATAAGAGTTAATTTAGCCCTGAAGTCTTGACTTTCTCAGGAAACTGAAAAACTAAGACCTTAGCTCTCACGGCCTTTCTCAGAAAGCCAGGGAACACCCTCCCAAACTGTAGCCTTACTTACTGGTTTCCCTTCCACAATTGCCCTTTTTCTGGGACACGGTTGCCATTCAGAACCTTGACAGAAGATACACAGAGCACTTCTGTTTCCTCCAGAGTTTTATGCAGGGGTGACAAGAAGAGCACAACAGCTCAGGACAGCTCTCTTTCCTCTTTCTATGGTTATGCACCACAGGGCTGTGTTATCTTCTGCTTGGTCTCTAGTCCTGCAACATTATGCCAAGAGAGAAAGTAGAGGAAAAACTTTCAACATCTCCTGGCAGAACCAAACAAGGCTGGGGAGCAACGTCATTGATTTCTGGGCAGATACGGGGTGATGATTTAAATATCTAGACTTCTGGAGTCTGCAGGGCAGTTGGATGCCCCAGAGAAAGCCACAGAACTTCAGCAGAAGAGACTGGCCCACTTCACCAGTAAAGATGGGATGAAGAAGACGGCTGTCTCTGAGGCTGGGGAGAGGAGAGGGATGCAGGAAAGAGTCAGGAATTCAGATTTGATCACGGTCAAGGCACAGCATCTGCAGAGCCAAGCTCTGCTGCTGTGCACACGCATGAATTCCCCAGAGGAATGTGTTTGCTTGGTGCCTGTTAGACCAAAGTAAAATGGCAGATTTACATGTGAACTGAGCAGAACCAGAAGCTGAAGTTCCCTGGACCACCAGCCACGGGGAGAGAGGCGGGCGAGTCCAAGGGTACTCATAGCATCAAAGTAAAATATCTACAAAACCAACAAGTAATTAAGATGAATACTCTGGAACTGCACTAAGAAAAATCAGAGAAACTTGTACTGCATCACTCGTTCACCCCAGAGATTGCCCCAACGTTTATCTCAGCTTGCAAGCGCTGCAGCTCCAGCCTGCAATCGTAAGTCTGCCTCATGCCGGTGCGTTAGCTGAACCAGGGGAGATTCCAGGCTCTGCAGAGACAGCCATTAATATGTAGAAACATGGGCATTTCCCCTAGTTTTTCTGCAGACTGAAGACTTGTTAAGCTCTGGAATTTGTCTGACTGCACTTCTCAGGATACACCTGGTCCTCTTGTTTTCCTGTGTTAGATAACCAGGAACAAATCACTTGCGGTTTTTTATAAGTCCTGCCTGAAATCTAGGGTGAGTTTGAAATTGAAACGCACAGCAAAATGAGGAAGAGAGTTTTGAGGAAGAGGTGAATCTACATTAACAGAAGTCCTGGGCACAATCTTGACTGTGCCATTTCTAATTCGGGTAGAGGACTGGTGAGCTCCCACCTGCTTTCCAAGGCTGTTGCATGGCTGACTGTAAGCTTATCCAAAGTTCTACATGTTTATCTCTTTAATTACTAACTAACTTCAGTGCCAATGGTCTAATCTCAGCCCCAGCATTTTTTTTTCTTTTCCTTGCATTTCATTGACACCTTCTCCTGGAAGTCTTTTCCATCTAATTTTCCCTGAAAGAAGAAAAATCAGTTAGTACAGAGCCCTTTCATCTTGCAGACACTCTTGAGGGTAAGAGAGATAGGTACTACTAGTAGACCCCAACCCGACAGTAGGTCATGAACTAGGGGATCCCAAAGGAAGAGCACATAACATTTGCCATCGCCCTTGCGTGTTAAGCTGTCAGCGCTGTGTCCCAGTGTAAATGGGAAGGGAGCTGTAGGTGTAGGTCTTCACGTACAGGTAGAAAGCCAAAAGTCACTCCAAGCGTGGAGGATTGCATGTGATGGCAGTGCAGACTGGGACACGTAAGCAGCTGCTCGCACCAACAGCTAGCACACCTCCGGATCACGCCAGCTCTCACGGAGATGGGGACCGATGGCCGCAATGCCCTGCACTCCCTGACCCTCTGCGTTTTCCTGCTGGCTTGCCTCAGCCAGATACGTTACACGTGTTTGGGTGAGTTTTCTAGATCAATGCTTCCCAGTCCACGCTCCGCTGCAGGCATTGTAGGTCTGTTTGCATGCTGCTCTGACAGCTTCTTCCCAGGGTCTGGCCTGGGCTGTGGAAGAACTGCACTGTGCTCACTTACCAGTGCATGTTTGATGTTGCTCTGTACATTTCAAGGTGTATGGGGATGGGTTTTTTGCTGCAACTCGCTTTCCTTGCAAAGCAAAATTCATCTTTGAGTACCATGAGCCTCATGCCTTAGAGCGAAAGGAAAACGACAGTTATCACTGAAAGGCACAGCGCGCTTCTTGGCAGACTGTGAAGGCCAACAAAGCCATCAGTGCCAGGAAGTTTAAGGAACACACGTATTTCCCTGGACATGGCATTCAGGTACTGGGACGGAAAGAAGAAATGTATTCCTGCCCCTTCCACACTGACAGAACATCTTGTTCCTCCTCTGTTTTACACAAAAGTAAGTTGAGTACTAAGAAGTTTTGCCCTGTGTCACCCCCCTGCTGTTGTAGAGATGGGCTGAGGCTCTTTCTTTCCCAAGTCTCATGTCCTGGACTCTAATAGTTAATGCTCCGTGGTGCTTTCAAAGGCTTCCTTTATTTCCTGCCTGACAGACAGGGGGGAGGAACTTGGTCTGCCAGTGGAGGAGAAAGATGTTTTCCTACAGTGCTCCAGTCCAGCTCCGTCCACACTCTCTGCTCAGAAGGACAATTGTTTTCAAGACCAGTACAAAAACACACCACTTGCACGAAAACAAGGAAAATTGTTTTCCCGTTTCTCTCCACCAGCAGAAGTCAGTGAAGAAACTGCTATGCTGTGCTCCAGAAGAGAAGCCCGCAGTGAGGCTTGGCGCCAGCTGAGATTTCCACTGGAGGGGTCTTGTTTTAGCATCACTGCAGAGTGTGTTGGCCAGCACAACATGCTCGTTGCTATGTGCTGAGCTCAGGATAACTGTCCCCTAAGGCAGGTGAAAGAAGGACTTAGTTCTCCCTAGCTTTCCCCCAGCAGGTTGGGAAGACAGTTGGAGTAGATGGGTCTCCAGGCTGTATGCCTGTCACCTTTGGCTTCCCCAGAGCCAAGACAACAGGTCATGTATTCACATCCACAGAGCTCAGCCAAAACCAGCACGCAGCCTCAGCTTCTCCCGCTATTTCCAAACTGAAGCTGGTGCCATATTTCTTGTCCGTAACTTGCCAGTCTGTTATGATTTTCCTCATGGCAGAGGGCAGCCTGCTGTCCACTGTGCATTTCTTTTCCTAAGGGTTTCACTAACACCTGTCCTGCAATCCCTAGCAACTGATAAGATCAGTATTTTGTGGACAAAATACTAGAAGGAGACACAGCTCTAAAGGGTGCTGGTCCTCAGGAGTCCTGGGCTGCAGCAGAGAATAATGAGTTAAAAGACTCAGATGTTAGTCATTTCTCCTCAGTTGGCTGTTTTCCCTCCAGTGCTTGTTGCCATCCCCGCTAACTAAAAGCTCACTTAGATTTCTTCCTTGGTCATCACCAAGAAACACAGCCAAGTGTGGACATGAGGCTCCTGTCGGAGTCAAGGTTGGCTTGCCCACCGTCGCCTCACACAGGATGAGTCATGGAGAGGCTGCAGAGCTGCCTTCTTCCAGCAGGAGCTTTGCCACCATGATGATGCCTCCTGAAATACATGTCCAGGGGTTTGCAGTACAGAGAGGCTGTACTCAGACTAGCTAACTCTGAGTTTCACCAGCAGCTAGCATTGGTCAAATCCCTGGTACAGGCAGCTCTGTTCCAGTCCTTCTGCAGCAGTCAGTCTCTGTGGTGTTTGAAAACCGTCAGAAGGATGTGCAGGCAAGATACATATCAGCATCTTCCACGGGATGGCACATGGGAAAGGAAGTCTGCGGGGACTTTCCAATTTTGCAAGCTTGGGTGGAATCTGCTTCTTAAAGTTCATGAATCCAGATGTGTGATAGCTCCTGGAGTCAGACACTGCAAATTCCTAGGATCAGGGCTTTGGGAAGCAGCGGTGTAATGCAACCAGATGCTGCATGCCACGGGCCTCTTGGCCAGCTACCCCGGACACTGCGGCAAGCAATGTGTCCATCCCTGCCAGAGAACGTAAGTCCTGTGTGCTTGTGCTTTATACTCATGACCCAGGAGCTGCATTTGCACTGCCAGACTATCAATCAGGAGCCTTTTTTTAAAAAAAAAAGAAAACTAAAACAATAGCCTTGTGTTTTCTTTGGAGTTTCTAACCACGCAGTACAGTTAGCATCACAAGCCTTGGCTGGCAGCAAGTGCTGCCTGCGCACCCTCCTCTCCCTCCCCAGCAACAGCCTGAGTCATGGCTGTGGTCACAGACAGTGACACAATGCCATTGTCATCCAAAGAATGCAGTGTTTTCCTGCTCTGAAAAAAATATTTTGTATAGTGCATTTTCCGTGCTCTCCGGAGGAGACATTGTCCGGATTCTTGCTGTAAGTGCCCCCAGGAGCGCTGCTGACTAATACTCCCACTTCTCTACCCGAGTTCCCCCAGGGTCCCAGACTTATTTATAATCTGCACAAAGAGCTCAGAGTCAAGGCTGGTGGAGTGAATTTCCTCAGAACAGCATATGCACTGAAGTGTGAGGAAATTGTGAATTTACTCTCTCGTGGTACGATTCATTGAGGTCACGTCACTGGAGCCAGCTCCTGGTTAAGGGTCTGGCCGGAGGACCTGGCTTGAACATATATAGACAACAGCGTAGCCGGTAGAGAATTTGTCCCCTCTACTCTAGAGACGGCCATGAGGTCACTCATCCTCTGGAGATGCCTCTCTTCCTGTTGCCTCCTGAATTAATGAGACACAGCTTGGACAAGAGCCACACTGCAGGCACACTAACCCCTGAGAAAGCCTCCTTTAATCACCAGCCATGTTCCTGCCCTCTGTGCACACCTCAGGGGACTGCAGCCTCGTAACCTCTACAGACGTGTCTCCTCTGCTTAGCTCGGAAATGAAATGGCAATTACCTTCCAGTGCCACACTCCTTCTGCCTTCCTCATGTCGCGCAGCAGACAGCAAAGGACAGGGCTAGCATTTTCTTTGTCTGCCAGGTAGTTATCAGGGTTATTTGAAACCAAATTACTTGGGAGTATATAGGATAAATAAATCAAAATGCAAATCTCAGGACGTGGGAAAGACCCCAGTCCCCCAAATGTCTTTGTTTTACGTGACTGAAGGACAGGCGATGGGGCTGCAACAGGGCTGCTTGCTGTGGTGAGCTCTTCAGCTCCTTAACTGATACTGAGGACTGGTGCGGTGCTGGTGAGCGTGTGAGCCTACACACTCCGTAAACGAAAAGCATGTCCTCAATGTGACAGCACGCAGGGCCTCGCTGGAGAAGAGTTGTGTGATGGGCTGTAGCACAGCCATGGTGCTCCAGCGCATTTTGGGATGCAGCGCAGACTTGGAGGGGTGGATGTGCAGAGTGGCACACGTCAGCTAAACTCTGAAATGTGGCCATTTGCTGTGTGTTTCTGTACACACAGGACGTGGCTGTGGCCATGGCGTGGTGGGTGCAGTGGTTGCTCCCAATTAAGTAGATGTAAACTTACTCTATGTCTCTATGGGAAATGTGTTCGTGAGAGAAATTAATTTGAAAAATGAGGTGATAGATTTTGCAGAGATATGTGTGCTAGATCTGAGTTTCTTCAACTACGCTTAAACCAAGACAAAAAGAAGAGTCAACATAATTCATATCATAATAGTCTACACAAAGTGTATTTTCTCCCCAAACATAACATTAGTATGATTCACTGCCAGCATGGCAGGGTAAGCCAGGCTGGATCTGAGCAGCTAGCCTGGTAAAGAAACTGATGGACGCTGCTGAACTTGAGCCTTCAGTGGACGGTGAAAATCCTGCACGTTTCACAGAGCCAGTTGTGAAACAGCGGATGTTTTGAAGCAGATAGGTGATGCAGAAGACTTCCTTCCTCAACTCAAAAGGCAAATAATTTGTATCCTGATTACAAATTAAGGGAGTTTGTAAATTGCAAGGTCAGAAGGGACCAGTGTAATTACATCATCTGGCCTTTCCGAATAGTACAGTCTTGGAACGACACGTGGTGGTTCCCATGCCAAGGCCAGTGGTTCATAGCTGACCTACAGTGTGTCTTTTCTTAAAGACTGAGACATAGAGAGTTATCTGTCACTGACTCCATGGCCTGCAAGATAATTCCAATATATAACCTTTTTTTTTCTGCTCAAAATAAACAGCTCATTTCCAGTTTGTACTTTTCCTGCATGACCTGTGTTTAGAGAGAACGTGTCCGATTTGTAATCACCTGCTGTATTTACCAAGGAAGCGACAGCGGGATTGTGCCATGTCCCCTGTTTCCACAACACCACTTCCCACCTCATTACCAACAATCTGGCATGAAGAAAAGAGGAGGCTGCTTGGGAAACGCAGGAAGACTCGTGGGCCCGGGGTATGGCACTCCCACCAGTGCCGTGCAAGTGTCACATGGGAAGGTCATTTATGAGCCAAAAACTGAGACTTTGGTCTCTGTGGGATGCAAACACGTTTGAAACTTGTATCCAAATTGCTTCACTGCTTAAACTCTCTGGAGGCTGCAGAGTATGGAAATCTGTACCAGTGCAGGATGTGCCAACCCTTAATACAACCGGGATGGATCCTGCTCCCTGATTGCACTGCTCTGGCCTTGGCAGCCACATTCCCTGATTAATTCAAATAACACAGAACAGTTTTTGCAAGCATTAATAAAGCCACTCGGCACCCCAGGAGACAAGTATGTATCATTATTAATTAGGATGTTCGTTAGTTATATTGTGGTAAGACCCAGAGGCCCCTGGTCGGGGATGTGGGTCTCGTCACACAGTAACTCGCAGCGCAAACACAACCACTGCCCAAAGCCCCTGCAGTCCAGGATCAGCAGAGGCACCAGCTGCACGCAGAGAGCAGAGAAGTGCCTCGCAGGGTAACAGCAGGACAAGTTTTCATCGATGTACTGCTCTGGAAACCGAAGCACATCGGTAGCCAGTCTGTAGCCAGATGTTGGTGCAGAATGCAGCCCCGAGACCCTGCCCCTCGGCCTCCCTGGCAGTCAGGTGTGATGGGACTTCAGCCTTGTCTCAGCATCTTTGCTGCTTTGAACTAGAGGACTGGAGATGTGGTTTTGATTCCCAATTTAAGACTTTTGAGACTATTCTCTGTGCTTGCAAAGCAGGAAGCTAATGCAGTTTCCTGCCTCGCAGGTGTGCAGCATGTTTTACCCTGCACAGTAGGACTTACAAGTTCAGAACTTGGTTGGAAGAAGCTGGAGACCTTCTGGGCACCGCAATTACATTAATATGTCACATTCATAAAGCAGTCTACGTCCCATCCCTTGACGTGTTCAGCGTTGCTGGCTGAGAGTGGGGCTAAAGGGCTCTTCCAAACTCGCACAGCAGACCCACGGCGGGGCCAGGAGCACCCCAAAGGTGGCCCGTGAAGATGGCTCACACCTATCACAGCTCAGGCCGCAACACGAGTGTGGGGCTTTGCTGCAAAAGATGCACAGGCAGTGCAGGGAAAAGTCGACTGAGTGAGGATTTATGGCACATCCAGAGATCTCGAGGCATAACTCAGGCCTTGCGCTGTCTTAGGACGCGTGTTGCCCTGTTTTAGCCAGGGAGGGCTCAGCACGGTGTCAGCTCCTTCCCCACCACTGGTACCCACCCAGCACCGGCACTGAGCCGGGACAAGCGCCAAGTGCGTTGCAGTCCAAGGTGCTTTTGCAGGCTTGCGTACAGCCCAGGGATGTCGTCTGAGATTTGCATGACCAGGTTTATGCAGCTTCCCAGCCCTGCGCAAGCTGGCAGCAGCGGCTGACTGCCCTGCTGACTCAGGCAGTATTTCAACATGAGGACAGTCCTGGGTGGAGAGAAGAAAACAAAGCAAACCCTGGGGCTGAGCTAGCGAAGGGTGGCAAGGAGATAGTGAAAGGACAACGGCAAGTGAGTCAGGCTGCACGGGCCAGCAGGGATAAGCATGCATGAGGATCTGCTCCCTCCATCCCAACTCACCGTGCTGCTGACAGCCCTCTTACATCACCCCATGTCCTTGGCCGTACGGTCACTGGGCTCCTGGCGTGCATCCACCCCAGGACACAACGTTATGTTTGCAAACATCCTCCTTTTCCCCACGCACAACCGCTGCCTTAGAGGCTCCGCCTGACTGGTCCTTCCCAGGCTGGTGCGGCCGGGGCAGGAGGGGGATGCGGGCTGGCGAGCAGCACCTCTGGCACCTCTTCAATGTGGGACACAATGAGGATTAATCACAGCCTGTCAGAGAGCCCGCTGTATTTTTCCTCCATTCTCATTTGCGTGCTAGCTCCTGGAAAACAGGATGGCGATGTTTTCCTGCCATGCATTCACCAAGACTAAACAAAGCAGCTTGTATTTCCAGCTCCCCCCACTTTCTGATAACTGCAGAGCTTTCAGGAATCACTTAGGGAAAGCAACAGTGGTGAGTTTTCAACGATCGGCCTATCGTTCAGCTATGCTTTCTCTGGTCAAAAATCCCATCCCCAGAGCTGAGATGCCTGATGAAGGCAGAATGTTCATGTGAAGGATTCAGCCAGATAATATAGGCAAATTTATCTCTTTTTAAAAAAAAATCTTCCTGTGAAAACTCTGTTTTCTGAAGTAGAATTGAAATATATGTATTCTTAAAACCACTCCTTAGGAAAACTATTTTCATCTCTGCATGCCTTGGGGAAAATTTGGGAAAGTGCATTGCAGGTTTGACTTTTGATGTTCCCCAATGTCTGATTCGGGGACTGTGCTCTCTCCTCCAGCAGCACGTGCCAGACCAGAGCCAGGATGAAGAACGGCACTTGACTTCAGCTGGATTGTGGGTTGTGAGAGGCCAGGCTAACCACAAGCAAGTAGATTCTCGCACTTCAAGCAAGTGCTCTGCACTACAGTTCGGTTTTCATCACTTCATTATATCTCTGGG
The DNA here is from genome assembly GCA_009806455.1 of Tetrax tetrax. Taxonomy (NCBI): domain Eukaryota; kingdom Metazoa; phylum Chordata; class Aves; order Otidiformes; family Otididae; genus Tetrax; species Tetrax tetrax. The sequence goes on from WHYT01017933.1 coordinate 109,083, forward strand.
TTTGACCCTGGATGTCCCTGGGGTACTAAAATGCTGAAGAAATCCTGCGCCCTCAACATAATATCGCCGGATTAAGGCCTGGAACCTTATTATAGCTTACAAGATAAGAGCTTATTAAACAGCGTGAAAGTAACCTTGAGAAAGGGGATTTCAAAATCTGCAGTGCAACGTCCTAAGTTTTGAATGCTGAGAAATCTGGTTGGGTTAATTCGTATTCCTTCATGATGTTTATCTCTACTATCCCCAGTAATTGTCATATGGGAACCTCACTGCATCAGAGACCTGGTATTACCAGGAAAAATGGAAAGGGCTGAGAGGAAATTGTTTGCGTATATATTTTTCTGTATGGATGACTCAGGCAAGGAATAAACTGTACTATCTATAGAAATATCTGCAGGATCTTAAAGCAGGGATGGTATCTCGGGAGCACTCTTTGTGTCCAAAAAAAGCTCCCAAAACCATGCATCCTACTGAACACTGGCACACCACAAACCGCAGTTTTAGCCAGCAGCAAAGCCGCAGAGCACCTGTGCTGCAACCGAGAAGCAGCATCCAGGAAAGTGAGAAGGGAGTTGGAGAGGGAGAAAGCTCACCTGGAAACGGCAACAACAAAAAAATCACCAACTTTCTCCCTCCTTCCGCTCCCCCACATTTCTCAACAAAACTTGTAAGTTACAGATTTTAAATATGTTACAAATTAATAAAAACTTGCAATACTGCCTGAGGTATGGCAAGAAAGCACGTGTTGTCATGATTAGAGCGCTCGGATAGCATGCTAATTACATAACATGCTTGGAATTTGGCAGCACTGATCTAGAAATAGGGCAAATAATCACCACCACCACCTCCTTCTCCAGTTCTCTCTGCTTCGTTTTCCCTTGATTGAACATTTGATTTTCAAACCCTTCCAGACAGCTCTGCAACCTGGCAAAAGTGAGAGACAACTTTTACAAAAGCTTTATCATACCGCAAGTAAATCTTTTTTAAAAAAGAAAAAAACTACACTAAACATTCCGTAGTATTTTGCTTTAGTGTTTAAGAAGCGCTTCCAAACTGTGGCATAAACTGGTATTAGGGTTTCTTGGCCCCACTTTGCCTCTAGGCAAAGACTTGGCCCAGAATAATTTAACATTCCTATCATTGTAATAATTCAGCACTGCATAAAGACGGGGATATTTGTTCTATGTCGCCCATGTTTAGCAGGGAAGCAATTTTCCTATTTAATGGAGGAAAAATGGAAACAGAAGCACTGCCAGTGCTTTCCAAGCTTGCATAAACAGAGTCAAGTCCTTCAGGCACGCTCCAGTCGCCTTCCATACAATACACCTCAACAACTCCGTGCTTTTGCATTCCCAGGTTTGGACAAAGGAAAAATGAACAGCCTTCAAACCCTGCCGATGATGGGAGTGGGACCAGTGCCTCCAGAGCTCTCTGGATGTAGGTGGCCATCTGCTCACCAGCTTCCTCCTCTCCTTTTGGGGTGACAGCAAGCCTTCACTGATGTCCAGCACTGAGTGCATACGGGGGAACATCTTTCTCAAGCTCTGGTAATTGAAAAATCATCAATAGTGTAGACATAACTATTGCAAAAAGTATAATAATGCAATTAGAGTATTTACAGAAGAAAAATCACTCTAATAGTAACACTGGAATTAAAATTTCAACTCGCACATTTCTTAGATTCTGTCCTTTCTCTTGGAGGCATACACTCCCTTCCATTTCTCCTTTGGGTCTTAAAGTCAGTAGCTGAAGACACTGGAGAGGATAACACCATAGTCTCCAGCCTCCAGAGTCCTCTTTTGGGAAGAATTTGATGTTCCTTGTGACTCTTCTTGCTTTTCTCTCCAGGATTCACTTGGAGACATTTTTATATGCTCACTAACTTGCTAATAGCTGGCATCTATGAGCTAACTACAAAGCTAACATGTAACATCTATTTACACCCAAATTCAAAGAATATGGTGACCTTCACATACATCAGATGCTAATTCCTTGTTTTCTTTGTTATTCCTAAAACCAGCTTTGCATATCTACATTATTTCACAGACCATTGGTGAGTCGCTCCTAACTGTGGGGTCTCCTGTGGCAGCCTGTGCGCCATCTCTTATCATCCCACGTCCTATCATCCCGGGCTGCATCCCCAGCAGCGTGGGCAGCAGGGCGAGGGAGGGGATTCTGCCCCTCTGCTCCGCTCTGCTGAGACCCCCCTGCAGCACTGCGTCCAGCTCTGGAGTCCCCAACATCAGGAGGCCGTGGAGCTGTTGGAGAGGGTGCAGAGGAGGCCACGCAGATGCTGAGAGGGCTGGAGCAGCTCTGCTGTGAGGCCAGGCTGGGAGAGCTGGGGCTGTTCAGCCTGGAGAAGAGGAGGCTCCGGGGAGAGCTGAGAGCGGCTCCCAGTGCCCAAAGGGGGCTGCAGGAAAAATGGGGAGAGACTCTTCAGCAGGGCCTGGTGTGACAGGATGAGGGGGAATGATTTTAAAATAGAGGGAGGTAGATTCAGACTGGACATCAGGAAAATTTTTTTTCCACTGAGGGTGGTGTCACACTGTCCCAGGTTGCCCAGAGAGGCGGTGGATGCCCCATCCCTGGAAACATTCCAGGCCAGGTTGGCCGGGGCTGTGAGCAACCTGATCTGGTTGGAGATGTCCCTGCTCCTTGTAGGGGGGTTGAACTAGATGGGCTTTGAACGTACCTTCCAACCCAAACCATTCTGTGATTCTATGATTCTACTCTGTTATAATGGGCAACATCTCCGCAAAGGAGTATTGCGCATAGGCAAAGAGGTTACAACAACCCAGTGCTTGTGACTGTGGCTTTGTTTCTGCTCATGGTGGTTCAAGAAGACTGAGAGCATCGCAGAGAGGGATCAGTGAAGATCCCCCCACACTGTGACTGAATAGAGAAGAGGGTCTTTGTGGATATTCCCCAAGAGATGTGATCTCTTTGAATACATGCAGCAGAAACACCAGATGCCTTCAACTGCCAGTGAAGGTGGAGTGAAAATGTAAGACCATACAGATTCATAAGAGCAAGAAAGGATGGACTGAGCACCAGGAGGGAACTTACTCATTAGGATGGGTTGCAAAAGGTGTGGATTTCTGGATTCTCCATCACTGGCGTTTTTTAAATGAAGATGATATTTTTTTTTCAACATAGTCTCTGCCTCAGGAATTAATTCCCTACAATCTTGAGGTCTTTATTACTCAGAAAGACAGATAAGATGCCACATCAACTCCTCCTTTACAGTCTATGAATCTCTAGACAGAATCCAACACTTCAAATGGATGTCAAGGGTGCTGCGGAGAGGAAATTGGCATCTTCTTGGGTGCTCAGCCAGCCCTTGATCCTGCTCATGGGCACAGCACACACGCTTCCTCCAGCAGGTAGCAAAAACATCTCTTGTAGTGCTCATCACAAGCCATGGGCTGGGATGCTTGAAGAGGAAAGGGATGCTTAGAGGGAAGACCGGCAATCATCCGTGTAAGGTCAAATAAGCCACTGCAGTAAGCTGTCAAAATTGTAGGAACTCCCCAGTCACCGTCCCACCTGCCCAACAGAGAACTGGTGCACCATGCAACCTGGATAACTGGTGCTATGGGGCTCCATAGTCCTTACCCTGGTTCACTGGAGCTCCAGGTAAATGGAGACCTGCAATGGTTAGTTAAATCTGAAGGGTGGATGTGTGCAGACCTTTAGATAAGTGAACTTCTATGTGGTGAAGCATTCCTGGAGCACTCTGTGTTGGCTTGACAGCGTTTGCCTACAAGCAAGGACAAACCTTGACACCAAAACATATTAGAAAACAAAGAAAAAACAAACTAATATTTGAGGGAGGTGATGGGGAATATGCTTTTACTGTGAAAACGTCAGATTTCTTTCTCACAATCTCCTTAGTTAAAAGAAAAAAAAAAGAAATAAAAAAAATGACCTGACGGTCATGGCTTCAATTGACTTCCCAGAAATTTGGTGCAATTCATACTGGTTATTGCTAGGACCTCAAGTGGCATTCTTGTCCTTGGTGGAGCTGCCATTACAATTGTTCCTGTGCAAACGCATAGGCTTGAGGCAGGATTCCTGTTTCCATCTGGAAAGATGATTCAAATTCCCTGTGAAACAGGGCTCTGCACCTCAGAGAGTTTGCTGTCTGCATCTGAGTGGCATCAAACACAGCTAGCAAGTAGGCCTAGGATGTTGCCTTGTGATGAAACCCAAAAGGATTACTCACCTTCTACCAGCTTCATGACTACTACAGATCACGTAGTGTTACCTGAACCTCAGTCTGCTCCCAGACACAGCAACTACTTTGTCCATCTCCAAGCCACTCCTGATGTTTAGGCAGATTTGGATCCACAGATGTTTTTCTCCAGTAGCGGAGTCCACGATATTTCTGAAGTATGTAGGAGTGCTCCGCTAGACTGGAGGAGTGAGGGTTCCATCTTATAGCACGGAAAGATTTGGAAAACTTTTCTCCCAAGCAGACAGCACAGAGTACGCAGAAAGCACAATTGCCCCTGGAATTACTGGCAATTAAAGGAATGCCTTCTCCAACAAAACCTCTTCTTCAGTGGGCTTTGGTTCAAGCTTCTCCATCATCTTTCCATCATCTCTGAATGACAGCCAAGGAAAGCAAACAAGGCCCACGTTGCTTTTTTTGCAGAAGTCAGTCGTGTAACTGGCAGCTGGTGATAGCAATGTTTGTACCTACAGGAGAATTTTAACCTGCCCTCAGACTCCAAAAAAGCTCCTTGACATGTTTGGCATACACATGTAGAAATATCTGGTGTTCTTAAAGCTTGGGTTCAGACCTGCCCCCAGGAATATTGAGCTAATGACAAGACTTCTGGCATCTCCAGGCCGCGCAGGGCTAAAAGGTAATCAGGCTAAAAGTACAAAAGCATCGCTCAGCTACACTGTGTTCAGGTCAGTACCAGAAACAAGCTTATGCAGATAAGCTAGATCCCTAGATCTTGTGCTTAATACATGCATTAACTCTACTGTATTCCCAAGTGATTTTAATCAGGCTACTATTTCTCTTCTGTCTACCCATCACTAATATCACATCTACAGGTGACTACCACGCCCACCCGCTCAGTGAGGAACAGCAAAAAGTAAAAATATCATCTTCCAGACTGACAGGGAGCAGTTCATTTTCCATTCATATTGCTGCCACATAAGATAGACTCATATTTTTCTGTGAGTCTAGAGGACCGATCACTAGCTTTGCTAGTCTGTGTGCAGACCAGCGCTGCAGCCTCCTGGCTGTCTCCAGGGTTATTCCTGGAGAGACCAAGCTGTTCGCTGCAGTTCCTAGTTCGCTGCATTTCATGGCAGTTTGGCTGAGTCAATATTCAGCTACATCCAGGAAAAATTGCTTTCCAAACACTGGATCACTCGGTTCAGAGATGTCCTTCCTGGCCACTGCACTCACATGCTGCCTGCCCCCTTGTACCTGCTTGGTACAGCAGCGTGCATTCCTCCTCTCCCCTCCATCACCCAGCTGCTTCCACCCATCTGTTGTAAACTGGATGTCAATATTTAACAAAACTTGTAATACTCTGGGATTTTTCTTGGCATCTGCTGGCCCAGCCTGTGCAGCAGGGGAGTGGAGCTGCTCTGCGGGGAAGGACACGCGGAGCGCAGCAGCCTGGTTAAGGGCTGGCTTTGCGACTCCCTTTCCCTGCGGGTGATCCCATTTCCCACTCACACTTTCAGACTCAGAAATAACCGCAGGGATTTACCCTGAACATTCACCTTGGGGATGGGGCCAAACACAGCGCCAGCCGAGCAGGCAGGTGATGGCAGGGAGTGCCTGATGCTGTTATAAGGAAATGTTTTGTCACTCTCCTCTAGTCTCACAAACACTGTCCCTTATCACAGCAAGTCCTTTATTGAGCATTGTAACTAAACACAATGCCTTAAAAGCAACTAAAAACATGACCCTGCCCAGAAGAACCAACAGGCTAGTCACCCACTTTATTAGTTAGTGCATTAATATAAAACCAGCTGGTGAGTGGCTGCTGAGATCTGCTAAGTGCAAACACCTCTCAGGGAATTCCAGGTAGGACCTGGCCAACACTGGCTGGGGACGCTGGGAAAGGGTATGCTGGTGCTTGGCCGTGCGGGATAAAAGTCCCTCATGCATCAACCATCAGTCAAGGAGAGGAGGGGCAGAAGGATCCAGGTCCCTTTGCTGGCAGCATCCAAGGAGCCTGGAGCGGGGTGGGAAGGACTGGGGTGCGGCGGGACCAGTGTGAGTTGGGGTTGTGGAGGTTCGTGCAGAAAGAGCTGGAGCTCAGCAAGGAGCTGAAGTAGTGCTGAGTGCCCGATCTCTTTCCTTTGTGGCACAGGAGAAGCGAGGAGCTGATCTGTGCTATGGTGATAACATGGGGCTCTTTGCTGCTCACTCACTGCTGGTTTCAAAGCGCTCTGTCTGCTTGGGAAAGCCAGAGATTTCACCAAGTTCTCAGCTTACAAGGGACCTAGACAGACATCGGCCAGCAATTTAATTCTCTAGCACTGAGGGATAGGAACACCCTTGTGAGTTAAGGACATTGCAAAGAACAATAAGTTACGTATATACCGGTGGAGAAACTGAGGCACAGAAAACCGGCAACAACTGCCAGCAGCACCTGCACAGGGAAGCAAACTGTAGTGCAGATCCCCAAAAATCCTCTCTGCCATTTGCAACTTTGCTTCTGCTGACTCTGCTTGGTGAGGAGGAAGGCTGAACTCGCTCTGCAGCCCAAACCCTTTGCACTACTTCCCCAAATGGCAAGCTGAGTGAGGGCAAAACTCACAGCGTTCATCAAAACTGCCCATTTAAATACATGGGAGAGGTTGTGATTGCTATCTGGGCACGCTCGTCAGGTGAAGGCATCTCAAGACAGATACCGCAGGAGACTTCCCGGTAAATTGCAGCATCACAGAGGAGTCTGCAGCTACTTGTACCCAGCCATCATCGGAGCAAAGAACGCTACGATTCCTGGCTGGTACCTGAGCTGATAATTGCTCAGAAAAATTAAGGGTTGGGTAATTTCTCCTGAAATTAATTACCTCGCTAAGATGCCGCAGGGCAGCTACCACAAGAAGGTTTGAAGCGGATGATATAACCATTTCCCTCTTCAAGACTAAAACCAGGAAACGGGTCGCAAAAGCCCACCTTTGTCACAAAGGGCTTTTAGGTTTCTGGATTTCTCTTGTCTTGAAAATTTTGGGGCTTTTCAGGTGTTTCTGTAACAGCTATGAGGGTCCTGAGGAATTGAAAGCATTTCTGGACACTCCTATTCTCTGCCTCATCTGACATCAAGAATTCAGTTCTCTTCAGCAGCTTGCTTTGCTCATTTTAACACTTTTTTATTAAGCAGCCACTACTTCTTACAAAATGTTTATAATCAGAAACAGTAAATTAGAAGAGGCTCAGAATAGTCATAGTGAGCTTCAGTTTTCAGTTAATTTGAAGGCAATCATTCATTCCCTTCACATGTTCTGCTTTCAGCTGCCTCCTCTCTCTCCAGCTGTGCAGCTGACTTTGGGCAAAATCCTTTATTTCCCTTGCATTTGTCTTGCCTTCTGTAAAAATACCTCATCCTTACTTTTTGTGTCTCGGCTCCCTAGAGAAAGATTTCTCTGAGGAAATAGGTACTTTGCCCATGCATGTGGGCTACCTCCTTCCTTCACCTCCTTTGTATGAAGAATATCCTTTTTTAATACAAAAAGTTGTAAACCCATTAATTCAAAAATGAATGGAGCTGGCATTCTCTGCCCAAGGCAGATAAACTATATTTATGTCTCTATCCTTTTTAAATACCCTCAACAAAGAAGTTTTCACCACCTTCCCAGGCAAAAATATTCCAATATACCACTTTTTCACCCATGGTAAGATGACCAGAGGGCTGGAGCAGCTCTGCTGTGAGGCCAGGCTGGGAGAGCTGGGGCTGTTCAGCCTGGAGAAGAGGAGGCTCCGGGGAGAGCTGAGAGCGGCTCCCAGTGCCCAAAGGGAGCTGCAGGAAGGGTGGGGAGAGACTCTTCAGCAGGGCCTGGTGTGACAGGACGAGGGGGAATGGTTTTAAAACAGAAAGAGGTAGATTTAGATTAAATATTAGGAAAAAATTTTTTATGCTGAAGGTGGTGGAGCACTGTCCCAGGTTGCCCAGAGAGGTGGTAGATGCCCCATCCCTGGAAACCTTCAAGGTCAGGCTGGACGGGGCTCTGAGCAACCTGATCTGGTTGGAGATGTCCCTGCTCCTTGCAGGGGGTTGGACTGGGTGGCCTTTAAAGGTCCCTTCCAACCCAAACCATTTTGTGATTCTGAATCTCCCTCTGGAGGCCCTTTCCCCTGTAGAAGAGCATTCAGGGTGGTTTTTCCTTGTTGGCTCGTTGTTTTTTTCCCAAAGCATTTCTTGAACATTTTAAATTTTAATTTAATCTTCCAGCACATTTTCAAGTCACTCCCAGCTTCACATCACCTTCAGGCTTCCATGTTTTCTTCATCTATTGAGGACACCTATGAAAACGCTGAACCGAGCCCCGGCAACTGCTGCTTGGTAAAGCCTGTCATTTTGATAGTCAGCTTTTGGTATGTAATGAGAGCAAAATGATCTGCTAGCACAAAGCTATATTGCATTTCCCTGGCTTGCTTATAAGGATGTGCTGTAAGGCAGCGTGAAATCCTCACTAAAAACAAGATATAGCCTCGTATAATCATGCGATAGACAATCTCACCAGCAACTCTCCAGCCAGTGTGTTGAATCTCTGCAGAACATCTTTTGGGTTTCTCCTGTGCTCAGCGATGCAGAAAATCCACAGAAAATACAATTTCCATAGAGTTTCAAGTCAACAGTAACCTCCCTAGGCAATATCACAGTGCGAAACACCCTCCTTACGTAAACCGTCTTTAAGGAAGCTCCTCATGACATTCCCTATCCCTCATTCTCCCTCTCCCTTCACTCACACAGAGCAGAGGACGTATTTGAAAGCAATCAGCTCCTGGACTCCGATGGAAAGCTCACACAGTCAGCAGAAGAGTGGGCAAAGTTGATTTGGCTGATGTTTGGATGTTTTCTATAGTGTCTGGAATTGGGGTCCATTTGGATCCCAGCTGGGAACTTTGGCAGGGAATCTCAAGGATTGTATGCTTCAAAGAGAGCAGGCAAGACACGTGGAGAACATCAGCGGAACGTGCCTCTTGCCTGTCTGTGTATACATGTGTGAGTACCTCCTCTTCCTCGGTGCTTTTAGGAGTCTCTTTTGTATTTCAGGAAAAATTAGTTATTCATAAGCCTGAGAAAATAATGCTTGTGGTCAAATGCTGAGCTCACTAAGAAGAGACGCCAGCTCTAATTTGCCGTGATTCATTGCAGGTACCTGGTCCTTTCTTCAGCAATCTTCAGTTCCCTCTAGCCCTCCAGCATCCTGACTTACAGATGCACTTCACAGAGAGCAGGAAATCTAACACCACCAAATAAACACAGTGGGGGGATGAACGTCAGCTCTTCTCCTGGGCTGCCCTTGTTTTTCTTGCTCCTGTTTTTGGCTTAACCCAGGGTTAATCACCAACGGTTCCGAATTCCGCCCGTGAACAGGGGAAAGGGAAATGAGCAGGAGGGCTTTGATTCAGCACTAGGGCACTGCATGCTCCCTTGAACCTCTTGCTGTTTCATTAGTTGCTTTTCCGTGTTGGGAGACGGAGGCTGCATGAGTGACACGAGAGCTGCCAAGGCTGAGAAGCAGTGCCCTTACTCGGAGCACAGAAATGCACTCTGCATTGTTCTCATTTCCCCTCATATGAATAACAAAAGATACTTGACAACATGGTGACTAAAACTATTTTCTGCCATAGCTAAATGTCCATAATTTGTCCCACTTACACCCTTAAATCTTTTTGGCCCTTCTCTGCCCATCTAACTGTAAGGAGTATATAGGTAGACCAGAGGTGATGGATGTGGCATCAGCTCCCAGAGGGACCTTAGACGGCTGAGAGAACATTGTAGGCGTCTGTGGCGTTGCATGTATATATCTACACACTGTCTGGAAAACTGAAAGGATGGTTTGTAGAGTCAGGTGGCTGAGCAGAGCCCCAGGGATGCAAATTTGTTTTTTTGCTATTCTACTCTGGATTTCTTTCAGAAACTAGTCGAGGTTTCCTTGAAGAATGATCTGTTTATGTAAGAAAATTCTTAGCCTCTCCGTCAGAAAAAGGTCAACTTCAATGTAAAAATGAAAGTACTAGCATCAAAGCCGAGTGTTTGCCATGTGTCTACTCAACAGTAAGTGGAGGAGAAAAGCAGAGAAAGTGTGAGAAAACACTGTTCCTAGTAATGCAGAACCCTTTAAGGAACCTTGGAAATTGAAAAGTAACATTTTCAAAGGTAAGTGAGTGATAAAAGCACCAGAATCTAATTTTCTACAATGATTCAGGATCTATAGTCCAGATTTTCAGAAGAATATAGGTGTCCAGCTCCTGTGGAGTTAGGGGCCCAGCTACTTTAAAGTACCTATATCAAGAAGCTCCATCTTGCTGAAGGTCAACAAGACCAGCTTAGCACTTTAGTCACTAGTGCTGTTCAGAAGACTGTTTGTATGATCTTCCTATTGTAAAGGCAGTTTTTTTAGAAAAACTTTTGTATTTTTGCCAGGCAATCACTGTACGCAAACACTGCAAAGATATCTTCAAATTCAACACCAAACCACCCTTGTTGGGGATGCTACACGACTCACTTTTTGAATAGCAAAAAGCAAGCTCTCTTATGAGACTACAACAGGTGGGTAACAGCATGCAGCACGATTGTGAAACAGTTTAGGAAAAGGAAATATCATTGTTATGGAACTAACTTACAGTAGGACGCTTGTACCTAGGAAATCAATTGTCTGGAGTAGACTCCCCTGCCTCTGCTGTTGGGAAATGCAGTGTCTTTAGTGAACACCTGAATCATGGTGGCTTGTTGGTTTCACAGCTGATCTGTAGAAAAGCAGCTCTGTACTGCATCTCCTGGAAAAACACCTCATCCGTTGGGTCTGCTGGTACTGACAGCTCCAGGGTTTGTAGCAAAGCTGCCACTGTGGCTCAGAGGCCCACGCACGCTCGAGTGAAGTGTAGCGTTCTCAGCTTGAAGCAGCATAGGTTTAGATTTTAGGGTCAGTCAACCTTGTCTGTTACCTCAGAGATATTGGGAAGAAAAAAATAAATTCAGATCAAAGATGGGGATGCAGAGCAAAACTAGTGCAGACTGGAGGCAATTAAAACTGAAGAACAGGCATTTTTTGCAGCGGAGAGGGCTTGACCTATCCACCAGGAGGGACAGAGGGACAAATTTTGAGTGGATTTAGGTGCCCAAGCTGCCATTAAAACTGTCAGTCAACACTATCTGTGAACTGAGGAGTAGGAGTCAGATGCCTAAGTATCTTTCAGACTTGATTTCACAGTAGGTCATGTTCTCATGTGTGAACTAAAAAGAGATTGGGTTGCAAGAAAAAAGAATCCTATTAAAAACATGCTGGATGGTGGTTTGTGAACAGCTTCACTGTGCCATTCCTTCAGCACAGGATGCTGCTCATTAATCCGTATGTCCTGCTGAGCAGTCCTGAGGCCATGCAGGAGCATGTTGTGGCTATTTTACAACCTCGGTGTTTCCATGAAACTTGTACTTCAAAGCTCTTGAGTTGGGCTGAAATCAATGGAACTGCCTAAGGTATTCAGGTATTGCTCCAACTAATCCAGTGCGACCTGGATGTCTAATTGGTTTCCTCAGGCTTAAATATCAGCTTTTGCATATTTTTTTACTCATCACAGAAAATAGAGCACGTCTTGCTAGGACTTAGGACAACAGGAAAGAGGATGCTGCACCCTCTGAATAAGCCGGAGGATTCAGGGCAGAAATCTGCAGTTTGTCAGATTTGTCCAGGCATACTGAGGCTAATTGCTGTCAACAGAACTGGAGTCCGTCAGGAGACCCTGGTCATCCATTTTTCCCAGAGAAACAGCTCTCCCAGCTGCACAGCCCTACTGTGCCACACAGTGACTCTGTCCTCAGGCCAGGCTCAAATAGAAAACCTGCAGGGCAGTTTTGATCTAATAGTCAGGATTTTGGTCTAAGATTAGGCCTAATGACTGGGAGATGGGAGCCTTTGGGTATGAGCAGCAAGTCAGGGTTGACAAAGAGGTGCATTGCGGCGCATTAATTGAAAAAAGGAGGAGTTGCTGAGATGCAATAGATGACAAGACACAGTACTCACAAGGGAAATACAGACTGTTGGTCAGTGAAGTGCCAGATCTCCCTCTTCAGGCTCCTGTTCTTAGTTCTGAAAAGTCACTGTCTGTCGGACAAATGTCATTCACCCTGAGCAATAATATCCTCAGGAAAGAGAGAAACGTTATTTTTTACAAAAAACATTAACTGAGTTAGGTTGCTCTGGGGCTTTGGAAATCTGCCGTGGAGAAGTCTTGCAGGACAAAGTACAGAAAAAAAATGAGACTTAAATGCTCTTTATCACCTAGGAATTGTGTAATAAATAGATATATTGCTACCTTTGCCTCCCTGGAACTCTACTCTTCTGTATTTTTCTATAGGATTTACATCTTCCCACAGCTTTAACAAGTCCAAAAGGTGGCCAGTTTTGCAGAAAAACTATCCTTCTGTGGAATTTCGGTATAATGTTCAGTATCCCAGGCAGGCAGGTGTGCAGTATAATCCATCTAGACAGCAAGGCTGAAAGTTTTGCTGTGCAGAGTCCAGGCTGAACTACGACGACCTGGTAAGCCATGCGGTCTCCTCTCTTTTGTGCTTTTGAGAAATGTTCCTTTCTGACAGAAGGTAGGTAACCCTGGGCTGATAACACCCGAGAGCTGTGACAGCTCAGTGAATCACCCTGTAGGAAGTACTACACCTTGCTGTGGTAATTGCGTTTATGCAAGGACTATCCCAGTCTTGTAGAACTTAAAGCCAACGGCAATGGCCTGCTTCATGCCGTGCAACGTGCCCTGTTATTATATATGAATATATGAACCTGGAATGTTTCAAGATGACACCCAGCAAAGGTGAGTGTGGGTGAAAAAAGAGGTGGCTGGAACTCTCTGCCTGAATGCATGCTCCGCTGTGAAAGGCTGGTGTCCAGATGTTCCCAAGCCACCAGCGGAGATGGTGTCTGCAGAGAGCCACATTGTGGCCAGATGATGTCTGAGGGAGAGAGCTTTGACTCGTTTCTCTCTTTTTACCCCAGAGCAGCAGTTTGAAAGAGGAACTTTGCATAAGGCCACCACAGATGGTCCTTCATGCCAGGATCACTGTGGACACAGAAGGTCTGACTCAGGTGAAATCTTAGGAGGTTCATACAAGCTCCAGTTACATGAGGAAGGCTTTATGGTCACCAGGGAGAGCAGCACAGAGGAGCCCCATAGACACAAATGGGAGAGGTTTTGCTGTTGTAACTAGCTGTGTGTCATCTCCCAGCAGCTAGCCAGAACTACGTGGGAGACCACCAAGGGAAGCTGCGATGCTGCAGGGCGAGATGCTGTGTTCTGGCATGTTGGTCTGTGAGTCAGAACTAACTCAACGTATTTTGGATCTGGAAAGACTGTGACAGGTTATGGTCTCTGAAGACCCCTGGCTATATTTTTTTTATATAAGGGTGCTGAATTAAAGTTATCCTGAATTCCAGCAGAGGTTACTGTATCTGTCTAACAATTCTGCCCCAAGGCTCCACTGAGAGCCAGGGCCAGGCTGCACTTTCGAAATGACAGCATGAAGTAGTAGAGCAGGAAAAGATGTTCTGCCATTTGATATTAGTGGGGGATCTGGCTCTAAACTTATTTGTCTTTTCCTGAACTGCATAGATTATCTGTACTCTCCTCAGTAGAAGCTGTATTCTGGTCCAGAAGCCATCTCAATCTAGAGCAAGATAAATCAGTGATTTATGCATTGGAAACCTTGAAAATTATTCTAGAAACATTTTATTGTCATTATTGGCATGATTTGGGCTCCCTCATCATCTTTGCTGGGTGTTGTGTTGTTTGTTGTGATCATTCAGGAGAATGTCCTGTTGCCAAGGTTGAAGCTGCACCTTCTGAGCTGAGATGTAGGTACCTGTGTAGCCTGGGTAGGGTTTGCAGCCAGAGCTGCTCCCGCTCCGGCTGTATGCAGCCTTGCTGACACAGCCATGTGACCTCCTGTAGCCACAGTGCCACCAGGTCTCATTCACAGCTTTCAATGTCAACCTTCTGGAGGAGAGAGTTCAAGTAATATCTTGGACCAGCAAGGACTTGAGGTCTAAGGCGACAGAAGACACTGACAAAGATACTGCAGAAGAGGTCGGTTACTGGAGGAAACCAAAGGCTTGTCCCTTTGATATTGACTTTTTTTCATCATTTGTCTTGTTCAGGGCACTGGGCATAGAGTCTCGGCCCTTTCTTTTTCCCCTGGAAGCTCTATTTCTCATGGCAGTTTGGAAAAGCAACAAATTAACTGTAATCCTGCATTGGTGCCAAAAGGGAGTGAACTGCACTCAGTAGAGAAACGGCTTAATTACAGTGCCCTTGGCAGAGGCAGGACTCAGTTCTGGGTCTATTCTGAAAAGTAATTATAATTAACACTGACTTTTAAGGGTGGGAGAATTGGAGGGTCAGTCTAGGACTTGAGTTCACTGCAGAAAAGAGACCAGAAAGACTTTTTGTAGGATAAGAGAAAAATCGACAGAGACAGAGGCTTCCATGTCTGGGAACCAGGTAGATGAGGGAAGAGCCACTGTGTTCCTCTTCAGCTCCTAGCATGGGAAATGAAAAGGCAAGACAACCTTTTGGAAAAGGTTGTGCTTCTTTCCAGGCAGGTAGAAGAAGCCCCAGATTGAGCAAGAGCTCAGCTGTGTGCCAGCCAGCACAGGGCCAGACCTGGCCTGCAGAAGAGAGCGTAACTGCTGATTTCTTGGTGCAGTAGATATGAAGGTATGGCACCTTGACAAACCCTCCGACGGGCTGTTCTCTAAACCACCAAGGAGCAGCACTTGCTTCCACTGCGACTTGCACTCTCTATTGTTTGTTCTAATATTTTGGGGTGTGGGAAACTTATTTGAAACCTTTCCCCAGCCTGCTGCAGAGTATCTATGTATGCTGGAAAGACAGCTTTAAAAAAGGGACCATTATCTGGAAAAATCGAAAAGAAAATAACTTAGACAAAATAAATATAAGAAAAGACTCACAGAAAAATTAGTTAAAATAATTGAGGCTGACATCTGGTGGGGAAAAACCTGTATGCGATGATATGGGAAAGACAGGATCCTAATACCACTGTCCAGAAACCCAGCTGCGGTTGTACAGGAATCCACAAATTTTCTGGAGTGTTTTGAGTTTGTCACCTTGAAGTTCCTCTAATTCACTTTAACAACCTGGAAGTCCTGCCCCAGGAGCATGTTAGGTCTCCATACAGCATTGCAAGGCTCGGGTCTCTGATCTGCTCAGGCTGAAGGATGATGATAGAAGAAATGGTCCAGCTGGGCAGGGCTATGAGCAACAGTTTGGGAATCACAGATGTCCACTGAGTGATGGCAGATGGGTTCTGGGGTACCTCAAATGAATTGTCCTTCATTTCTTTTCGGTTCACACAACAGACAGTTATGACTTAGAGTGACCAGTCCGGTGCAGCTTCATCAGAAACAGCTCAAGAGATAACAAGAGTTGAGAGATTTATTTTTGTGCACTTCAAGGGTGAAAGTAAAATCATTCTTGTGAATTGAACTTCAAACCTTTGCATATTATGTACAATAGAGAGGTTGTCAATTAGAAACTCCCTTCAGAGTGAAACTTTTACTGTCAAACATTATTCAGTGTTCAGAGCTTTCCAGGTTTTATCACAAGCCCCTTGAATGGACTTGGCAGTCCATATTTTGGAAGTTAAAGGTGGGAAAAAGAAGAAAAGTGATTAAAGATTGAAGTGGGGGCAACAGCACCACACTCATATAGTTTTGAAAATGTCAACATTGTTGGCCAGAGAAGAGTGTTCATATCAAACTGCCATAAAAATAGGATAGAGAAAGAAATAAAGAGGAGGAAGACAGAAATGGACAAAGTAGGACTGTAGAAAGGTTAATAATGGTTTTAATAGTATGAGAATAGAAGTAACTAGAGGTTACTTAGAGTATTAAAGAGAAAATAAAGCTTGTTACAAAGCGTGATGAGAAATTAAGTATTTTAATTCTATCAAGCTTCTTTTGCATTGGAGATGGATTAAGGTATGGACCTCTATCATTAATATCTCATGACCTCTAAGGAGATGGATATCAACACAGCAGACCATGCGCTGAGGCACAGTTGTGTACTGGTTTTTATGGATCGTACACTGTCAGAGGCATTGAAATCACCAACAGCGATGTGGAGAGTGCTCAGGGGTGATGGTGAGGAGGAGCAGTGGGATTGCTGTCAGACACCTAATGAAACCAGTCCAACAGGAAGAAGACATGGAGGAGATGCATGTGAGAGGTTTAGAGAAAGATGACACATTAGGGAGCAGCATCTGGGAGAGAGAATACCTGGTCCCAGAGCGTGAGATCAATTCCTTCAGCAGCAGATCACTAAATCACTGACCGTGGCCCATTTCAAAAGTCTGGGCAACTGCAGAGCTGCAGCCTGTGAAACATCTGCAGACAGAAAAGTTGAGATAATGGCGAAGGTGACTGCCTGAGGGTATGTCACCTTCAGCTCTGGAGAAGAGCTCATCAGTGCAGGATTAAGAAGGAAAGATCCTTTTCCGTGGTACCACTGACTACTGCCCGTGAAAGGTCGTGGCATCTTGCTGTAGCCCTTGCCAGTGACGTGTGCTGGATCAGACAAACGAGCAGTCTTTAGCTCAGAGATGCAGCCTGAAGTATGGCACTCCAAGTAAAACAGGCAGCTTGCCACTGAGACACAGACACACACAGGCACTGCTTTAATGAGCAGATGTTAGAAATCCGTCTGAGGTACCTCGTGAGGATGCACTGTCAGCTTGTAAGGCTGGAGAAATTTAAATAGAGCCATAAAATGAGGTCAGGCTTGATAGACACCGCTGCAAGGCAAACTCACATGGAAGGGGAGAACAAGAAGGAGACCTCCTGCTTTCTTGTTTCAACCTGTGGGGACCTAAATATAGACAGCTCTGACAAGCCTGCCGCCGCTCCCCGCTCTGTCAGCTGTACTTCGCAATCCCACCGCACCCTCCCAGCACTCAAGGAGGGCAACTTGCAGGGCAGGTGCTAGGAATTGCTCACAGTCACTTTTTAGCATGTGGAGCTACACACCCTGGACCTACCTTTGGTCCCCAGTGCAATTTCCCAGCAGCAGGACGGGTGTGATGCTGCAGCAGGAGGCAGGAATATCTCTGAAACAGGGATAGCAGCTCTTTGAAAGGGACAGTGAAGCAGTGCTCCCACATTTCGGGAATGAATCTTAAAAGATGTAGTGCAGGGAATAGAAAGACCTTCAGCAAAGACCCAAGGCAAAATAACTTTTTGCCTTGACTGATTCTTCAAATGAATTTGGTGGTAGTGCATGGCCAAAATCAGTCTGTTCACAGGACACAGCAGTAGCTGATTGACTTCCTGTTCCCATGAAGGGAGAAACTCTGCTTGAACTCTGCTTGCATTTACAACAGGGGAAACCATTGTAATTTTGCAGTTGACTGGAGAAGTTGAAAGAATCTGGGACTTCCAGCATAACACTTATCTAGAGCTCTTCCTACACTGGCCCAAATGCTTTTTTTTTTTTATATCAAGCTGTTCTAGCACTGTGGCTTTTGGTTAAACAGCAGCAAATTCACTGCAAAATGTTGCATGCATTTTCTCTAGAGTCTGTGGGAGCCTACAAGTCACTACGTCCTTCAATGTTGCAGAGTGCTAATGCACACTGTGCTGGAAGGCACTCGGATTAAAGTGCACTTTAGCAAGACAATGTTATCCTTTACACACTGCCTGCAGTTCAAATCCTGAATCCTTACAAAGACAGGAATCTCTCTTTCCAGCCATATGTTTTTTTTCCATGGTCTGCAGAAGCAAATAAAATCATGATGTCTGCAGATATCAGGTTGTAGTCCCTTTGATGTCCACAGTGTATGCATGCCCATTGGTTCAGCACATCTGCAAACCTGTAGTAGGGCTCACAGCTGGCATAGTGGATATCAAGAGGGTTATGAACCAGCTTGGTCTATGATAATGCAATTTAAAGGTTGGGGACCTCTGAGAAGCACTGAGTGTTTCTTGGCTTGGTGGCAGGACAAATGTTGGTCACAGTCATCTCTTATCATTCTTCATATTCATTATGTGAGGAGTAAGTCTCATCCTGATATTGTTCTTGGGGTGAAGAGGAGGGCAAAGAAGCTTGTTTGCTTGAAATGATGAGTCTGAAAGTTTACTAAGTACATTTGCTATTTTATCTGCTCTGTCTGGCTCTGTCAGCCATTTGTACTAAGAGAGTCCATGATGCTCATGTGTCCCTTTAATGGGAGCCAGACGCCAAGCAGAGATGAAGATTTTCCTCCTGACCAATTTATTCAGGTGTAAGCTGAATGGAGAAGGAGCAGCTTTGCCAAGCTGGAGCTTGTCTCTCCTGACTTCAGCTGTCTACACTCTCAGCATCTGTGTCTGCATCTTTCTCTATGAACTGTCATTACACTCAGAGAAGAGAAATTGGCTCTTTCAAGCCTTAATCCAGCTGACCTATTTTGGGTCTCTGCTGCAGGACGGGTCTCTGCCCTCGGTGTTTCTGCTTCTGCCCACCAACAGTACAGGGACCTGAGATGTAACTGAACTGCATCTCATGCTATAGCACACATATTCTCAAGTCTCCATGACGTTATTCTACAACTCCCTTTGGGAATATCCAAATGATACAGGTAACTTGTCCCAGCCAACCTTGAGAAGATTATTCAGGTCTCATTCCACTGCTTCCTGATACACCAGAGGAATGCAGAGTAGAGGCTGCCTGACAAGAACATCCCCTAGGTAAGGCTGATCTGATGTATCTGATTATATCTCTTCAGCTCGTTACCCTTGGGGAGCACAGTTGCATGCTGCAAAGGCAGCTGTTCTCATAGTTTATTTTCTTTGCATTCAGTGGATGCTTCTGTCAAATTGTCAAATTAACCTCTACTTCTTTTACAGCTAGAGCTGCTCCATAGCTCTTGAACTCTGTCCCTGAAAAAGGCTTTCAGTCATTCAACTGCATCACACCCAGTCTCCACCAGCTGATTTTCTCACCGGCTGTACCTTCTGGCCACTTGCACTATTTGCTCTTGTCTGAAACTCACCAGTTGTCTGAAATTGAATCAGACTTCTGCTTTACCTTAGCTCTGCCTGAATATCTGCATCTCTGCACAGTCCAGTTTTCTCTGAAAGCCACTCCCCGCAAGGACTTTACAGCATGGAGACCTTCCTGTGAGGCACCACAAGGATTGATTCTCCTCAGCCACTACACAGACAAACTAGAGACACCACCAAAGATGCCCAAATCATTGCTTAGGTTGGATACATATGGCTGGAAGCTTTGTTCAATCACTTCAGCTGGCCTGCAGGAGGGTACAAAATCTAGATATAGTTCCCATTCATGACCAAGACTGCAAGTCCCCAGCTCAGCTAACTCTAACCTTTCTGAACTTTGCATATTTCCTGGCGACTTTGGGGTTACAATTTGCCTTTTCCCAGTCACCTACATACCTAAGCTTCACGTTCAGAAGTGACATCAATACTTAGGAACCTAGGACTATAGAGAACCAGTAGGACTTATCACATTCCAGCCTCTGAACAAATTACAGCATGCCAGGGGATAACAGTAGCTGTCTGTGGATGCGCTCCTAATCCGCAGCAAATGCAAGGAGCGCACCTTCTTCCATGGTGGGTTAAGCTAAGTCACATTGCTTCAGATTTGCTGTGGGCTAAGAGCACACGTGAACACTTTTCACAGCTCAGCGCATGCACTGCGTCTTGTTGAGCCATGGTGACTTGATCACACTTGCACAATCCCCAGGCACCACCAAGGCACAGTGTTCATGCAGCGCAGATGCTGTCTGCCTGCTGTGGGCTGTATGTCCTGTGCATTAGCCACAAATATATCACTTCGTCGCATGCTCAATAAGGACAGAAAAGGAATGAAATGTGTTTTGTATAGTGAACCCAGGCTTTGGAAAGTAACAAATGGAGTCCTGGAGAGAGATGAATGTGGAAGAGTAAAGCCATTTCTGCAGCTGTGCGGGAATTGATTACATTAGGATTCTTGCTGAAGATGAGACATACTGTGTCTGGAGGAAAGAGGTGATTGAGAACAGCAGCACTCTTAGTCCAAGGGATGAACTCTTCCAACTGCTGATTTTTCCACTGTGTGTCTGCAAGAGTGCCATTGGCAGCGCTGTGGATGGCAGCTTCTGTTTCAGCTCCTGCCACCGTAGCCCCCCTCGCTAAATAAAACCAGAACACCCACTCACCAGCACCAAGACATCTGTCCAAGAGGTCTGATCAGGGTCACCTGCATGTGGCATAAAGGATAAGGGCTATTGGCTGTCAAGACTTCAGTGTCTCTTGATTTTTCTTGGTTGATGACCACAAACTGGCTTTTCATCACATCTTTTATATGTTTAGAAACGAAGAATTCCTACCTTATAATCTTTGGCTCTGAACCTTGTGTACTTCACCCTCCTTAAATCTTACGCAGGCTTGCTGCCTTTTGTTTTCATTTCCTTGTTTCGAGTACGCTCATGGCTAATGAGTGCCTTCTGTTGGGATAACAGGCAGGGGAACGTCACACACAACACGCTGCACCTTGTTTCCATCCTCTAGTTGTTGACCTGATACCGACCTTCTATCCTTCGCCTGGTGACTCAGCAGTGCTCTGGTCTGTATGGAAATGACACATTCCTGAGTGTTTACTAGTCTGATTGCTGTTGATCATGCCCTTGTTTATCAATAAATGCCATTCTTCTAACCCTTGCTCCAATGCTTTGTCACAGATATTTTTATTTATGCTCCATTCAGAATAGTTGAAACTCTTCTGTTACAAACCATGACATAATCATGAAATCTTGTGGGACTTTTGATACAAATGCAAAACTACAGACCTTACTCTGGCTTCCTCCCGGCACCAGGTGAGTGATTTGTTGGTCTCCTTCTTAAACCCAAAGCTGTACGCCGTTGTCTGTCACCAAGACTGAAGAAAGGAAGGTCAGAGAGCCTCAGAGCTTCGCATGAGAGCTGGTTTGCCCATTGTACAGTCAGAAAATGCGGGGGCTGCAGCATAACCTTCTTCAAAAATCAACCTGACCAGCCTCTGCTCAAATGGGACTAAGACTGGCAGAAGAAGGGAAGTACTTAGTCTGACATGCCTGTCTGCAGAGGGAGGACTCGGGCCTGTGGGGACTGAGACTCCCTGCCAAAGCTGAAAGGTGGGCAGTTGTAGGGTGCTAGCATGTCCTTCTAGACTATCAGGTCCATTGCTTTAACTATCATTTAATAAATACCTTAGTATCAACAGATAACACGTGTCTGGGCTTGTTCTTGCATCGGAGTGCCCTACTTCGCTTGGCCTGACCTACGGTGAGTGCAGGCTTGGCACATGGGTGCCTGCTGGAATGGGAATGTGTTTTACTTCACCCTTATCTATCAGATCGCTCTAGTTTTGCATAGGCATTAATGAGGGTGCTGCAGGAGGGCCTCACCTTGAGATAACAAAGCATTAAAAGGACTGAACAGGGATGGAGAGCAAATACCGTGCAGGGTGAACATTTGCAGGGTATTGGAGCTGGGAGCGATGGCAGTGCTGTGGGCAAACTTTCCCCCAGTGAGTCTGAACTTGTCAAGCTGAGCCCAGGGCCAACCCTGACCTGCGTGTGTCATTTACCATCAGATCTGGACTTGGCGGAGGCAGAGACTGACAACTGTGGGAGGAACCTCAGACGTGAGCTCAGAAAGGTTCCTCCTGAGGCTGCCAGCTGAGCCATCACCGCTTCGCGGAGCCCAGTGCAAGGTCTGCGTGTGACACGCTGTGCCAGACGCTCCTGAGGGTATCACCGCTCTGCAGAGAGTGCCAGGTTCCTAAGTGCTGAACACCTCACATCTCCTGCAAAAGTGCCAAGCGCCAGTGAGATTTCTCTCATGACAGGTGCTGAAGTGTCTGGCTGTCTCCCTGTCTTGAACGCACCACGGAGCCAAGCTGGTTTTGGAGCCTGTCTGTAGGTTCAGGTGCTGATTTCTCCAGGCATTCATATGAAACACAAATAAAGGCATTTTACTGAATGCATAATTTATAAAGTTGCTCTAAGGATGCAGGGCATAGGAGAAGTCTGAAACTGAACACATTAATGAAAATACACCTCTGGAAGGTTTACCAGAGCCCACATCACTGCAGGGTATACAGTGCTTTGGTGTAAGGACTGGGAGGAAATTCAGAAGGAAGACATTAAGAAGCAGATATTGCCTCTGGAGATAGAGACAGGCTGCCCAGTGTGACTGCTGTGACTGATACTCAGCACTAGCTTTTCAAAAAGAGCAGGAAAAATCCATCTGTAAGAGCTCTTCAGGACTTGGCAGCCCAGAAATGTGTGTCAGAGATTTCAGCCACTCTTGCAGTTGTTAAGGAAATGCCTTAATTTTATATGTAATCATAATACTGCACTTTATTGTTTTATTTTTCTGTAACTTTGTTCCATTATTGCAAATCAATGCTTTTAGGTAAACACATTCTTCAGCTTTTAAATCTCTGCTAGTGATAAAGCTGACAGAGCCTCACTTTCTGGTAAGTGAGCACTGCACTTCTGAGGGTGTGGTGGTTCTTAACGCTCATGCTAGAGGACTCCTGCAATTTTCTCATGGAAAGCTGAAGAACACCAGGAACGTCCCACTTATGTTTCTTGGACCACATTGAAGCTGGTCTAATGGACATTAGGCCATAATTTTTCCTTAATTTCAGGAAAACTGTGTACAAGTGCTCACAGGAGGTGCTCTGTGGGCCTGGGAATAACTTTCTATTCCCACAGTCACTGAGGTGGTGCCACCTCTTCTCCAGCTCAATACTATCTGCAGCTAAAAGCAGCAATTAAAATATGTAAGAATATGAGAAAACTGTTCTGCAGATTTGATGCTCGATCATTTCAGTGGGATTTGGAGCTGACTGTTTCATAGAGTTGGGGAATAAAGTCTATTTGAGGAGAAAAAAAATGAAAGATAGACCTCAGGAATTTATTTCATTCACAGCGGAGATCAAGAACCTGATCTGTTCAGGGCAGCATATGAGAATAAATCCCCAGAGTGGATAGTTCTTTGGAGACGTCCCAGCTATTTACCATCATCCATCTACTAGCACGTGAAATGAGGCCTGTGTCTTGACAGCAAAGGGTCTTGTCCTCAGCAAGTGGGAATGGAAAAGACTTCTGCTGGTTTGAGGTTTCTGCTGAGGCCATGACCTCCAGCCACTAGCTTGCAAACATTTGACGAGCCGACGGCTCTGCAAAGGACCTGGCATGTAGCCTATGGCAGGATCACAGCCTGGATGATGGTCCAACCTTGAGGCTGCTGTAAGTCTGTAACCCAGCTGGTCCCTTTCATGGGTGAGCTGCAGAAACCAAAGCTGAACACCGACCACCATGTCATTTTGCATTAGATACACACAAAAGTCATTTTATCAGGGACCTCAGGGTCACTTAATGTCCCAGATAGTGTACCAGGTCCGGAAATTTTTTAGATTAAATGTAAATATCCAAAATGCAGCGTGCAATTGTTCTCTGTCTCGTTGGCTGTATTCTTGTCATGATTTGGAGCAAGACTTCTACAGTAACATATTGAACATTTATGTTAAAATCTTGGTTATGTAGTACCACAAATGAACGAGGAATATAAGGTTTCATCAATTAGTGTGTGCACATCATATCACTTTTGAGATACAAAATAAGAACTTCGAAGATTCAGAAGCGCTGTTAGTGATGTCACCAAGCAGAGCCTGGCCTTCCCAAGGCTAAAACTCACTTGAGTTGCAGCACCAAGTTTTTGACGAGGACTGGGAGCAGATTGTGGTTGTAGTTAAGGGCAGCAGGAGCTCTGTTGCTGAGAGGAGCTCCTCTTTCCTTGTCACATCACTGATGTAAAACCCTCTCACACAAGACAAGCAGATATACGTATCTTGCTATCTGTAGTTAGAATTAATTTACTGTCTGCACTTTCGGAAAGTCCCAACTTATTTTTCTCTTCTGACACCTCTGACATTTTTCCTGCTATTCTGTTTCCTGCTCGTGTTACTTAGCCTAATTTAAGTCAAGATGCAGCCTACGCTATCGGCAAATATAACACTTCGACGTTTATGAGCATCTGTCCTATATGCTTAATTTACATTTAACCTACCCTACTTTAAGGCTTAAAGTGTAAAGGTCACAGTCATTACCTACAGCAAGCCAATTTAGAAGTGGTGTGAACAATTGGGGGAGTTTGTGCCTCAGGCTGCTATCACAGTACAGACACAGTCCTGCCGTGTACCTCTGTCCGTGTACCAGAGAAAACAGCGCTGTGCAATGAAGAGGTTGAGAGGGTCAGGTACATTCCCCAGCACCACTGTTTGGCCAAGTGGAAGCATCCTAGCGGCAGAGTGAAATCTAATCTCTTTACTGTTAAATATAACTCAGGTTTTAAAACAGGTTTCTGATGCTGGGTGAATTTGCATAAGGGTAAACAAGGAGTATTTAAGTGCAAATACTTTGGTGTGGATTGGGCAAAAGGTCTTATGATTATTAACAGTAAATTTGTGGTTTCCTAAGGGATGGACACTTTCTAAAGGGTACTGCAGCTACTGGTGGGGCCATGGCCATTCCAGAGCTGGGGGCAAGAGTAAGTCCTGTCTTGCCTGGTGTGAGTCTACATACATGCATGTCACTACTATTTCCGTGCTCTGCTACCTTTGAAAGGACACTTGAGCACACAGGTGAGGGCAGCATGTATACCACAGCATTGGCACACCGTTATCCTTTAGACCAGGATATGCATCTCCCAGGGTTAAAGCAGCTTAAGGAGCTCAGCAATCATGTGTAACATTCACTGAGGCTGTGGCTGTGGGCCCAGAAGATGCCATCCCTCTGGGACAACTGACCTGCCGACACAGGAGAGAGACTATAAAGACATCGGCAACCTCCTGTTGCTCTTCATGTTGCTTCAGACCTCTACTTGGCACTGGTCTGCTTGCTTTGTCCTGCCTTGGGCTTATGTTTAACAGACTGACTATTCACTTCACCAGTCACCTTCCCTGTTTCATAGAAGCTCCTAAGTGCTCAACCAGGAGCTCCGTGATGATTGCTTGGGGTTCCTACAAGCCCTACTCCAGAATACTGGCTTGGGATGTGAAGATCCTGAGCTGAGTAAACATGGAGCAGGGAGTATCTGTAGTGACTTTGTGGAGATATTGGGCCGGGGTCCTTCTCTTCAGTATTGTCCAGAATTGTTGTCCAAGCTGGATGTGATGTACTTTAAGAAAAATGAGTTATGCATGCTGTTTCTCCTTCAAATATCCTACTCAGCAGTCGTCATTTCTGTCATCATGAGCGGGTGCTGGGTGAATCAATCCTCTCCTCCCAATGGGCAGTTGCCCCTCCTACATCCATTTCCCATGCACTATGATGGGTCCTTTGATAAAATACTTCATTCCTCTTCCATGGCTAGGTGGAAGTTTCTTGCTAGAGCTGGTCCAGTGACTCTTCACTGTCATTTTTCCTGGTGATTAATTGAGTGGGACAAGCCTGACTCATTTGCATGTATGTGGCTTCATTACCACTCTATGGGGTTGGCGCCCACCAGCTCACACGTGAAACACTTTTCTGAGGGGTCAGACCAGGGCCAGCAGGACTCAGGAGCCAGGCTCTGTTTGTCATGGGAGCCTGATGCAACGAGGGCATTTGATCTTCCTCACCTCTCCTTGTTTCTTCCATAAGATCTTCTACCCCTGCTCAAGCTACCACCGTGGATGTTAAAACAGAAACACCATAATCCAGACCTCTGTAGTATTCAAACACTACAGAACAGCAGTGTCTTGTCACTGAAGCTACTGCAAAGAGCATCAATAACACTATTTTGTGGATAGCCAGCACAACAGGGAATGGAAGGGCGTGTGATGTTGTCTCTTACAGGTGCATTAGGATCAAAATACTGCGGCAAGTGTCGGCAATTAAAGAAATGTCATGACAAGCCTTTTGTAACTGCTTGAAGCCAGCAGAGCCCATGATCTCAAAGCTACGTCTGCAATCTGCAGACTCCTGAGGGGAAACCACCTGGTGTTGCATAGTTTGGTTGCAGAAACCAATCTGGATATTAATTGGTCGTAGCAGTAAGCGCTGGGGTCTGGGCACAAGGTCCCCCGTTCAGTGTCAACTTAGCCCAAGGTACAACGTAAATGCCAGTGGGGTCCATCACATCGGCGATTCCAGCCTCCATGAATGCATCCAGCCTGCTTGCTGTGGATGGGGTGATTTGTCCCCTCTGAACTACAAATATTAAGGGCTAATAAGAAATGACATGTCTGCAAGCTTTGTATCCACAGCGGGTCAGGCAAGCTGACCTGGTCACACTGGACCCCCTGCAAACTTACTTGATCGTGGTTAATGTGGATGCAGACTTCCCTGGTCAACACTGCCTTTGCCTCTGGAGTGATGGAGGTGTGATGGTGTCCTCGAAAACTCGAGCTGCCTGTCTCTGCCTCCCAGGTCAGGCCCTGGGATTCTTCTGGTTTCACAGGAAACTGTAGAAAATTTCTCACACAGACACAGAAAGATGAGCTAAACCCAGAGAAACCACAGATCATCTCTCTTCACAGGACATGGAGATCTCATTCCAGGAGGATGTCTGGAGTGGTCTTCCTCTATCCCACACCAGTTTCTTATCCTTCCCATGAGAAACAGAATAGTAATTTTGTTATTTTCTGCTCTTTTTGGTGTGCCTCTTGGTCTTTAAGCTGTGGAACACAGCTTGATGTTCTTTGGCAAAGTGCCTTACAACACAGCAACTCATTTTAGGTGAATAGTGAGAAATATTTTTGGGGAAGTTTAAATTATTTTATTCTTTATGTATAATTGAAAAAATGGAATCTGGAAAACATATGGAATCTGATAAAAATCAGGATTCTGAAAGTCTATTTTGGTTTTAAAAAATACATTAATAATAATGTCTGAAGTTTTTTTTAATAAAAATACACATTTTGGGAAAAAAAACCCACTTTATTACATTTTCCATGTTGAGGTAATACAGTCAAATCTGTCATTTTACAATAAACATTTTTCTCTAACTGGAAGATGTTTCATTTAAACTGTGTTTTGAAGGAAAAAATTAAGTGAGCTCATGGGCTTCTTGCAGTGGTAGGATAACAGCAGTTCCCTTGTGGCTTGGGGACTCCTTGACTGCATCTGTAAAACTACTTGACTCATTTATTTTGACAGGCTGGATATCCAACTGGTCCTGATGTGCTGTTTGTTCCTTCTCTTCTGCCACACATCCTTTGGGAGTCCACTGTCTCCTCATTTTTAATGGCGTATTTTGTTTCCTGTTTTTGAAGGCTGTAGACATGGGACTTCACAGTGACCTAACCTGGTTCTCTGGTGTGCTGGAGCCGTCCAACTCCTGCTGAAGTCCACGCAACCCCAGACAATATTGGACATCCATCTAATTCTCCTTAACTACCTGGAAGTCATTAACAGATGTTTGCAAAGTTTGTTCCTTAGCTCTTGTAGTTTGATAGTTCTTGTAATGATCTGGAGTAGAGGTTGTCCAGACTGACTTGAGTTTGTTGCACAAAGTGCTCAAAGTCATTCCTGTGGTGAGGCTGGGCTTTGCCTCTTGATCTGCATATCTTACTTTGCTAACAATGAAACTTCTGGGTGTGAATTCTTTGGGTTTTAACCATTAGCAAGAAAACAGGATTTGGCATATTAATGTTATTTGGTCCAGTTTCCTGCCCTTACCTGGACAGTTGTAGTCTATTCATGTGAAAGTTTTTATTATATGCAAACACAAATCTTTAGCTTCAAGGAGAGCTGGTTGCTGAAGGACTTCTAATCTCCATGTACAGAGTGCTCTGCCATGCCTTGGAGCACTCCTGGATAGACAGATGCATCACAGGTACAAGAAAAAACAGTTTTCCCCAGCACCAGTGTGCATTCCCATGGCTCATGGTGCTACTTACACCACTGCAGGATTGGTACCTTTACTGCTGCTCCTGTGATAAAGGTGAGACCTGAAGTCCCCAGGGGTGAAAAAAAAATCTGGGGTCAAACTCATGACTGGGATAAAGCTGGCAATTCCAGATCACAAGCATGAGCCGTTGCCAGGGAAAGGAGATGAGTTGAACGACCAGATCCCTCAGGGAGGTGGAGTGTGGAGGCTGCAGTTTGGGACTTGTTGATTCGAGGAATGAAGAAGCATTTGCTTTATAGCAGGAAAGGACTTAACATTGCCTGCTCTACACTTTTCCCATTTTTTCTCAGGGTGTTTGAGAGCATGTCCTGGACATCATGTTGGGGTGTGCTAGGAGCTGCTCCATGAGTGACCCAGTGACCATGCTGTGATATCTAGTTGTCCTCAGCAGAGCAAAAATAGGAAGCAAAGGTGACTTTATTCCTCTTCACCTGTCCCTGGGGCTGCTGAGCCCAGACAGGCCCATGGCACAGCCTGGAAGGTGTCTGCAGTCACGGCAGTGGCCCAGCCTCTTGATCTACACTTTCCACCTCTGTGATCTTTTCACCTTTCTTTTAAACCAACGTGCCTGCAGGCGTGCAGAGTTGAAATGTCAGAGGTTTCTCCCCCTGAAGCAAATTCAACCAACAGCGTGAACTTTTTGAAGTAGCATCCCATGAGTGAGCAGTGCAGGAGTGCCGGTGGCAGAAGGGCAGCGAGCAGCTGATGGCCGGCTGGAGATCACTTCCCCCAGTCTGCAAGTCCCTGGCTCCTCTCCTACCAGACAGGCTGGCTGGGGAGGGTGACACAGTGACCAGCAGCGCTGGAGCTCTCACTTGCCCGTGGCACCTGCCCAAAAGAATTAATCAGAGTCACTCGGCAGCTGCCTTGGAGGAGTCACCTCCGTGCACCCTGCCAGGATCAGTGGGACTTCAGACAAAGAGGACACTGTTTGGGTAATTTGTTGATGCCAAATGCATTAATTATCTGTCTCTCAGTATCAGATAAGTGTCTGGAAGAATTGATCTGCAGCCATGGGGATGGTGCTTTCTGGCGGTGTCTGATGGCCTGGTGAGGGCAAAGAAGGCCCTGGGGAATTGCTGCACGATGAAAAGAGGAGACATATTGAATGCAAGGCCAAGGCTGTGCTGAGGACCACTCTATTTGAATCCCACAGTAACAAGCCTGTCCCTCTTGCTACCCGGCAGCAGAAGTCCAGACAGCCCTGTGGGATGTCCCCTGTTCCAGGAGGGAGGAAACATGCTGCCTTCTCACCTCCCAGCACAGAACCACTGCAAGAAAAGAAACTTTGGAGCAAGAAAGGGACAGGCTGGAGCAGTGCATGTTCCCGACCTGCATCTTTTTATTACGGTTATCTTATCAGCCTTAGGGCTTACAGATATCCATACCCAGCAGCCTGGAGCCACGGCAGACTGGCTGGGTTACAGGCAATGGTGTTCTGTGAGTGACAGAGTCAACAAAGGCAAAAAAATTTCAAGGATTCTCCCAAAGCCTAAGGACTCATTGCATATGATTAGACAGGAGGGTGTTTAAGCATCTCATGAATGCTCAGCATCAGCGGTCGCTCTTTGAAGCCTACTCATATTCTGCATGAATGGTTGCCCTGTGGTTGAACAACTGGTCAAGCATCTGGAGCCCAGGACTCCTACCTCTGCTCTGTTCACGTCTATTTGTCCTCTGCCAAATGAGACATTTCCTATGTCTGTCTACTCTTTTGGGTGTGGACTAGAGGGAACTGGAATTCTCCAGAGGAGAAACTGTTGCTGTTGAAAAGAGTTTGCTTGCCAAAAAAAGGTTTCTTAGATAAAGGATGGTGTCTCTGGTAGGATGTGGAGGGGATTAGTCACCCCAAAATCACCCAGAGGTTAGGGCATTTGCAAAGGCTGAGGCACAGCAGGTTCAAGTCACAGCTGAGCTTCATTTAAGGCAGGAACTGGAATTTGATCTCCCACATGCCTGAAGAACATCCTAACCACAGGGCTATTCTGGAAAGGACTTGTGTTTGTCCAGAAGACATTTCCAGAGATGTCAGTTATACTAAATATATACTGAAATCCAACAATCAATTGTTTCAGGGCTACTTCTTTTCCCTAAATAAAACTCCTGCCTTCTGTCTCTGTCTTGTATGTCTTTGCTGTATGTACCTACACCTCCAGGCACAACGGTGACCCTTCAACTGCGCAATGTCCCAGTGCCAGAGATAAAATAGGTATGTGATATGCAGGCCAGAAGAGATGCTCTCTCCAGTTACAAAGCTGTCCTGGATGCTCTCTGGCTTGAGTACCAAAGACCTATCCAGTTCTTCTGATGGTGAAAGAGTGCAGGGGCTGAACTGGCAATAAGTTGCTATTGCTGGAAAGTGGAGTTGATGCTGATATGCAGTACTTTATGGAGCAAATTCCTAGGTTCACGTGCAAAATATGACTCATCTGGAGGAGAGGTTTTCTGGTCCCCCTGTACTCGCAATGCTTTCCTATCTTTAATAGCATTTTGTATCATAATTACACTCCAGTTTTTGCCCATATTACACATCATTGTTCCCATCTCTGGGATTGACCCGTTCATCAGCCATACTGGCCAGATCTTGATTCTCAGATGCTTGAGCAGCTGTGGTGTTGATACTGCCCTTCATTCAACAAGAACTGTTGCTTCAGTGCAGACAGCTGTGTCTGTAGGTGAGCAGTGGCAAAGTGAAGGCCTTTGGCAAGTCCACCATTCCCTGTCTAATGCCAAGTATCCAGCATGGGAGCTGGGTGACTGCAGTCGGCAGCCAGGGCACCACAACATGGCCCTGGCAGAGCTCTGGTCATGGCAGCAGGACATCAGCTATGGTGACTGAACCCTCAGATGGGTAAACAGCCCAAGGTCTGCAAATTTCCAGAACAAGTTGGACCACCCGAGACTACTGAGAGAAGTCAGCAGTAGCTGCCTGTGTCTCTGCTTTTTTGTACTTACCTTCTTTTTTCGGGGGCTGCTTGTTTGCTGACAGTTTTCTGTTCATCACTGACATGGCTGCCCCCTTTAAAGCAGTCTCACTGGCCAGAAGAGACCTCCTGATAGATCCAAACATTTAAATTTCGATGCCTCTGGGACAGCACTGCAGATCTTTATAAACAGTTCAGGAGTTTCATCATCAGTTTCCTGAAATCTTTAAATTGGAATTCTTATGCCCACTGAACAACAATGCTTCATTAACTCAGTCACTGTGCCCAAACCACACCTCGAGCAAAAACCTGAGTGAACTGATAGGCTTGTAATATGCCCTTAAAGCCAGCACATTCCTGTCTGAATTTTGCGTCTGCTCCTCCATCTGATGGAGGAAGTGAATTCCACAGCTGCTGCCCCTGCCGAAAATGCTCTACTCCAGCCACCCGCATCTACAGCCAAGTTTTTCAGACATGAAGGACTTGAGATGTCTTATTTCTGGGAAGTGCAGTTTGTCTGCCCGTGGAAAATTTGTTTTCTCTGAAGAATCTCAGGTTAGGCAACCAAAATTGGACCTTCTGATCATGCATGTAAATCTTAGCTAAACCCTGGGTGTTGCTACCCAGCATTTTCCAAGATGCTATCAGCTGACAGAGGGGTGCATATGCAGAGTGTCCGAAACAGCTCAACTCATAGAGGAAGATTGGTGCAGATTCCTTTGAGACAATGCACTTCCAATGCAAAACATCTTCCAGCCTTGTACAGAATAAATCCCCACATGCCCTTTGACTACTGACAAATACAGTGCAGCAGACATACTTGGTATTCACTCATAGTGAAGTTTCTTTAGTGAGAACAATGTTCTCTGGGACTGCAAAAGGAATCACTCGACTGATGTTAATAAACTGACAGATTAGAAATTGGAGGAAACAAGAGGCTGAGGCACTGCTGCTGAAAATGCTCACAAAGCTGGAATAGCTCTGCGCATTGTGTCAATCTAGTCAGTTAACTGGAAGGAAGAATCCAATTTATTCTGAGGCCCAACATGATGAATAAGTCATTTCCCCGGATGGGAGCAACAACGACCCCTCAAAACACATCGGACAATTCAAAGAGAGCCTTTTGGCATTGAGTAGTAAGTGTGGAGAAAAAAAAATGTTCAATTTTGAAAGTGATTTTCTCCTCTCTGTGGTGGAATTTCATTTTATCTTTACACTTGGAAGCCTGCAAGTCAGGATCTTCTTCTTTTTTTTTTTTTTTTTTTTTTTTTTTCCCCAAGGTAACTATGCTAAAAGGAAATGGGCCTGAATTACTTTACTCAATGTAGGACTTTTGCATCTTGCATCAAGAGGCACTTATAACAATATTCTGCGAATAGTGTCTGCCAACATGCACATGGTGTTACCAAGATAGAGAATTTCCTTCATGAATCCTCAGAGGTTGGCCATTTGCTTGATAAAATTTACAAGAAAGAAGTAGCTTTAAACCCTTAGCTCTTGTTCTCATCAAATAGGTGGAAGACAAAACAGAAGGACAACATCAGAAGGCCGTGGAGCTGTTGGAGAGGGGCCAGAGGAGGCCACGCAGATGCTGAGAGGGCTGGAGCAGCTCTGCTGTGAGGCCAGGCTGGGAGAGCTGGGGCTGTTCAGCCTGGAGAAGAGGAGGCTCCGGGGAGAGCTGAGAGCGGCTCCCAGTGCCTAAAGGGGGCTGATAGGAAAGATGGGGAGAAACGTTTTAGCAGGGCCTGTAGCAACAGCAGAAACAGTAATGTTTTTAAACTGAAAGAGGGGAGATTCAGACCAGACATCAGGAAAAAATGTCTTACACTGAGGGTGGTGTCACACTGTCCCAGGTTGCCCAGAGAGGTGGTGGATGCCCCATCCCTGGAAACATTCCAGGCCAGGTTGGCCGGGGCTGTGAGCAACCTGATGTGGTTGGAGATGTCCCTGCTCCTTGCAGGGGGGTTGAACTGGGTGGCCTTGAAAGGGCCCTTCCCACCCAAACCATTCTGTGATTTGTAGTCAGAATGGACCACTTGGATTCCCTTGGACTGTGCTAAAGCAAGGCCTGCCTTCTCCAGCCCCTTAGCAGCGTACCTACATAGCACAGTGCAGTCCTGCAGGGCATGAGGTTCCTACACAATGTGACAGTGTTGGCACAGCACTGTAACCTGGTTAGTCCTTTTCTCACCAGGCTAGTTATCCAGGGTAGGTCACTGCGCTGGTCCAACAGAGCCAGCTACACATGCACAACACACTTCACAAATTATTTGAATTACCTGGTCTTTTTCATGTCACAGAAATTACACACACTAGGTTTTTAATGAGATTACTGTTGCTTCTGTTTCCTGTTATGCCTGGAAATATCTCAGCAACCAGAAATGCAGTGAGGACCAGAGAGTCCATGCATCAGGGTGGAGCCTGTTTGTTAAAACAGAGGAAACTTCCCATGCACGGGGAAGAAGGGTGAGTTCCAATTTCAGCTTATCTGCAGTTTTAGCCTTTTTCACATACATGAGAAGAAAACCCTGTGAAGTACCCAGGGCCAAACACCCTACAGTGTTTGTGCACGTTTCCTGAGGTACAGCCCTCCTGCTTCTCCTGCACACCTTGACGTTAGAGCTTGCTTGCGAATGAACACCCAGCTCTGTACACCAGCAGGGAGTCCTGGCAGCCTCAGGGGCACACAGACGTGTTCAATCATTCACGCTCAAGGGTGTTTTCATCAGATCCATGCAACCCCTAAAATGGCGTTTTCTCCAAACCGACTGGGCCAGGTCACTGTGGGCAAAACAAGCTTTAGCTCCATTCTCAGTGATGCTTCTCACTCATGGTCGTATAAATGGGAGGAAGAGCTGTTTTTATAGGCATAGTTTATTCTCTTTTTCACTTTATTGTCCTTCACACACACTAGTAGTCAATTTATTGATGTATTATATAATGTAACCTTAGCTTCAGGCATTATCTGTCCTCATACTATTTTTAACCACCGACCTGATCTTTATGTTATTTCCTGATCTAAAGGCTCAGGCCTCTTTGCTGTCATATTTGTGAGTATTTTGCAATCTACACTTGAAAGATAAAACCATTAACCCAAGTCCTGATGATGTCATGATTAACATTGAAAAATTATGGGCAATGCATCACACTGCATCTCTATAATATGATATGCAAATTATTTTTTCCCCATCGCAGAGTTAAACACTTATATTCAGCACATCAGCCCTGACAGCAGTTCTCAGCAGTACCAATGGATTCAACATAGGCATGCATATTTTTAAACGTTAGTACTAGCAGTCTTTTTGGATGAGACATGCTCTTCTGCACAAACATAATATGCTACGGACACTTGCTACACAGAGCAGATTAGACTTCAAAGCAAAGACTTGTGCTTGAGGTCTTATGTAATGGATTGCAAAATATCATTAGTTTGTAAAATAATATATAATAATATACTAATACAAAAGAGATCTTTGTCAAAACTATGTAGCACAGCCTTAGATGGCCATCAGATGGATAAAGAAGAACTAATCACCAGTTAGCAGTTGACTAGGGTCCAGTACCAGTCTACAAACTCATAGTGAAGGCACCGGTATTTTTTTTTCCCTCTTTTGAGTGCTGCATGCTACATGATGGGCTGGCCCTTTAGAGAGGCTTGGCAGCATCCTAATAAACAAGTCAGTGACCTAGCAAATGCCCGCCCATCCTGCCCCCCAACTGAGGGCAATTGATTGGAAAAGTTAAGCAGATACAGAAAACTGAGAATTCAATTAGGAAGCTCTGTAAGAGTTCATTAAAATCCCTAAAAGCCGCACAATCTCAATGAAGGAGGCAACCACTTTTTGCAGAAACACTCCTTTTCTCACTGACTTCAGCCTACAATTACAGATAAAGTACTATATCACTGATGGACAAGGGAGAAATAGTGATGAATATCCATTGCATGATTTATTAAAAAAAAAAGCCAAAGAAAGCTATAGACAGTGGGAAAAGAAACAGTGCTTGGAACATAAGAGAGAAATATGTTCAGGTTTTGAAAGCATCTTCAAAGAATTGAAAATAATTGAAAAAAGTGTTAGGAAGCCAACCAATTGAAATGACAATTGTTTTCTTTTCTTCGGAAAATATGTCTAAGTTTTCATGCACAATTTTTGATCTAATAACTCAAGAGATGCTCCAGGAGAGATATTTACCTAGGATACATAAGACCAAGAGAAAGTCTCAGAAAAAGCCAAGGAATTCCAGTACAGGTAATAAGTTGCTCCTGCAGGGATGGACCAGAAAAGTGTAGTGGGGAGATTTTAACTCCATGCACAGCACAGGTGGGACCAGTATGGAAAAATGAGGTGAGATTTCCCTCCTGTTATGAGTGGTGACTGCAGAGTACGTGTCTCTGTGTGCTAAGCTCCCTGAGAGCTTGCTAAGCCGACAAAGATCTGGTCACTAATGTCAGTGGAGTCCGGAGGGTAACTCATCCCTTTCTGAAGCAGACTCTTACCTTCTTCAAGTGAATTTCTCCCCAGGCCACACAGCCTGGATAAATCAGCCCTCTATAAGGGATGAGAAAATTGCAGACTGGGAGCAAAGACGTCCAGGGCCTACAGAGACACCTTGGTGGATGGGAATTTAAAAGAGATGCTGCCACTACCACCGCCGTGCTGCCTCTAGTGCTGGTGTCCAGGGCTCCAAAAGGATGGTGGAAAATTGACTGAACACAGATGAGAGCTAGAAAAAAAGAATTTAGCATCAGAGCAAATGCATTCATTCTAAGAAGAGGCTTGAGAAAGCTCATTTATTTTTCTTCTGTAAATTAAGATTGATGGACAAAGGATGGACACCATCACTAGCAAGAAGTACTGTGGGAAAATCATTTTTCAAGAAAAGAATCATGTCTGAAAGTTTAAATAAGAGAAATTCAAATGAGGAAGAGGGAGAAATTCTAATGAATTGTTGTGCACATGCGGTGCAGATGATTCCAGTAGAAGAAAATTCCAGTAAAGGCAATGTAAAGCCACAGTAAGTGGAAATAAATGTAATACGGTTACAAAGGCACACCGCCCAAAGAGAAAAGAATGTGTGTGGGGTGGGGGGCAGAGAGGAGTGAGAAAAGTAGATTCTTCAGAGTAACTAGGCAGACTCATTCTTGGAGACGCATCACAATGTTATCCATGTTATATGATCATGCACAGCATCATCAGAAGCTGAGGGTGGAGGAAGGTGAGTGACCTTCCTCCTGCACTGAGCGGGGCAGGGCAAGGTGTATCTTGTAGGGCTGAATCAATTTTGTTTCATTTAGGCTCCTCTAATTGCGTTCTGTTTCATTTCCTATTTAGCAACAAACTCCACTGCCAAGTTAGGAAAAGTTACACTCTTTATCTAATTACTGCTGTGCTTAAATACTTTTGTCTTGGAGAGCAGAGTACGAAGAGGCATGGGTGGGGGTGTGGGTGCTTGTGTGTGAGTGAAGTGGGGAAGAAAAGTTGTCAGTCTTAAAAATGTCCTGTTTGGGGAGGTGGGTGGGGAAATAGATTTATTTTCAATACAGAACAGTGGTTCTCTCTGGCATTACAGATGTATTTATAAGGAAGAATTGTGAGAGAGGTGGCATTTAGACCTCTTGCATAGTATTAATGTTCTCATTGTCACTCTGCATCAATTTGAAAATAAAAGAAGGCAGAATTACCCCATTTTTAGGGCTGGCACTATCAGAAGCAGCCACCTAGCTCTCAAATTTTAGAAGCACCAGCTATATATGTCTCTAGTTGAGTCACAGGAACATT
This sequence comes from Tetrax tetrax, assembly GCA_009806455.1. Taxonomy (NCBI): domain Eukaryota; kingdom Metazoa; phylum Chordata; class Aves; order Otidiformes; family Otididae; genus Tetrax; species Tetrax tetrax. Next base: position 145,945 of record WHYT01017933.1, read on the forward strand.
TTTAATCTGCTGCATCATTTTATCCCTCGTCTCTCCACTGCCCAGTAAAACATCAGGGAGAAGCTGAGGAGCAGGACATACCACTCCTTGGTCCCCGTGGTCCTGCTCTGACAGGGTGCCTGTTAGTGGTTTTCTGACTCCCTGCCTCTCACGTTATCGATTGCCCAGTAGTTCAGTAGGAGACCTGGAGGGGAACTTAAGGAAACCTCTCCTTGGTCCAGTAATTCCTCTCTAGGCAAACAATGCAATTGTCAGTGAGTCACCACAGATTTTCGGTGCATAATAAGGGAAAGACAATAATTTATTATCAGAACAATTCCTTTTGTCTGCACGATGTCATTATTTTCCAGCAATATTTATTGCCTAAGAATGTGTATATTTGCTCTGTGGTTTTTGTTGTAACATTATGTACATCAAAAATATAAATAGACTGTGGCATGGAAGGAGATATGTATGAGCGCAGCAGTGACTGATGAAGCATGGATTTGAAACTGGTAGTGCCAGTGGAGGCAGGCATGGCAATGTCTCGTATTCACTACCTCCCTCCCCTCTAAAGCATCCCAGGGCATTCAAAGGAGCCGGTCACACTTTGTGAACAAGATACTGTTCTCATTCTTGTTTTCTGGACAGTAGGCTTTTCCCAGTTGTTAAAAGCTCTTTCTAGCCCAGCTTTCTTAATCCTATTTGGAGACCACACTCCCATGCTGGAAATTCCTCTTCCCCTCTGAGCAAGCACAGAACTGGCAGAGCCCGGTCCCAGCCTCCCTTCCTGCCACGGCCATGGAGCATGGAAGAGCTGGGAAGGAGACGCTGGAGCAGGATGAACCCTGGCAGTTCCTACCAGGTGAAGAGGTGCTTGGAGGCTACTGTCTGGGGCAGGCTGGACTGTCTCCAGATGGGAATTGACTTCTTGAGACATCTTTTGCTGAGCTGTCAAGTAGAATCTTGGTGAGACATAGGGATCTGAGTCTGGGAGCGAGCCTAGTCTTCAAGAATAACTCCTTAGGGAGCAGGCTTTGGGATCTCCAGGCCTGTTGCCCATCTGTTAGATAGGGACAACTCCCCCAGAGAGCAAGCAGAGGCACCTCCCGGGAGCAGAGGCATGTGGAGCTCCGGGTACACGTGTTACTACAGCAGCACCAAGCAGCCCAGCTCAGCATCTTGCTGCAGTAAGATAATTGTGCCCACGAGTCAGGAGGTTGCTGGAAGCGACATTATTATCCAGGTATGCTGGCTGGTGTAGCCAGGAGGTAAGGCGCAGTAGCATTAGTTCAGTGAGAAGGTATGATTAAGTCACCCAGTTTTATGAGAAATGAACACAGCCATGAGGAGTGAGTCATGACTGCAAATGAAATGCGTATGAACAGAGTAATAGATGGCAAATTGCTGCCTCTGGAGCCCAGACCTCTGGTGGAGTCTTACTTGAGAGAAAGGTGAATTGAAGCTCAGATACCAAGAGAAAGCACAGTAACAAGACATCAACAGCTTTGAGAAAACATCTAAGTTCAGCCATTAACTCCAGACACAGTACTGGTTCTCTTCTTTAGCAATCACATGGAAAACAAAGAGAGTTTCATAGTCCATTCAGTAACTGGCAAGAGTGGCTCACCCATGGCTTAAAGTTCTGAGCTCTCCTTTCTTCATATACTGAGGAGACATTGCACTGTACTCTTAAGCTGTATGATGCTGCCATACTGCCACCATTATTTGTGTGGTTATGGCTGTAATCATTAACTCGTGAAGTGCCTCAGCCAGAGGTGTGGCCAGCTTCCATCATTTAACACAAGAGTTTTAGCCTTCTCTGGCCCACAGCTCAAAGTACCGGGCAAGTAACATGCCATGGGCCCAACTGCATTTGGCTTTTGCTGCCAATCTGAGTTTTAAGTGGTGGCAATTTTGGTGTGTTCATAGTCCTGTAGTTATGAGTAACAGCAGAGGATCTTATGGGCAACATACCGGGAATGTATTACTTAACTTCAAACCAAGACTAGGAGGTGTTCCTACAAAATAGTCTCTCTCAGCCAGGAGAAATGGGATCACCTGTGACAGACTGTGGTTGTTTGTGTTTTAATATAAAAGCTAGGGATTTCTGACAATAGTTGATCAACCTTACTGTTCACTGATTTCCAGTGTTTCCTGGCTTTGATTTTTAGCTTCCAGCCACTGGAAATTTGAACTGCACAGTCTTCTGCTCTGATGCGTCACCAGCCACACCAATCAACGTCTTAAACAGACCAAGATCTGGGGTTTGCTGGCAGCTGAACCTCCTCACATGGACAATGTGATTGGAAAGTGCCTCATAGTTACTTAAAAAATAAATCTTTGAAGGCTTTTGAATATCTACCCCAGCAGTTTTGATTTGAAACAACTGATGTTGGTCGCACTTTCAAAGACTCATGACAAAAGATCTTAAGAGCCTTGGGATCCCTCCAGCATTGTTGGGCAACTGATTCAGCAAAATTGTATAAAAACTTGTGTATGGTTATGTGTGAGTACCTTGGCACGAGAATCAAATCCCTGGCCACACTGCACCCTTGGCAGATGCAATCCCTACCAGAGATTGGGGGCCAAGTAGGCAGCAGAATCACAATGCAGAGGAATGGTCCAATGTGAAAGATACTTCAAAGACCTGAAGGTCAAGTGAATTTGTAGAGCAGAGTGTGTATAGCAGCTGAAAGAGAGAGCTTCACAGAAGGAGAAGGGGAAAAAAAACAAAAAGGAGGAGAGCAGTCCACTGAAAACAAGCTCACTAGCATTGAAGAAACTCGAGGTTGTTCCCTGTTCTGTCGATATTATTTTTCCTAGAATGATCTCATAGCAGTTTGACAAATAAAAACCTCTCTGCTGGAGAGGTGACCGACTGCCCCTCCCTGCCCTCCTGCTTGTTCTGTTTTTCCATTAGCACTGGTGCCTTCAGGCCTCTTGAAAAAGAGAGGCAAATATGTTACACAACCACACGTGCTGCACACCGAGTGGGACATAGTCAGCAGAAGCCTTCAGTAGCATCTCCAGGGGCATCCCCATGGTGTCTCCTGGGCAATTAAATGGAAGCACTCACTTTATAGGCACAGTGACCATATTTACCCCTTCTGTGCCACTTCTCCTCCTCAATGCTTTTTTTAAGGAGTGGGGTGGGAACAACGTTCCTTTTGGAAGACATTGAACCTGAGGCAGCAGCTTGTCTGAATTCACCTGCTGAGGCAGATCCCAGCAGGTTATAGGAGAGGATCTCCAATAAGGTGAGCTTCAGCTGCCTGGATCCACATCATGGGGCAGCTTGAAGGAGCAGGGATCTATTGTGTATCTTTCTTGTGTCCGTGTATGGTTAAGGAGAGAGCGTTTGTGGTTTGCCTTTTGCTCTGTCATGATAGAAGAGGGAGGAGGAAGTTTCCTTCCTCCCAGACAAAAGGATCTCTCCCCTTTCCAGAGAGACTGCTTGCAGGACAGAGTCGACTCCTCTTTTCTTGCACATCTCAGAACAAAGATTGAGTCAGTGGAGACAGCCTCCCTTCATCTCCTACATCTGGGATAATTTCTGAAGGAAGATACGAAAGCATCACAGAGTCTGGCCTCTTTAGCCACACCATATATGTCCCATGGCTTACTGGTGGAGGAGAAAAAGCAGAGAAACTCAGGATGAGCCCCAGCTGTGGTGGAGGACAGCTGCTACTTGAGGTGTAACCTCTCTTAGGAGCAACTTCTTGACTTGTGGTCTATTTATACAGTGGAAAGTGTCTGTAGGAGAGAGGATATGGGATAGGACCTTTGTAGGTGAACTGCTGGAAAGCCAGATGACCCTTCTTAGAGCTCACACAAAGAGAAGTTAGCCATTTAGGATGCTTTTTTTTCTGTCTTAGTGGTACTTAGGGATGAAATACTCCCAGGGTGCTTGGCCTAGATTTTCCTTTGCACCTTCAGCTCCCACCAGGCAGTCTATCAAGGTCTCTTCTGAAGGTAAGACGATGTGCCAGGAACCTCAGTGAGCTTTTGTGAAAAACATAACAAGCACAGTGTTCCCTCTGGTTAAACTCTGGTGGTATAAAGCTAAGGCAGTGCAGCAAGAGGCAGGATTTCAAAAGAGAACCCAGCAGAGTCCTTCAGAGCCTGCTCTGTACAAAAACGTCCTGCAGAATTTAATAGATAATAACCTCCTTTCTTTAGTTTTCTTTCGTTTCCAATATTTCAAAAAGATTTCTAGCTCCATCCCAGACTTTAACAAACATGGAGAGAATCTTATATCTAGTAAATTCTAGAGGTCTTCAGAGTCTTCATAAGTCTCCAAGAACATGACTGACTTGACACTTATTAAATGCTCTGGGACATTTCCCCCATCAGTCCCAGCATCCTCCTGCCCAGACATCCCTAAAGTTTTCAGTAGAGGCTTTGCTTCCAGGCGACACTGCCCTCTCATGGAACAGCAGAGATTTGTCACTCCCTGATTTCTCAGTGAAATGAGAGTAGAGATGGGGGAGATATAGCCAATGGCTGGATGTGGGGAGTCTGTTTTTGTTTCCTACAGCAGGAGGCTCATGCCTCTGCTACAGTTCCTTCACTTATTTTTTTATCTGAGAACAACGGAGACGAGATGACCAGGATCATAAGGATGGGAGATACAGCTGATACACGCCTGGGGCTGATACAAGAGGAGTATCATTTGAAAGATGGAAATTCTTGAGGAGAAAGGGCCATATCCCGGAAAACAGAGGCTAGCAGGGTTGCTGCTAGTTTGTGAGGCTGGAAGTTGCTGGGAACTGCAAACACAATGACTCCCCTGTTCCAAGAAAAAATACTTCTGTGTCAGGCATCTGGAGATTTCTGGCCACAGAAGAGAGGCCCAGAGAAAATGGTGGAGGTGAGGGCATGTAACAACTAAGCAGGAGGTTGGTCTAGAGATGTCGTAAGGTCCCTTTCCACCTGAATTATTCTGTGTTCCCATGAACTGTGTTGACTGTCCCTGAACTGCAAGTCTGGGATGCCCATTGCAACAGTGCTGGCCTCACAGTGCTGGCATTGTAACTATTTTCTATAGGCAGTGGTTCACCTGCCTGATGTTTGACAAAGTGAGAGGCTCTGCTGTAATAAGGAAGTAAGGACTGGGGCAGGTGGTACCTGTGATGCTTAGAGAGAGCAGGTGCTGCAGGAGGGACAGTAAGTATAAGCAGTTTGGCTTGTTGGTCCCAGTTGATGAACAGTTTGGCCTTGGGTAGTCTTTTTCCTTTTGCTAAGGCCAGATGAAGGACACTTGGCAGAGGAAAGGGGAGAAAAAAAAAGACTCCTTCCACCCAGATTGTGTCGACACTTTTCATTTGAATGGGAAGTGTTCAAGAAGCTGAAGTTCCCTAGAAACTCTTGCAGTTGACAGCAAAGCGGCCTCTGCCTTCAAAGCCAAAGGCTCTGTTTCCTGCCTTGGCTGTCAGCTTTTGCAGCTTTGCATGTTGTAGGGCGAGGAATATCAGCTGCTCAGAAGACAGGTTTTATTAAGGCTTTCAGGCTGGGCGTCTTTGACAGCCTCCTCCCACTAGGCCTAGTATTTTTTATTGATGTAATGGGAAAGCTTTTTCCCTTCAGATGTCTTTTTAATGCCTCCTGCCTGATTCTATCATGAAGTCAGAGAAATGAGAGATGGAAAATACCTATGAGGTCACGGGGCCTCTGCCTGTCCTCACCGGTGCTGAATCAAGACGAGCAGATCCATTACATTCCTGTCGCATTTCATGCAGCAGCCTCGAGTCCTGCACTTGCAGTCAAAGAAAACAGTTAATTTAAGCACAAGCCAAAATATCTTCCCCTTTCATCTTAGTTGTTTCCAGAGAATTATTAAAACTTCTAGCATGATGAGGTAGTTTCCTGTTCTTATTTCAGAGCATCTTATAACGAGGCAACTGAACCTCATCTGGAAGTCTCAGGTGCTGGCCTGCTTTGGTTTCCATGTATGCTGCTGTCACACATATTCACACTTTTGCTCTGCTGCCAACTCAAGTGTTGCTGCAGGAGTCCACCCAAGAGCACATCCTCCCCACACCTCCTTCCCACCACTCAAGGACATTTCCCTTCATGCCAGTTCTCCCGACTCACAAATGTCTCTCCTTCAGAGAAATCCTCTCTTGTGCCCTGTTCTCCAACATCATTTTAATAAAATATAACCAACTGTACAGATGCTTGAATGGGTTTTGCCCTCCTAAAAGTTGAGAGCATGTGAAGCTGGCTGGCTTGATGTCTTGTTAAGGTTATGTACTCCCTGGCATGTAAGATTTCTGGTTGGGTCATGTCAAATAGCCAGGGAGCAGTGACTTTGTCAGGGAGAGATTCACAAATGCACATATGAACATGCTCCAGTTTCAATGCCATTGAAAAGGTTTTCTAAAAAAGATTTTATTCCTATCCTCATGGTGCAATAGGATAGTAGATGGCTCCTTCATCATCTTGTATGAGTTTCTCTCCCCAGAAGGTGGTGAAACTCTTGGGTACCCTATCATGCACCAACTTAATCAGGAGTAAGTGCACTGAAATCAGTGAAGCCTCAGCAGTGCCAGAAGGAGCGTGGAAAACGTGAAGGCCACAGCACCAGAGCACGGGTTGCCACTGCTCTGTCCAAGCAAAGTAGAATTGCTTGTTCTTAACTGACTGAAAATACTTCCTGGCTCTATACAGACCTTCTGGAAGCATTTCTACTCCCATTTCACAGAGGGATAGCTCAATGGGTAGCATGGTGACAGCTCACCAGTCCAGCAGTGTGACCCAAGGAGAGGACAATGCTCTAGGCTATGCTGACTCTACTTGGCTGATGTGTAAGATCACGCTGGTGTCATTCACCAGTTCTGGTCCTGAAGTCCTGGGCAGTGTGGCCATGTGCTTTGCAACTACAGGGAGGTCTCGTGTCCCTGATAGTGAAGAGGTTCCAGTGTATGAGTCTGGCATCTAGGAAGTGAGCTCCTCTGTATCAGGCACTGATCATACTATGAGCACTTCTCTCGACATTCAGGAAGAAAGAAATAAAAAGAAGCTTAAAAGCTCCAAATAACTCTGTCCTTAAATTTTCTTGTCCATTTGCCCAGTGCATAGAGTCAAGACAGAGTAATAATGACAGCTCTTTGTGAGTACACACAGAATGATATAATTCTGTTTTGGTCTAAGTTTATGATTATAAACATGCAGGTACGTACATGACTAGTGTCAGATGTAATTCAAGTCACCTCTCCCACTCTGACGGGAATAGAGACCTGGAGGGCTTGTCTTTAAAGGCAGCCCTCAAAGATTTGTTTCAAACACTGTTTGCTGCTTGGAATTCTGCCTCCACACCCGGGTCTTGGAGCACTGCTAAAAACTACAAATATGAGTTCAAAACCAAATTATTTCTGTGCATGCTGTCCCAAGCCTCTGGGCTACTTTCCGTATTTGTCTTTCATCTGGGATTCTCTCAGGGTCCAAAATAATTTCATTTTACTGTTTCCATGGGAGAAGAGGGTGTACAGGGTGTGCATATCCTCCATGGGCTGCTTGGCCACTTCTGTCATCCTTGGGATAACCTGTTGTTGGGGGTTTGGTGTAGAAACCATGTAGGTAAAGCAGGCTGCCGGGGGTCAGAGCTGTGGGAGGACTGCGTGAGGTGGAGTGTCTGGGTACAGCACGGGGCTGGAAGGCAATATGTTTTGGTAGTTATTACTGGTCTTATAAATGCTTTAAAATGACCTCTCCCTGGCCCAAGCACAAACACCATACCTTCCCGCTTCCTGTCCAACCTAGTTGTGTCAGCATCAACGTGGTTAGTCTTGCACCAGCCCTTGTACCTCCATGTGACAAAAATTTGCAAGCCGTGCCTAACCTTTCAGGAGTGATGGACTAACACTGGGTCTCTGCAGAAATAAATCTCAGCAGAGTGTTAGGCAGGATCCAGCCTTCTGTTCAGTAAAAGCTGAAATCAGGCTCAAATCAGGTAATTTTACAGGTGAGCTCAAAGGTGAGGTTATAAAGGAAACCTTTGGCCAAGACAAGGTGAGAATCCAAGAGCTGTATCTTTCAGGACTATGGGCAGTAACATGCTTCATGTGTTGTTATAGACTCTCCTCTGAAGAGAACATCCAAAGAAAGGAGCTGGAACATCAAAGACAAAGCAATAAATGGTGAATTCTAAATGTCCATTGTTGAGCCATACAGTCTCTTCAGGGTGCAGACAGAGAGAACAATCATGTTGAGAGATGTTAAGGAGAGAATAAGTTAATGTATTTTCTGCACTCTCCCCTACATAGAATCACAGAATCACAGAATTATCATGATTGGAAAAGACCTAAAAGATCATCCAGTCCAACCATCACCAATACTTCCCAGCTAAATCATATCCCTCAACACAACATCCAAACGTTTCTTGAACACCCCCATGGTCGGTGACTCCACCACCTCCCTGGGCAGTGCATTCCAGTGCCTGACTACCCTTTCCGAGAAGTAATATTTCCTAATGTCCAGCCTGAATCTCCCCTGGCACAGCTTGAAACCATTGCCTCTAGTTCTATCACTGTCTACACGAGAGAAAAGGCCGACCCCTAGCTCA